>JAJEKV010000065.1:5702806-6121902 GCA_021234155.1 Isoetes taiwanensis | reverse complement strand
TTGTTGTACTTCGTTTCAGTTACATGTGCTAATGTGCTCTGGACCTCCTCTTATAACTCATACAAGTTACCTCCATATCTTCCATCAAGAAGTTGCATGATGACAAATGACATACATTGCATTTGGTTCATGTCTTAGAAGTTCATACTTATTATCACCTACAAACTTATAAAACTTACGATTTACTACAACTTCTCTCCTACCAAACTTACATCTGAGGGGATCCTTGAAAGCTTTTTCAACAACATGCTTTGTCGGTACATTTGAGAATGTAAATCGCTCTCATATTGCTCTGCTTTGGGGCAACAAGCAGCCAAAATTCTCTCAATGTCTGATACTCCAGAGGACTTTATAAACATCACACTTCCTGTGGCCCATCACAAGCTTCTGTTTCCTCCTCTGTTCTGTGCTGAGTGCAGAAAAAACCCTTGATCATATTCTTTCTTTATTTAATACACTTCTTTGTGCATAGCAGAGATAGCAGTGGTGGCGAGAAGCGGGGAATAATTCATGTGTGCAACCATAGTAGGAGTCCTTGTTGTTGGCCAAATTAAAATGCTATAAGAATTTGCTTTAAGATCCTACCAAAGTAGCACCTCAAACAATTCATCCACCGCACACATCTTCTTTGCCTATTTCCCAAAAAGAATGCGCAGCCAAATAAATGAGTTCATAAATGGTGCCCTAAATATAACTATGAACACAATATTTACACGTAACTTTATCGAGAAGTGCGAAGTGTTCACGGCAAAATGTGACAACATCATGAGCATCTCTTAAGGGTCCTAGAATTCCTCTTTAACATTCATGTGTAAATTACTCTTTTAATCTTGCCCCCTGCCCCATCATGTTCACCTACAAACAAAAAGAGAAGCTTACTTTGGAGACATACAATTGAAATGGCTCTGCGGTCTTGCATACACTCCACTTAAAAGTAAGAGCAAAGTAATTCAGTTAATTGGAATACGAGAGGTCTTAAAAATCTACCAACGAAGAAAAATGTACTTGCACCCCTTGAATTGATGTGAGCAACCGCTGGGACCATCACATGGTTGAGTGTAATCCACACTTTTACGGCCTAGAAACTTAACATGCTTATTAAGACAATGTTGAACAAAGTATCATGTTCTCTGTCATGAGACATAAAAGTGTGTCTCTTTGATGATGTTCCTCTCCCACCTTACTTAGACAATTTTCTTGAACCTGCAGTTGCATGCACACCAGCATGTGATGTGCCTGATGTGCATTGATCATTCCTCCAATACCGACTTTGGATCTCTTGGCACATATTTTGAATATGTAATTCTAAGCAAAAGTCTATTCTTGCCCCGATACAGCAAGTGTCTTTTGGAAAAGTGGCTAACCAATCCCTAAAGCTGTTTGGCGCCATACAACCTTCATAATTATGAGGAATAAAATACATCAATACATTCTTAGCATACTCAAAATATCGGTACTACTTGTCTTGTAAAGCGAAGGCTTAACTATTGGTTTGGTACTACTTTTCAAAGCTCCGGTTCCATGAGGTTGATGGATGCTTCAAAAACACAGCAATTTACATAAAACTCTTTTAGTAATGATATGAAGATTCTCAATACAGCAATGATTAAAATGTCACGACGGGTTTACTCTATCAAATGTCTTCGATCAAACGTGACCGGCACACTATTCAACTCCTTTGGACACGCAAGCGATTTGGAAGAAGGGACCACGAGAATTTGCATTTTCAATAGCATGCAATTGTTGATACCACTCATACGCTATCTTTGACACAGACCAATGACCTCCCACATGTCCTTGTTGACTTGTATGTCTTCAAGATTGGCTTCACATTTAAGGGCGGGACCACAAACAACATATACAATTACATTCACTTCCATGAATCTTTGTGTCCAACCTCATTTTACATTAATTCTTGTCTAACATAATCCAACCTCATGTGATATACAGGCATGTCTCCACATCTTTACTTTCCTTACAAAGCTAGGTTTAGGTGCATGAAAAGTGAGAAAGACACCTCGAATTTTGGAAACTCTCTTGAAATCTTTCATAAAATGAAACACTGCATTAAAACCATAAGCATTGTAGGCATGGTAAATTTAAAAAAAAAAGAAAATTAGATAAACCAACCTCGATCTCTTCCAAAAATGTAGAGGATCTGATATTTGTGCCTTTGGCAATCTAATTTTAATCACATGCTTCTTGCATGGAGACACTCTTAGTTATTGGTCGAGAACTCAACCACAAGCTTTGCTGTTGATTAGTGAGTTTGTATCACATCGGTTTGTCTCTTAAACATTGACCGAGGACCTTCACCAATTCTATTTCTTTGCTCTTCTATGTCTTCTTCATTTGTAACATATTTTACATTCAAATTCAAACATTAGGATAGCCTTCTACGGTTGGTTTTCTCTGAGGCATGACATAAACCATTGCTGAGGTTAGAACTCACGACCACATCGAGTTTTCCTATCATACTTATGTTGAGCCAAAGATTTTCTCAAATTTTCCACTATTGTTGACATTGTTTTCACTTCTTTCAATTTCAATACAGTATTAAGGTCTTTTGCTTGACACCTTCAGAATGTCTTCCCTGTCTTGTTGTGAAGCATTTGCACATACCTTATTATTATACAATGCTATTTTTTGGAAATTTGTTGTTTTCTTTCTTGCTTAGTCCTTTCTTTGGAGACATCTTTACAACAAGAATGCTTCTCTTGCTCTTTTCTTTGCTCTTTGTTCTCTCCTTTCATTGCATGCAATTTTTCTATAGAGTGATTCACGATCTTCAAACCCATGTTCATCTTTGGACCTCAACACCACCTTTAAAACAATTAGCAAACTAGTATTTCAAATTTGTTTTAACATTTAAAGCGGTGATTTTTCAAGCACTTACGAATTTGTAGGTAGATCACAAAAATGCTTTCAAAACCATCGCAGTTTGTTTCAAAATTGGATGTCTTTGGTAGCTGCATCGTTGGTAGCATCACAAACATGAGGCTGAGGTGTTCAATGAAGAAAATCCTCTTCACAATTTCGATACTTTCACCAAAACAAAGATTCCAATTGTCCGGTTGGTCGAATTGACTATTGGCCTCACCTTCATCTGAAAAATGAGGTTAACTTGTTGCTATCATAATTTGCAACAATTGATCAGTAATTCAAGATATTACCATTATAGGCGAAAATAAATTCCCCCTCACTATTTGCGAGTTCTTTCGCGGTGAGGAAGAAAAGAATTATCGCATTCTCCACAGCAGGACAATTTTGAACTGGGAGAAAATTATCACCAGGCGGGTATATAAGCATAAAATTTCCTCGATTGCTGTTCCAAATTCGGATCTTGCTTATGAAATCTTTAGCATCAAAAGTGACACTATGCTTGAGGCAGTTGGAATCTTTCTCCAATTCATGGTAAATTCGGTAAAAGCACATCAATTTAAAGCAGTATAAAGCATGGAAGCCGCCATTCTATCTCAATTGCATGATCCAATCTTTCCGTGACTCAAAATTGAAACCATGATTCTCCGGCATCAAATTGGGATCGATGAGATGGATTGATGAGATAGCTTGAGGATTCAGGATCTTTGAGAATGGCCTGCTGATCCAACGAATTCGGATGATGGGAAAGAAATTGGCGGGTGATCAGCCGTGACGGAGCCTTGAAAAATAGGTGGCGGGCATGAAGAAATTCGATGAAGGGCAAAAGCACCGCCCGGCACCAATGTCGCGACATGCTTTTTGTACCACTAACAAAAATTACCCTATTTTATGGTTGAAATGTGCCACTAATGAGCCCCGTGGGACTTCTTTGATCTTCTAATCTTAGTCTTGGCCAGGCGGAGGGGAGGCATAATGCCATGAATATTGCATCAGCGAGAAAAGAGGGCCACAATGAGGAAAGCACTAAGAATTGAGCCTCGCCATGACTATATATTAATTTGAACATACCGAGAATTAGCGAGAGAAAAGCTTTGAACAAGTGTCTTTGAATAAATACCTAAATTTATATTCTTATCTTCTTATTTATATTAGAAAAGTATCTCGTATATAGGTATGGGGTGCATATCAGACTCTAGGTTGCCATATTATCAGGGCCATGTATCATGTCATACAGAACCCTAAATTATCCCCCGTGGCATTTTTGGTGCCCATCATGAAAACCCTCGTTGCGTGTGGGCATCATCAAACCCTAGGTTGTGTCGCGTCGCGACTTCCTGTTGCCACATCATAGTAAGTGCCATGTCATCAAACCCTAGCTTGCGTGTGCCACATCATCAAACCCTAGATTGTGCCACATGGCATTTTACAATCTAGGGTTTGATGTCACCAAAACCTAGGGTTTGGCGTCTGCTCTTGACACTTTATCTACAAGTTATGATTAATAATTTATTTACCATTAATAATAATTTTTTTGATTAATAAATTACTTTTTTCATTAGTAATTTTGACTAAAAAACATTTATTGTTTGCAACAAGCCTCAAATAGGAGGAGACAAAATTATATTAATCACTTCTTGCAAGCATTTAACGGTGATGGCTTAGCCATCTCAGTGGATCACCACACTTCATATAAATCTCTCTCTCACAACTATATAGGAAAAAGCCTGCTTTGTTTTGAACACATCGGCAGCCTTGAGCAATAGATGGGCGATCCATGTGCACCAACTCTCTATCCATCATCATTTGGACCTTCATATGTTGGATGATGTCAATGTGCACTGAAGTGTCGGTCGGTTGGGTTTATCTCAACACACAACCCCATAAGCGCATTACTGGACAAAATCAAAAAGGGCATCTCGTAAATGTAGCCGGGGAAATATGTCGGATATCTCATGCCCCCATGATGCTTGGTCATCGATGATGATGTAAAACTCTCTTCTCCCACCAAGGATATCATGCCAGTTCCATCTTGTAGTGTATAGCGGCTCTTCAATTTGGGCATTAAGCTCCTTGCAAAAAAAGCGGAGGGCCGTGTCCCAATCACCAATAGCCACCCACACATTTGTAAAGGGAGTCATCAAAATGGAGTTTGACCCTTTTGCAATTGGAGCTTTGTGTGTGTCAACTGGGCGTGGATGGCATAGACTCATACGCAGGCGAGAGCTATTTCTGGGGCGATACTTATACGCAGTCTCATTTTGGCTTTCCCTCGCACTTATCTTCATATCAGCCCTTCTTGGAGCACTATGCATTGCATTTGACCATCTCCTATAAGAAGAGAATTGGCTCGGAAGATGGTCAAATAATCCGCAAAGGTTCCTCCATTCATGAATGGCGGGACTACCATTGGTCCACATGGCTCATCTCCACAAAAGACCTCGGGGGGCAAGTCAAGGGTGTGGCCAATCTTTGGACTTGGGCTCTTGAAGCGGATATACTTGTCGACCAACAACCATGATGCAGCTCTATCTTGGCCTCTCCACATAATGCCCAGTATAATAATCATCTTGATTAAAGCAGGGGTTCCCAAGATCACGGATTTGGTATATCGGCGGTCTTGTTTACTACCAATGCACTTTACAACTCCAACAGCATCCACCAGGAATCTGTCAATAAATCTTGACACATTTATCATGAGCATGTAATGATAATCTAGCCCCTGCACCAATAGGCTCCCACCATGGATAAGACTATCTAACTCCTTCACATGTTCATCATTGGGGCCACTCTTGGCCATCTTGCTGATCTTTCGTGGGACCTTTGCGCCACTTCGCGAATTAGCCCATGTAGTCCCATGTATGCCTCGTATAGGGGCTCATAAGTGGCACTTTATCCAAAGTAGCATCCTCAATTACAGCTCGGGATTACCAAACCCAAGACTTTAAGTTCTTTCTCATATCTTCCAACTCGGACTCATGCTGCGGCCACCTCCCACATAATTCATCCCAGGCATTCTTTCTCAAGGTACGATGCTACAAAGCGGTTAATTAGGTCATCCCGGTTTGCATATGTCGTTAAAGATTCGATGCAATGCGCATATGTGATTGATGAGGATCGCCCTAATTTCACTAAGCATCTCTGTCGCTACTTTGGAGGCCATTTTATGCCTACAAACAAAACAAAATAATGAATACAAAAGCCAAGCATGCAAAGTAAATGCAACATATCGACAATATCAAACATGTATACGAGACCATATAATCATTACTTATAATACGCCCTATGGCGACTAAATATCAGGCCCTCCCGCCCCAAAGCAAGAAAAAAAGAAGAAGAAACAAAGAAGAACTAAATAGGTTAGATTAGGGTATTGGACCCCGGTCAATTTACATTAAATATTACTAGTTAATTAGTTAGCGAGATAGTCCCAAAATTTAGTTAACTTTTTAACCAAAAACACTACCTAAACTTATCTTAGCACCTTGTTGGATTAGTTAGCAAAATTAACTAAAATTAACTAAATTAGAAATTAGCACTATAGAGGTCACTTTTAAGTTTAGTTAATTGTACATATAATTTTTTATGCCTTTGACTAACCAACTAGACATATTCGAAATAATTTAGTTAATTAGTTAAGTTATTTTTTTTTACGCTTTTTAGTGTGAATTAGTACTACATTAAGTTAGCCTAACCTATTTTTTTTTTTTTTAACCTTGCGGGTGTGAGGAATCATCCGATTCTTTATTAACTTAACCTAGCCCTAGCTACCTCAGCTAAAAAGCCCAATAGCGTGAACTAAGGCCGAACACGGGTCCTCCCCACTCGCGGTGGACCCGGCCATGTCCTTCTTTTAGTAACCACATCTACCTAAGAATGAGAAGAAAAGTGGACTTGGACCCGGACCCACCTAGTCCTCTCCACAAGGTGGCCCAGGCCGGGTGCCCTTGAACAAGCCACTACAATTTTTATTTTAAACCTAAAAAATAACAAGTGGGCGGAAGTGGACTTGAACCTTGGAGATGCGTGGTCCTCTCCACTCTAAATGGGACCGGTAGAGTGCCCTTGAACAAACCACTCATTAACCTAGGAAACATTTATGATTGTAGTGAAAAGTGGACTTGAACCCGGGTACATGGTCCTCCCCACTCTAGGTGGGCCAGGCAGTGCCCTTGAACAAAACCCTCCATCAATTTTTTAACCTACTTAAAACTATAAAAATAAAATGCAAGTCACGATCAACTACTTACCAAAATAAGGGCCGTGTACAAGATCTGTCGGGTCAAATCGTAATAGAAAATTTAGCGGAAGTAACAAAGCATTAGAAAGAATAAGAACAAAGAAGAAAAACATCGAAGAAGAAATAAGGATAGAATAGAGAAAATAAGAAGAAACAAGAAAGAATGAAAAAAATAAGGAAATAAGAGGGAAGGAATAGAGATGGAAGGAAAGAAATATAGGGAAGGAAAGAAAAGGATCGAGATGGAAAGTGAGGAAGAAATGTGAAGAATAAGAAACAAATGAAGAATGAAGAAATGAAATTAAAAGAATGAAAAGAATAAGAAATGAAAAAAATGAAAGAATAAGGAAGGAAGAGAAAGAAAGAAATGAGGAAGGGAGGGAAAGAATGAGGAATGAGAAAGCATGAGAAAGAATGGAAATGAGAAATAAATGAGAAAGCATGAGAAAGAAATGAGAAAGAAATGAGAAAGCATGAGAAAAGAAATGAGAAAGCAAAAATGAAAAGAATGAGGAAGAATGAGAAAAGAGTGAGGAATAAAGAATGAAAGCATGAGGAAGAAAGAAATGAGAAAGAATGAGGAAGAAAGAATGAGAAAGAAATGAGGAAAGAAGAAATATGGGAAGAAAGAATGAGGAAAGAATGAAGCATGGAAGAAGGAGGAAATGAAGCATGAGGAAGAATGAGGAAGAAATGAAGCATGAGAAAGAAGAAAGGAGGAAGAGGGCATGGAAGAATGGGAAGAAAAAAAATCAAGAACAAAGAAGAAGAGGAAGGAAAAACCAAAAAAGAGGAAGGTTGGGCATGCACCATTCAATCAAAAAAACCTATTCAATCTAAAAAACATGATATACTAACCTTAGAATGGTTGCTTTTAGATCGAGGTACTTCCTTTTAGTCATGAAGAACCTCGAAGAAGTAAAGTTTTGTTTTCAAAATATTCCTCGCAGGCGTCCTTATTTGACGTTATTTCAAAAATCCGCCGCGGCGATCCGCCGGCGATATTTTGTTATAAGCGGCGTTATTGTTTTTGCATCTTTTTTAATGTGAAGCTCGTAAAAGTTTGTCCCTAGGCTTATTTGAACAGTCGAGGCTGGATCCTTGAGCGGAGGGCGGTCGGATATATAGGGGCCCGGCCGGGAGGTGTTCATTAGCATCTGGTCCCAGGCGGTGCGGAGGCAGTTGCCTCGAGAACATTTTTGGGGTCCGTCTCCGGGGCCGGGACTCTCCCTCTGAGGTGGCCATTCAAAAGTCGCCTTGTTTGACTTGGGGAAGGGTGCCGGTCATGCTTGCCCAACAACGGGGCTGCGGACGTTCCTAACCAAGCGCTTAGTGCGGACCTTATCCGAAAATTTTGGAAATTTTCCTGTATGCTGGTGATGACCATGGAAGCCAGCTGACCAAAAACCATAATTTAATTCCATGCCATGCATTAACTATGAATTTATAAACCATAAATGCAATAAAATGCATAACTAAAAGAGTGTGCATCGAAAAAAGGCGAGTCTTTGACCACGGGGGCAACAAGGCGGTGCGGACACATTAAAAATTTTTCACTTGGAAACTATGAAGCAATCTTTCATCAAGGTACAATTGTTTTACGAGAAACAAAACAGATTCATTACAAGTTAGTTATGCCATCCATGTCAAATAGCTTTAGGGGAGAGAAAAACCAAAACAAAACCCTTCTAGAATCGGCAAGTCCACGGGGTTTCGTCCAATGCAATCTTAGACCAAGTATAGCGTCCAGTGAGCCAAGGTCAACCCAAAGTACAAGCGATCCCACAAACTCCATTCCTTTGACCTTAGCCTAACCCTTTGACCTAGACCTTCTCCTTCTCAAAATTTCGAAAATTGGGCTGTGTCTTTGGAGATGGGTTAGGAATCCGGTGGCAAAAAAAATCAGAATTTATTTTTCGTACAATGCATTAATTGCGAATTTATGAATGTCTTGCCCTTTGCAAAAGCGCCCCCGACTTCTACTTGCCACCGGGAGGAGGACGGGCCCAAACTCCCGCTCGTCGGTTCCCCTTGCTCGTATTCACCGGCTGCGGCTTCGGCCGGTCCCAGTGCAACAGACCAAGTCTCGGCCCCCCAAAAGCGCAAACCCTTCTAGAACACGGCAGCCTTTGGGTTTTACGTTTTGGAGGCCCTCTCATGTCGGTCGGGGGGACCTTGCCGTGACTTGGCGTGGAGTGGGGGTGTTGGCGCGAGAACACGGACCCTAAAATCCCCGGGCTGCTTGCCGAATTTCCCTCTCCCAAGGCCACGGGGGCGGGATGAGGCGACCTCCCCTCTCGAATCGCGATTTGACTACGCCAATGGACTCCGAGCGTCGGCGTTGCCACAGGAACCAAGTTCCGTGGCGGACCACCACCGACCTCAAGAAGCGCCAAAGTAGCTCACTTCCATCACACTCGTAGTCAATTGGCCTAGGATGTGGATGCGGGATCTTTGTCGTGGAAGGCGTGAGTGTTTCTTTCTTTTGCAAAACCGACCTTGTAACTTGCTCCCTAGGGTAATTTCGCCATTCGGACGATTTGGCGGGGTTGATTTGCCATTTAGGAGCCTCCGGTGCGAGCGACAAGACAACTGCCGGTTTCTACAAGAGTCGACCTCGGGGCGCCCGCCCGGTTTGACAAGTTCTCGGGGCCCGATCGGAATCTTTTGGGCCTTCGAAGAGGGGCCCTGAATGGAGGATCAGCGGTCGGATGGGGAACCGGGCTCGGGGCGTGGTCATTAGCGTCAGCCCCGGGGGAGGCTGCCGGGAAGGGCTGCCCGGGAGGCGTTTTTGGATCCCGCCTCTTGGGGTCCGGACTCTCCCCTCTTGTGAGGGATCCTGCAAGGTCCACGGCCTCGTTTGACTTGGGGAGGGTGCCAGCTCGGTTGCCAACGGGCTGCGAGGCTGCCGGGCGTTCTTACTAACCCTTTGACCTAGACCTTCTCGAAAATTTGAAAAGTGGGCTGTGTGCTGGAGATGGGTTAGGAATCTAGCCCCGGCAAAAAAATCAGAATTTATTTTCGTACAATGCATTAATTGCGAATTTATGAATGTCTTTGCCCGCTGCAAAAGCCCCAAACTTCTGCGCCACATCGGAGGAGGACAGGCCCAAACTCCGCTCCGTCAGTTCCCCTTGCTCCGTATTCTCCATTTTGCAGCTCCTCGGCCGGGGTCCCAAGTGCCGGACCAGTCTCGGCCCCCAGCGCGCAAACCCTTCTAGACACAGCAACCCACGGGGTTTACGTTTTTGGAGGCCCTCTCCCCTGTCGGTCCAGGCGGGACCTTGCGTGACTTGGCGTGGAGTGGTGGGGGTGTTGGCGCCGAACGCGGACCCTAAAATCCCGAGCTACTTGCCCCGAATTTCCTCTCCCCAAGGCCACGGGGCCGGACGAGGCGACCTCCCCTCTCCCGGAATTGCGATTTGACTCGCCAATGGACTCGAAGCGTCGGCGTTGCCACGGGGACCAAGTTCCGTGGCGAAGACCACCGACCCTCAAGAAGCGCCAAAGTAGCTCACTTCCATCATACTCGTAGTCAATTGGCCTAGGATGTGGATGCGGGATCTTGTCGTGGAGGGCGTGAGTGTTTCTTTCTTTGCAAAACCGACCTTGTAACTTGCTCCCAGGGTAATTTAGCCATTCGGGACGATTTGGCGGGGTCGATTTGCCATTAGGAACCTCCCGGTGCCCGAGCGACAAGACAACTGCGGTTTTACAAGGTAGGCCACCGGGGCGCCCCCGCGGTTTGACAAGTTCTCCGGACCCGATCTGGAATCTTTTGGGCCTTCGAAGAGGGGCCCTGAGCGGAGGATCAGCGGTCCGGATAGGGGCCGGGCTCCGGGAGGGTGGTCATAGCGTGCGACCCAGGGGCTGCCCGCGGGAAGGGCTGCCTCGGGAACTTTTTGGATCCCGCCTCTTGGGGTCGGGACTCTCCCCTCTTGTGAGGGATCCTGCAAGGTCCTGGCCTCGTTTGACTTGGGGAAGGGTGCCGGCTCGGTTGCCACGCAGCGGGCTGCCCGGCCGATTCTAATCTTAACCCTTTGACCTAGACCTTCTCCGAAAATTTAGAAAAATTGGGCTGTCTTTGGAAATGGATTAGGATTCCAGCCGGCAAAAAATCAGAATTTATTTTCGTACAATGCATTAATTGCGAATTTATGAATGTCTTGCCCTTTGCAAAGCCCCCGACTTCTACTTGCCACATCGGGAGGAGGACAGGCCCAAACTCCGTTCCGTCGGGTTCCCCTTGCTCAGGTATTCACGGCTGCGGCTCCTCGGCCCGGGTCCCAAGTGCAACAGACCAAGTCTCGCCCCCAAAGCGCAAACCCTTCTAGAACACGGCAACCCACGGGGTTTCGTTTTGGAGGCCCTCCTTGTCGGTCGGGCGGGACCTTGGCGTGACTTGACGTGGAGTGGGGGGGGGTGTTGGCGAAACACCGGACCCTAAAATCCCCCTAGGCTGCTTGCCCGAAATACCCATAGCACAAATAGGCCTATATAAATTAAAACAAGCAATATTATTGTCATATCCTTATTCATCGTGGCATTCATCTTCTTGATATCCATCGATCATATTCATCTTCTTCATATTTTTATCTTCAAATTCCATTTTGAAAAGCGATTTAAAATCTATATCATATCATATATCCGGTTTTTGTATTCTACATCATGCTTATATACATAAGGCGATTGCCTCAAAAATTCGGATCAACTATAAGCTAAATTACGAGCTCAAAAATTACGGATCAACCAGGAGCTAATCGAGCTCAAAACTACCATATTATAGTTATATCAAAGATAGAATTTAAGTTGCTTCAATACCAAATATCGACTCAAAAGCGGCCTGAAAACTTTACGCAAGGGAAACATTTGCATCCCGCATCAACATCTTTGTAATTTCCGGCACCGGCCAGAAGGATCCCTTAAGCCACTGATGTAAAATTTTTACCTTGGATATCTCTCTCAAAGCGAAACCACATCATTCACACGCAAATTCTTTGCCTTGACAAATCTGCTCCGACCTTTTGTGAAGACATAACTTTGGGAACTATCCCAATAATAAAGATATCTAAATTTCCACATGCATTGATTTTCATCTTTTTTTTTTTTTTCTCCACAATTCCATCATGAGGCAAATGTAGCTGCGTTGATTTTTTGGAATGATGTTTGAAACAAAAATCCAGCGAGAATCGGTTATCAAATCAAGTCGCCCACTTGGTTGCACAAGCACGAAATGAAATGCCGGTCTCAAGGACTTTCTTATCTAACCAATCTACACTATCTTGAGAGCCAACTAGATCCACCACAGAAATATCTGGTGGAGTGTCTAGCATAATATCCTCTAGGCTGAACTTTTGTGGCACGCAGAGAAGAATAAATTGTGTTGAATAAATTGTGGCACTCAGAGAAGAATAAATTGTGTTGAATTTTGTAAGCACGACATTGTGCTTACTACATATGGAACCATTTGTTCTGAATTACAGAAAGCCATCTGAAGAGGATGAAAAGAAGCAGCCCCCCAGGCTAAGGGGCACACTGTCGAACATTAGGTGGTTTAGAATTATTCTGGATGAAGCTCAATCCATGCATTAATTGCTTATATTCTCAATGCAATCTTAGACCAAGTATAACGTCCAGCGAGCCAAGGTCAACCCCAAGTACAACGATCCCACAAACTCCATTCCTTTGACCTTAGCTAACCCTTTGACCTAGACCTTCTCAGAAAATTTGAAAATTGGGCTGTGTCTTTGGAGATGGGTTAGGAATCCGGTGGCAAAAATCAGAATTTATTTTAGGTACAATGCATTAATTGCGAATTTATGAATGTCTTGCCACTTTGCAAAAGCGCCCCGACTTCTACTTGCCACATCGGAGGAGGACAGGCCCAAACTCCGTTCCGTGGGGTTCCCCTTGCTCCGTATTCTCGGCTGCGGCTTTCGGCCAGGTCCCAAGTGCAACAGACCAAGTCACCGGCCCCCAAAGCGCCAAACCCTTCTAGAACACGGCAACCCACGGGTTTTCGTTTTGGAGGCCCTCTCCTTGTCGGTCAAAGGGACCTTGCCCGTGACTTGGCGTGGAGTGGGGGTGTTGGCCTTGAGCACGGACCCTAAAATCCCCGGAAGGCTGCTTGCCCCGAATTTCCTCTCCCCAAGGCCACGGGGGCCGGACCCGAGGCGACCTCCCTCTCAGGAATCACGATTTGACTTCTACGCCAATGGACTCTAGCGTCGGCGTTGCCACGGGCACCAAGTTCGTGGCGGAAGACCACCCGACCTCTAAGAAGCGCCAAAGTAGCTCACTTCCATCACACTTTCGTAGTCAATTGGCCTAGGATGTGGATGCGCGGGATACTGTCGTGGAAGGCGTGAGTGTTTCTTTCTTTTGCAAAACCGACCTTGTAACTTGCTCCCTAGGGTAATTTCGCCATTCCGGACGATTTGGCAGGGTCGATTTGCCATTCCGGAGCCTCCCCGGTGCCCGAACGACAAGACACTGCGGTTTCTACAAGGCCGACCTCAGGACGCCCCGCGGTTTGACAAGTTCTCCGGACCGATCACGGAATCGTTTGGGCCTTCAAAGGGGCCTGAACGGAGGATCCAACGGTCGGATAGGGGAACCGGGCTCCGGGAGGGTGGTCATTAGCGTGCAGCCCCCCGGGGGAGCGCTGCCAGGAAGGGCTGCCTCGGGAACTTTTTTGGATCCCGCCTCTTGGGGTCCGGACTCTCCCCTCTTGTGAGGGATCGCTGCAAGGTCCTGGCCTCGTTTGACTTGGGGAAGGGTGCCAGCTCGGTTGCCCTGCAACGGGCTGCCCCGACCGTTCTAATGCTAACCCTTTGACCTAGACCTTCTCCGAAAATTTAGAAAATTGGGCTGTGTGCTGGAAATGGATTAGGATTCCAGCTGGCAAAAAATCAGAATTTATTTTCGTACAATGCATTAATTGCGAATTTATGAATGTCTTGCCACTGCAAAAGCGCCCCCCGACTTCTACTTGCCACATCGGGAGGAGGACAGGCCCAAACTCCGTTCCGTCAGTTCCCCTTGCTCCGTATTCTCGGCTGCAGCTCCTCGGCCAGGTCCCAAGTGCAACAGACCAAGTCTCGGCCCCCAAAACGCAAACCCTTCTAGAACCTGGCAACCCACAGGGTTTACGTTTTGGAGGCCCTCTCTTGTCGATCGGGTGGGACCTTGCGTGACTTGAATGGAGTGGGGGTGTTGGACTTGAAGCCACGGACCCTAAAATCCCCCCGGAAGCTGCTTGCCCCGAAATACCCATAGCACAAATAGGCCTATATAAATTAAAACAAGCAATATTATTGTCATATCCTTATTCATCGTGGCATTCATCTTCTTGATATCCATCCTGATCATATTCATCTTCTTCATATTTTTATCTTCAAATTCCATTTTGAAAAACTGATTTCAGAAATCTATATCATATCATATATCCAGTTTTTTGTATTCTACATCATGCTTATATACATAAGGCGGTGCCTCAAAAATTACGGATCAACTATAAGCTAAATTACGAGCTCAAAAATTTCGGATCAACCGAGCTAATCGAGCTCAAAACTACCATATTATAGTTATATCAAAAGATAGAATTTAAGTTGCTTCAATACCAAATATCGACTCCAAACGACTGAAAACTTTCGCAAAGGGGCATTTGCATCACGCATCAACAACGTAATTTCCAAAGGCACCGTGAGAAGGATCCCTTCAGCCGGTGATGTAAAATTTTTACCTTGGATATCTCTCTCAAGCGAAACCACATCATTCACCTGCAAATTCTTTGCCTTGACAAAACTGCTCCGGCCTTTTGTGAAGACATAACTTTGGGAACTATCCCAATACTTGATATCTAAATTTCCACATGCATTGATTTTCATCTTTTTTTTTCTCCACAATTCCATCGCCAAGGCAAATGTGCTTGCGTTGATTTTTGGAATGACGATGAAAACAAAAAATCCAACGCTAATCGGTTATCAAATCAAGTTTGCCCACTTGGTTGCACAAGCACGAAATGAAATGCCGGTCTCAAGGACTTTCTTATCTAACCAATCTACACTATCTTGAGAGCCAACTAGATCCACCACGTAAATATCCGGTGGAGTGTCTAGCATAATATCCTCTAAATTTTGAACTTTTTGTGTACCGCAGAGAAGAATAAATTGTGTTGAATAAATTGTGGCACTCAGAGAAGAATAAATTGTGTTGAATTTTGTAAGCACGACATTGTGCTTACTACATATGGAACCATTTGTTTGAATTCTGAGAAAAGCCATCACGAAGAGGATGAAAAGAAGCAGCCCCAGGGCTAAGGGGAACTTGTCGAACATTAGGTGGTTTAGAATTATTCGGATGAAGCTCAATCCATTAGAAATGCTCACATTAAAAGTTCATGTGCTTGCTGGGGCTTAAGGGCACAATGAAGATGGTGCCTTTCTGGAACATGCGACCTTCTACGACACATATGTCACATACGTCACATATACGAAAGTTCTAGAATGTTCTAGAAAGTTTTAAAAAGTTTTAAAATATAAGAGAATCTTGGGTGAGCCTAAGGAATCCTTCTAGAAAATTCCAGAATGTTGTAGAAAGTTCTAGAATGAATGTTGCGAGAGAATACACTTATTTTCTTCCCAAAGCATTTTGCTAGATGACCAATTAAAATATTTTGGTTCAACCAACTCCACAATTCTCTTGATTTTCGATGAACAAACTTGTCCAAGAAGGCATGCCCTCCACAACCTCAGAATGGCCATAATGAAGAAATTAAAAAGGCAGTTAAGAGATTTCTAAAAAAAGCGCATGATTTTTTTCTTCTTTGTATGTTGTGACTGTCGGATCATACAATCGATCAAGAAGAAACCCAAAAAATCTTGGCGCTCAAGCGGAACAAGTTCATGAGTCATGAAGCGAAAACAACTGAGCATGGCGTAAAAACTGCACCAAAGGATCTGATTTTGGCATGTAGGAGCGAAGAGAGGTACTTTTTTTCGGTATTGGGTGTTCGTGAAGACCCCCGGCGATGTCGGCAAGCTCAACCGCCTTGTGATCCCCTAAGCTCCGGTCTGAAGCCCATTTTCCTTTGCACCATGACATGCTCGCTTTGAAGACTTCCAAGGTAACGGTGGCGGTTTAGATACTCTTCTTGGCATAGCGGCCCGAGCTATGTTCCAATTCCACTTTCCATGTATGGATCTCAGAAACAAGGCCATCAATAGGTGTAGCCACATAGTATCTCGGCTTTTCAAAATCCTCATCAATGGAATTCGGCTTCATATGGAACTTGTGCAATTGAAACGCAAATTCCTCCACCATCATATATCACAAAATCATAACCTTCTTCCCCCTGTATTGACGTATCCATATGTGCTTCTTTGGTTTGCTGATATAGTTCCAGACAATATTTTTCAAGCTCTTGCAAGCTCTCAAAGCCCCCAAAAACCATTTTTCCATGAGCCGGGTTTCTGAAGAGTCTAGATGAAGGAGGTAATTCAGACGTCGCAAACCCACGTCGCTAAATGACCATTCTCTTTCACATCTAGAGATAAGATTACTTCCAGAAAGACCTGATGAAGCCGCATTGATATGGACAGATCAATCAGTCAATAATCAATAAATCCCTTTGCCTTGGGGATGTTTGAATTAACGCTTATGTTTGAGAATTAGCCATCGACCTAAACCTAGAATCGCCATTAGGGGCGTCGGGACAAGCGGTACCGCAAGTCATATTAAACACTATAATGCTTCTACGGACAAAAGGTAAAAGTGTGGGATTTTTCTTGTGTTCTTGCACAAATTTTAAGGCTTTATCATGTTCTTCTCTCAGCAACAATGATTGACAACAAGCCTATTGTCAAGTTACCTTCAAGGATTGTAAACTTGGAACAACTAGATTTTGACACAGAACAACGTCAGTTTTATAATGAACAATTTATAGCGGTAGCATATCTACTGTGATGATGCATGCGCAGGCAACACGCTTAAATGAAGCTGCGGGTTGGTCGTCGAGTCTTTTTTAGGCAGTGTATCAATCGCGGTGACTATTGAATTTGTAATCCTAAAAAAACCATTAACCTTCAGATATAAAAATATACGCCACATGCGACCACCTACGCCACATATAATGCATCGACGTGTCATATATCGCCACATATACATACCTTGGCGTGTCATATCGTCACATATAAATCGACGTGTCATATACGTCACATACGTCATATATACGCATGGACGTGTCATATAACGACACATACGTCACATACGTCACATATACGACGCCGCGGCGTGCGACGCCACGCCGTAAACATCCACTGGCGAGACACTCGCCGCCCACCAGCGCCCCAAGCACACCTGGCGACAGATGGGCCGAAAGCATCAGACGTCGCGATGCGGCCGCGGCGCCTAAAGGCGCCCACTGGCGTGACACCTGTGCGCCCACGGCGCAAGCGTCCACGGCATGACGGACCGCCACGCCACGGTGTCAGACGTCGCACCACACGTCGCATGCGACGTGTCTGCGACGTGACGTCGCATTGACGTCGCATGGTGACGTTATTTGCGACGTCACGTCGCACAGACGTCGCAAGCCCACGTCGCTAAATGTCCATTCTCTTGTTGTGGACCAAACAGGCTGGAGATGAACACATAAAAAGAAACAATGCTCAATGGTCTCGTCCCTTTGCTTGCACAGTAGGCAGAGTGCTGACACTCAACGGGACTATTCGTGTCGTGTGATATTTATGTAAAAAAAGTTATATAGCCATACAAAATAATATTAAATTTCTTTACTCCTCACACGACCCTATGATCTATTTGCCTGATCAACGACATTCCTCACATTGTGTAACACAAGCTACTACGAAATTCTTTTTATAAACAAGAATGCTAGTTGCAGCCTTTCATCTCTTCCGCCTCTCTTCCGCCTCTTCCACCTCCATTCCCACCTCCGCTCCTTCTGTGCAATCCTTTGATCATGGCATCTACATCTTCTTCAAACAAGCAACAACGCCAAAAAATCTTTCCCCTACATCAAGAGTTGCCTGTTGACATCATCCTTGCTGTAGTGATGAAGCGGCCAAAGAAATCCAGGATCAAAACAGCCATCTGGTATGTGCCTCGGATAGATTGTCTTTCACTAGGGCATTGCTGCATGAGCGAGACATCGAGCTCGCAAAAACAAACACCTTGTACTAGGAGGTGAATCACAAGAGGGCCGAGGCAGTTGAAACTGCCCACAATATTTCCTTGGCCTTAGAAGAAATGGAGAAGAGGCTTTGAGCTATGGAGGATGAGAATGCAAACTTAAGGATTTAGCTAGAGGATTATGAAGATTCCTTGCCATCTTTGTAAATTTTCTATTTCATGAATATAAATATTATATTTTCACTTGTTCTCGCTTTTTGTTCCAAGATCACATCAAAGCGAAATGCCTTGTGCACAAATAAATTGCACATTGTGTATTTCACGAAATGACGTGTGGAAAAAAATGTGCATAGTGCTATTGCATCGTATAATATCCATGTTATATGTATTTCTTATAAATGATGTCCACATAGTATTTTAGAGTTAACAATTACTGTAAAAATTCACATTTTGCATTGCCCTGGTCCAATATGTAAAACAACTATCATAAATGGGGATAGATGGCATGTTACAATGACGTCATACTTTATATGACCTGCGAAGCGATAAGATGGGCCTGAATATCATATGGTCACGGTGCTGGTTTCCGTAATGCGAAATTAGGGCACTATTGCCTATGTTATCATTTCGCTTTGTAGGGCTTTATTACAACATTATCTGTAATGGCAGCTATAGAATTCATCATAGAATTCAACAGATCTATGGTCTCTATATAAAGCATTACATGTTATCATCTCTTTTCTATCCGCTAACTCCTGTTCTTCAGCTTTCCTTCAACCACCAACGCTCTTTCCATCAATCTTCTGCTTTCTTTCGCTCTTTTTCAATGGCGTTCATCTCCATCCCTGCCGAGATTTTGTTACAAGTTCTTGTGAAAGAAATGAGGAACATTGGGCACAAACAGAGGAGTAGATCCGGCTCCTGAAAGAGGAGAATGATGAAGACGTCGAGAAATTGGTTGCAATGCAGGACAAGGCGGCCTTCTATAGGGAGGTGATTCAAATGCGGGACAATCAGCGGACTTTAACAGATTGCAAATTGCATGCAACAAGCTTTAACCTCCAAAACAGGCTTAGGGCCGTAATCGAAGCAGGCGAGGTGGCCCCCATCCAACTCGATGAGCGGGAGGATAAGATTGCAGAGTACGAGAACGTGATTGCCAGGCAGGCAAATCTCGTTGGAGGAGCAAAACAAAACCATTTGCACGCTCTAGCAGAAGTTTGGCTACCAGCAAGAGCTCGCCCACGCCCGTTCTCGCTTTTGCTCTCACTTCCTCCACCGATCATGAGCATCTGGCTCCTTGGCTCCCGCCAGAGGAACCGTTTTTTTTTTCAATGCTTGTATATATTTTAATTTTGCAATGAAAAAATAAGTATAGAAACAAAAGATAAGGATTTCAAGATAGGGAGGGGAAGTGCAGGCCTGGCCTGTTATGTAAAGAATAGTATAGCTAGCAGCGCATGTATTTTACATTCAGATATCAATAGAAGATACATGGTGTTGAATATTCAATTGCAAAACAAACAAGACATATTTCTGATAATAGCATACTATCCGCCAAACAGTGACAAGCTAGAGTTGCTGGACATAGGGGAAAGTATGATGAAATGGAAAGAACAGGGGCCAATAATACTAGTAGGGGATTTAAATGCCAGAACCAGATAAGAACAGGCACAAAGCACGAACATTGATGAAACGGATGGTCAGATAATATACACAGCAAGAACACAGGAATGGCAGAGAGATACAGAGGATAAGGCAGAGGTCAACGCTAAAGGCGAATTGCTGCTGGAAGTTTGCATGGCAACAGGGGTAATCATAGCTAATGGAGTGAAAAAATGGAGGGGATCAGGGAGCTTCACGAGTCAGAATGCACATGGTAAGAGCATAGTAGATTATGTAATTTTGAACGATCGAGCAGTAGAAAGAGTCGTAGGACTCTGGAAAAAGGGAAAGCCATAGACCGATCAAATTAACACTCAAAAGAGGTGGGACGACACAGATCAATAACACAGGGGAAAAGGAGGAAGAGAAAACGAGAATGAGGATCCAGTTTCAAGAAAAATACACAGATACATTCATACAAACGGTCAGGGAGGAAATGGGAAAATGGGAATGGGGAAAACACAATGCGAATGACAATGGTAATATACTCAATGACATCATGGTGAGAGTAGCAACAGAGGTATTCGGGAAAAAGAATAGAACCAGAAAGAACAAGGCCTTCAAGGCATCAGTATGGTATGATGACGAGTGCAGAGAACAAAAAAGGATAACCAAAGAGTACATAGGGAAGGAGACATACCAGTCAGAAAAAGCAGCATACATAAGACTACTGAAGTTAAAACGGAATAAGAACTTGCTGCAGCATCAATGGGGTATGGCAAAATTGCCGAAGAAACAGCCCCGAAGATTTTGGAGGGGATTCAAAAGGAAGGGAGGGGAGAATATGAAAACAGGGAATGAGCAGGACAGTATTGGAACAGCTGGATGGGAGAAATACCTGGAGAAACTGTATAAGACAGGGGCACCCCCTGTACCAATACCAATGCTGCAAGATTCGGACAAACCATGCTTCAACATGCAAGAGGTAATGGTAGCCCTAAACAGGATGGCTAACCACAAAGCCCCAGATCTATACGATCTGACCGTGGAATTACTGAAATGTGCTGAAACAGAAATTGGCAAACAGGTCACGGAGATTTTCAACGGCATAATACATACAGGGCTTCCAAATAGGCAGACATACAATAGAGTCATACCTCTACATAAGGCAGGAAGCACGCAAGATCCAGAAAACTATAGAACAATAATGGTGAGTTCCATTTTCGCAAAATGGTTCGGAAAGGCACTGGACAGCAAATTAAAGAAATGGGCAGAAAAGGGAAACATGAGAGCACAAGGGCAAGCAGAATTCCGGTCGGAACACTCAACAACAGACCATCTAGTAACCCTTCGGATATTAATAGAACAACACAAAGCACAGGGAAGAAAGATCATCTGCTGTTTTGTAGATTTCAGGAAAGCATTCGACACAGTCCCGAGGGAGAAGCTATTACAAAGGTTGATGGACATGCAAGCCCCAAGAAACATGGTAGGATCGATTGCAAGACTATACCATAGGGTATATGCCAAGATAGAGTAAAAAGGACAACCAATAAACTGTGACACAGGCGTTAAACAGGATTGCCCGCTATCCCCAACTCTATTTGGGATATACATAGATGCTTTGCAGGGTTACATAGCAGAACAGTAAGGGGAAGAATACGCCCCTACGTTAGGAGACACGAAGGTACCGATTATGCTATACGCTGACGATCTGAGTATGATGGCCATAAAAAATAAGGGGATGCACAGATTGCTAAAAATTCTAGAACAATTCTGTGAAAAAACCGGGCTAACGGTAAATCTAGCAAAACTAAGATAGTCATCTTCGGCCATAAGAACAGCCATAGACCCTTCAGATATAGGGAAACAGAAATAGAGGAAACAACGGAATACAGATATCTAGGGTACGATGCACATGGCACAGGGAAGTGGGCTAAGGGTGTAGACACCAGGTTCCAATCAGCTATAGGAAGTTATTTCAATATGAAGAATTTCTGCAACAAAAGCAGAATAATTGACTGGGACATCAAATGCTACTTATTCAGTGCAGTAGTCAATTATATGGGGCAGAAGCTTGGGGGCCAGGCCTAACAGACAAAAAAATGGGAAAAACAGGAAGGAATCCTTAGGCAATGGCACAGACAGAAATTTAAAGTACGGACAAATACGCCACTGACAATCATGGTCCTCGAAACAGGGCAAAAATCAATGGAGGTGAGAGCATGGAAGAGGACCATAAGGTACCTGATTAAGGACAATGCAGGAGACCTTCAGGGTAAATTGTCTAGTATTGCAATCACCGAGTCAGCAAAGTCACACATTCTCATAGGCAACGGATGGTTTAAAGATGTGGCAAAATGGACCAGAGAGATGGGATTAAACCTGAGCGACCTAATAAACGAAGGGCAGTGGAATGAGGAGTGGGCAGACAGAGCCACAAGAGCATGGCTGCAAAAACACACAGGACCCAAGACAATCTGGCTCATGACAGTTTTTAACCCAGATCAGCAGGTAGGACATTATATGTATCGGGATAACATATTAGAAAAAGCCAGAAGAGATATCTTGGCTAGGTTCAGGATGGGGAGTTACGATATGAGAATCGAAAAAGACAGGTGGAGGGGAATAGACAAGGAGGACCGGATATGCAGAATCTGTGACAATGGGAGAGTAGAGGATGAGAACCACATGATTAACGATTGCCCGATATACGGAGACATCAGAGACAGGTACAGAAATATAAGATGGGGGCAACCAGTATATATTCTGATGACAATAACAGAATCACTTCGAGATTTGGCAGACGCGACACAGGGAAAGAGGGTTTGTAATATGAACCGCACAAAAGCGGCTCATAAACCCCATACAAATTGTTCAGTTAAAAGCTGATTGATAAGGACGCATCACTGCACGACCACGAAGCCGAAGTAAAGCGGGATGCTGGTAATAATAGAAAAAAGTCAGCCTTCAGAAAAGGCTACATCATAACAGCTCGATGTGCTAGTAGCGCCCTTTTAGGGAGCTCGCCCATGCTACACAAGTCCAGGGGCCTGAGGGCACAAGGGACGTTAATGTCTATTCTATTCTATTCTATTCTATAATCGTTCTATAATTACCTGGATCTTTATCATCTCCTGCTTTGTACAATGGAATAACTCTGTTAACTTGCCACGAGCGGGGAAAGCCCTCTTTTAAAGCTGCATTTACTAGCTTTAACAACATTGCATGGGTTAAACCTCCAGCCCATTTGAACATCTCTGCAACCAACCCCTGTGCATCAGCTACTTTACCATTTGAAAGCTTACTCAAACCCTGTTCCAAGTCATCGGGAGTGAACTCATATTCACCAGCAGAGAGATATGTGGTCTCTTCCATATCAGAAATACCAGACACATGATAAAGCTTGCGCACTTGGCCTAATAAAGCATTAGTTTCTAAAACCACTTCTTGTTTTACATTGGGTTTCAATCTATTCCAAAATTGCTTTGGATTCAACAATAACTCCTCCACCATATTTTGCTGCTTCCGATATATATACTTTTTCTTCTTAGACTTAGTCAGCTTTATGTATTCTTTCTTCAATTTTTCCCTTTCTGCCCCTTTTGCTTTTTTGAACTCTGCCCTTTTTTCTTTGCAATCCCCATCAAACCATGCGTTACAATGGAGACCCTTCAATTTTCGTTTTGATATAAAACACGCAGTAGCAGCATCCAAAACCATTTTGGCAAGCTTCTCACTAAGAGTATTAACATCCTCTGACCAATCTTTTTCAAGTGTCTGTGTTTCACACAATTTCTCATATTGATCCGCCTGGTTATATTGCATATTAATCCTTTGCCTGCATGTTGTATCACTATTTATTTTCCGTTGCAAATCTTTAACGCATATCACAATTGATAAAGGTGCATGATCACTTATTTGTGGCACCTCTATCTGAAAGTCCAGCATTTGCTTGACAAGGGATGCCCGAGCTAAAACCAAATCTACAGCACTAGCGTCTCTACAAGTGAGCTTACTAGAGTGTGGAAATCGGCTTATGCCATTATATATCAGCAAATCCAAGCCACTACACATATTAAGTACATGGTTACCCTGTGGAGTGGGCCACCTTACTTTGTCCTGAGAGTTACGATTCCAGCCCTACTCCTCTATCTCCAACTCATCTAACATTACCACCCACACCGGATCACCTTCTGTACTTTCCATTCAAATCTCCCATCAGCACAACCTCCCCTTCCTGTAAAAGCAACATAGCATCTTGTTCTTCTGCCTGGCTATATTGCATATTAATCCTTTGCCTGCATGTTGTATCACTATTTATTTTCCGTTGCAAATCTTCAACACGTATCACAACTGATAAAGGTGCATGATCACTTATTTGTGCCATTGTTTCCTCTATCTGAAAGTCCAGCATTTGCTTGACAAGGGATGCCCGAGCTAAAACCAAATCCACAACACTAGCGTCTCTACAAGTGAGCTTACCAGAGTGTGGAAATTGGCTTATGCCATTATATATCAGCAAATCCAAGAAGAAACTGAGTAAGTGGGCAGAGGATAATAAAAAATGGGCAGAGGCGCAGGCTAGCTTTAGGGCAGGAAGATCGACCTTGGATCATCTATTAGTTTTAAAAACTATATTTGATAAGGTCAAAGGGACAAGGAAGCCAGTGTACATGGCATTTGTTGATTTCCGAAAAGCTTTCGATCAGGTGCCAAGAGGCCAATTGTGGGAGAGGTTGGAGAAGTTAAATGTGCCACATGATCTCAGGAATGCTGTTAGGGTGCTTTATGAGAAGGTACTGGTCCAATTATCTCAACCTTTTTCTTTGAGTATACCGGGATGTGTAGAGAGTAATGTAGGGGTGAAACAGGGGTGCCCGTTATCCCCCACATTATTTGGTCTGTTTATTGATGGTTTGAAAGATTGGTTGTGTGATAATTGCCCAGATGGGATAGATTTTCATGGATATATCATTCAATTGCTAATATATGCCGACGACGTGGTTATTTTTGCATGGTCCAAGGAGCACATGCAGAAACATTTGGATAGGCTGGCCTCTTTTTGCGACCAAACAAGTATGCAAGTAAATTTGGAGAAAACAAAATGACAGTAGGAGTTTTGAAGCAGAACTATATTTTTAAATACAAGGGACAAGTGGTGGAGATGTGTGATTCTTACAAGTATTTGGGTCTTGTTTTTAGCAGAAACCACAGATGGAATACCTGTATTGCTCAAAGAGTTGATGGGGGGCAAAAAGCTCTGTATGTACTACAAAGTATGTGTAGGAGATCCCATCTTTGGTCATGGCCTCTTAAGGTGAAACTTTTTCAATCTCTGGTACAGAATGTTGTTCTCTATGGGTGTGAAATTTGGGGGCCAAGTCTCCCACATTGTTTATGGGAAGACCTTGAGCAAATCTTAAAGAAGTTCCTAAGATTGGAATTGGGGGTTAAATCCCAAACGCCATATCCTATGATGGCAGAAAGTGGGCTTATGCCGCTTGAGGGGGAAGCGCTTCTTAAGAGTATCCTTTACTTTAAGAAAGTATGTGACATGGATAGGGTAAGAATTCCATATAAGGCTTTGTTGGATAGTAAAGATAAAGGATTGTTTCAAGATATGATGAAGTGGCTTGGTAAATGGAACATTGCTTGGGAAGATGTGATGCTTGTGGAATTGGGTTTGAGGACTTGGATCACATCAAGAATTCAGAGAAAGCTTTGGTCACAACCAAAGACTAAGATGATCCTATATAAACAGAATATTAATCCGAATCTAGAGCGGGCAAAGCATTTGGGAGAGAATCTCTCTATCCAGAAGAGGCATAATATTTGCAGGATTCGTTTGAGTTCACATCACCTAGGGGTTGAGGTAGGGAGATGGGGGCACATTATACCAAGAGATCAAAGATATTGTCAAATATGTGGTACAGAGCAGGTAGAAGACGAGGATCATGCATTGCTTCGGTGTAAGGCATTTGAGACAATACGTGATGAGTATGGAGTCCACTTTGATGATCTCCAAACATTCTTTACATTAGATGGAGATGTAATAGGGAGATATTTGATAGATCTCCTCAGCTACAGGAAAACATGTATAGATACACTACGGGTGACTGGAGTGGATGCTATAGATGACATGAGTGAGAGTGATGAGCTAGATGAGGATTTGGAAACTCATCTACTATTTTATGATGTTGTTTAACAGTGTTTGTCTAATAGGCCTGTGAGGCCTCCCATAGACATAATAAAACTTTCTTCTTCTTCTTCTTCTTCTCTCTCTCTCTCTCTCTCTCTCTCTCTCTCTCTCTCTCTCTCTCTCTCTCTCTCTCTCTCTCTCTCTCTCTCTCTCTCTCTCTCTCTCTCTCTCTCTCTCTCTCTCTCTCTCTCTCTCTCTCTCTCTCTCTCACATTTCTCTCTCTCTCTCACATTATATATACGTGTTGGGCGCTTTGTGGATTCACCGTTGCCTCTGCAATGGCCAAGGCACCAAGGCCACAGAAGAAAACCCAGTCGGATTCAGATGGGGATTCGTCAGAACTGCAGCAGGAAGAGATTTCTCTGGCAACCATTTGGAAGGAGATCACGGCATTTCGCCAGGAGTCAGCAAAGGAGCTTATGGCGTTTCGGCAGGAATGGGAAAGGCGGGAAGACAAGTTAATGCTGGAAATCCGAAGTCTCAAGGCAGAGAATGAGGGGTTACAGAAAAATCTTCTAAACATGCAAGAGGAGATAGAGATAGTTAAGGCAAACATCTCAGACCTACAGATAGCGCAGGTGGGAGAAGAAAATGATGATCACGGGGCAGATATATCAGAATTAAAGCAGGCATTCGAAGATTATGTGGAAACCCAGGAACGAAAGCAGAGAGCCCTGAACTTAAGGATTGTGGGGTTGCCAGAGAAGGAAAAGGAAGAGACTAAAGAGGCTGTTTCTAAATTTCTTACAGAGGAAATGCAGGTGAACAATGTGCAGATAGCAGATGCCTTTCGGATTGGGAAACGGGAACATGGAACCCGGCACATACTTGTGAAATTTTCAAACAGGGAGGAGCGATTCCAAGTGATTAAACAGAGGCACATGCTCAAAGGCAAATTCATCTGGGTGAATGAGGATTTAACCAGGGAGCAGCTACAGGAGAAGAAACAAGAATTGGCAAAATTCAAAGAGGCAAAATCGAATAACCAAAAGGTGAAGTGGCTTAAAGGTAAGGCTGTCATTGAATAGGTAGGCGAGGGAGGTCTTAGAATAGCAGTCTGGAATATAAACCGACTGACTATTGACAAGATCATAAGTATGCAGGAGATTTTGGAAAATATTGATGTCATCTGTTTTGTAGAGACTAAGGAACACGATTTGTATGCCATGCCAGATATTGAAGGTTTTGAAATGTCTTATTCAGTATGTAATAAAAGATTCAGAGATAGGGATATGGGAAATGGGGGAATTGCATGTTTTGTCAGGCATAAATATAAAGAGGTAATTCAGGGCATAAGAAGGGATGTAAACGGTCAGTTTATTTGGATAGAAATAAAAGGAGACCAAATTGTTTATTACATGGCTGTCTGTTATTTTGCTCCAAAACATAAGAACAGAGGATGACTTGTTTTATGCTTTAGAACAAGATATAATGGAGTTTCAAGGGAAGGGAAGCGTGATTCTAACAGGGGATTTTAACAGTAGAACGGGCACCCAACAGGCCACTTTGCTTTCGGGAGAGAAGGATCCACTTTGGCTGATTTCTGTAGATGGAAAAGAACAGGAATTATTGGGAAGGCAGAGGATGTCCGCAGATGCAGTGGTGACAAAAACAGGTAGGCAGCTTTTGAGCTTATGTGGTAGCGCAAATCTTTTGATTTGTAACGGAGTGAGTAGATTCCCATACACACAGAAGAACACTTGCCGAGGAAGGAGTACAGTGGACTATTTAATAATGTCAGAAGACGGGATGGAAACCATCACCCATTTCGTGGTTGGGGAAGCGGAATTAGAATCAGACCATGTCCCTCTCTTTTTCAATCTGCAGGTCAGCCAACCAAGTACCTCTAGTACGGGTGTCAAGAGGAAATATCGTCTAAAACCACATCTACAAGTTCAGTTTCGATGCTACCTGGAGCAGAGAGTATCGAAATTATCATGGGAAGGTGACTTGGAGATGCTAAACAATCAGCTACAGGAAGTCCTCGAGGAAACGGCTGTGGAGTTATTTACTCCTCACAGAGCAAAGAGCGGGCTGCCATGCAAGTCATGGTTCGATCAGACCTGCAGGGCTGCTAAGAAGGCTTGGAAAATCAGCGAAGCACATCTGAGAGATGATCATAAGAAGGAGTATAGAAGGGTGGTGCGTAGCAGGAAGAGGAAGTTTATTAAAGAGCAGCAACAATTGCTATGTAACAAATATGTGGCAGATCCGAAAAGCTTCTGGAATGGTCTAAGACGGCATACACAGGAAGGTATTCCTTTAAGCGCAACAGATCTGTGGCAGCATGTGCTCAAGCTTTACCACAATGAAGAGGTAGCAGAAAATGGGCCGAACATGCACTCTAGTCTGTTGATTACAGAGGAAGAAGTGGCAGAAGGCATATCGGCATTGGCAAATGGAAAAGCATCTGATCTTCATGGTCTGAGTGCGGAACATCTAAAATGGGCTGGTCCTGTTGTACATCCCCTGGTGGCTAAATTGTTTAACATGGCAATGACACAAAGATTCCCGCTTGATTGGTGCAGAAATCGGGTGGTCCCAGTGTTTAAGGGAGGATCGAGGAAGGAGGCGAATAACTACAGAACTATTATGGTAAGTAGTTTGTTCTCAAAACTGTTCTCCACTATTTTAGAGAAGAAATTAAGTGCATGGGCAGAGCTTAATCATAAACGGGCTGAGACACAGGCAGGTTTTAGAGCAGGGCGATCCACATTGGATCATTTGTTGGTACTGAAGTCAATATTTGACAAGGTTAAGGGCTCAAAAAAACCAATCTATGTAGCGTTCGTAGATTTTAAGAAAGCTTTTGATAAGGTCCCACGGGATCAACTCTGGAAGAGATTAGACAGGTTGGGTGTCCCGCATGATATCAGGGATGCTGTGAGGATACTATATGAGAAGGTTTTGGTACAATTATCGCATCCATTCTCGCTGGATATTGCGGATTGTGTGGAGAGTAATATTGGAGTCAAACAAGGTTGCCCACTGTCTCCAACACTGTTTGGTCTGTTTATTGATGGCCTAGAAGAATGGCTTCAAGATAACTGTACAGGGGGGATTGATATACACGGATATGTTATTCAAATGTTGATGTACGCAGATGATGTAGTTATCATGGCACGGGATAAGGAGCATATGCAGAGACACTTAGAGGGGTTAGCAGCCTTCTGTGACCAAACCGAAATGCAGGTAAATTTGGAGAAGACTAATATTATGACAGTAGGTGTTTTGAAACAAGAACAGGTTTTCAGATACAAAGGGAGTAAGGTGAGCATGTGTGATTCATACAAGTATCTAGGGCTTATTTTCAGCAGAAATCATAGATGGAACACGTGTATTAATCAACGAGTGGATGG
Organism: Isoetes taiwanensis; assembly: GCA_021234155.1. Classification (NCBI taxonomy): domain Eukaryota; kingdom Viridiplantae; phylum Streptophyta; class Lycopodiopsida; order Isoetales; family Isoetaceae; genus Isoetes; species Isoetes taiwanensis. Next base: position 6,092,465 of record JAJEKV010000065.1, on the reverse strand, counting down.
CGGTCAAAAAGCTCTATATGCTTTACAAAGTATGTGTAGAAGATCTCACCTCTGGTCGTGGGACCTCAAGGTAAAGATGTTTCAGTCTTTGGTTCAGAGTGTGGTCCTGTATGGTTGTGAAGTTTGGGGGCCAAGTCTTCCACAATGCTTATGGGAAGATATAGAGCAGATTTTAAAGAAATTTCTAAGGTTGGAGCTTGGAGTGAAGGTTCAAACTCCCTATCCTATGATGTTGGTCGAGAGTGGTTTTATGCCCTTGGAAGGGGAAGCACTTTTTAGATGCATTCGGTATATGAAGAGGGTGCTCCTAATGGACGAGACTAGACTCCCACATGTAGCTTTGTTGGCTAGTAAGGAGAAAGGGGTATTTCAGGATGTGAAGGGATGGCTTGGTAAATGGGATATTTCATGGGATGAAGTGATTTTGGTAGAGAAGGACCTAAAGAGTTGGATTTCATCGAAAATATTCAAGAAGATTTGGTCACAACCAAAGACGAAAATGATTCTATATAAACAGAATATCAATCCTAGGCTTGAGATGGCAAAGCATCTCAAAGAGAATATCTCCATACAGAAAAGGCATGCTATAAGCAGGATTCGCCTTAGTTCTCACCATTTGGGGGTAGAAGTGGGGAGATGGGGGTATATCATTCCAAGAGATCAGAGATATTGCAAGCTATGTGATATGGATCAGGTGGAGGATGAGGGGCATGTATTGCTCCAATGCATGAGATATAAGTCGTTGAGGCTGGAGTATGGAATCCTATACGAGGATCTCCCAACCTTTTTCTCTACAATGGAAGGAGACGGGCTAGGTAAGTATGTGATAGAGCTCTTAAGGTACAGGGAATCTTGCTTAAATAGTCATCAAGAGAGGGACATGGATGTTTCTGATAATGTGAGTGAGAGTGATGAGCTAGATGAGGATTCGGAAACTCATCTATTATTTTATGATGATGTATAAATGTAAAATATTTGTCTAATAGGCCTTTGAGGCCTCCCATGGACATAATAAACTTTCTCTCTCTCTCTCTCTCTCTCTCTCTCTCTCTCTCTCTCTCTCTCTCTCTATCTCTCTCTCTCTCTCTCTCTCTCTCTCTCTCTCTCTCTCTCTATATCTCTCTCTCTCTCTCTCTCTCTCTCTCTCTCTCTCTCTCTCTCTCTCTCTCTCTCTCTAGGAAGGCACTTATGGGAAAACCTAGAAAAGAAATCGAGAAAGCTGGGTCTTCCAAGAGAGGATCCGTCGCTGTAAGTAGTCCCAAGAGCGAAAGGTAAAAATGAAGGCAAGAATATGGTAGAAGGGAATAAAATAGAAGACAAGATGTCGGCTGAGACTGATCCCGCAGTTCCGATTGATGATGGCGATTTGATACAGAGAACCAGGAGCAGGAATAAAACAACAGGATCAAGTTTGGTGGAATCCAAAGATACAATAGAGTCGCGGCCAGAAAGGGACCAGCAGAAAAAGGTTAAAAAAAAAAAATTGTGCTGGAGGATGTCGGCAGCGATTCTGACAGCTCCTCCTCAGCCATTGATTTAACATTTCAAAGCAGGGGAGTTCCAGTCTTGGCTGGTTTTGCTGCAACAGGGTCTGAGGACACTGCTCTGCTTTCTAATTTCGACCCCACAACACAGTCGGTCATGAGTTTCACAGATCAGACATCACTCTTGCCACCAAAGAATTTGTTTGTGGGAGCTGCCCCAAACTCGTTTGGAAATATACAGGCTGCTTCGATTGGGAACATACAAGCTGCACCAAATTTAGTTGGGGGCAGAAAACAGAGTTTAGGATTGGGGGCTGCACAACACACCATGGCACAAGGGCAGAGTTTCGGATTGGGGGCTGCACAAAACATCATGATATAAGGGCAAGAAACTGGGTTGCAGTTTATGATATGCCAAATGCTAAACAAACTGGCTGCATCAAGAACCATGATGATGAAATTGTTAGAAATGATGGAGCAGTCCAGACAAGACGTAGCGGCAAGAGAAACGGAGATGCTCAGGCTCTTACAAGGTATGACTGAAGTTTTTTCTACAATTAAATCTGAAAATGCCAGCATTAAGAGTCAGCTAGCAAATTTAAAAGACATTGGAATGCCGCAGCAGCAATATTACGAAGGTATGGGTGAGCCGGGAAAAGAAACCTTTGTACAGGTTGTAACAAAGCTTCATGACCGAGTTAATGATCTAGTCGAAAGGCAAGAGAGACGGAAAAAAGTTTTGAATGTTCGCATTGCAGGATTACCGGAAAGTGATAATGAAAATACTAGAGATCTTGTAGAGGACCTCTTCACTCAGAAGATGAAAGTGCCATCCGTAGGTATTCTAGAGGCCTACCGGGTAGGGAAGAAAACTGGATATAATAGGAATGTGTTGGTGAGGTTTGTAAGTGAAGGAGATAAGATGAATGTCCTGAGACAACGCAAATCACTAAGTGGGGAGAACATTTGGATAAATGACGACCTGACACAAATGCAATATGAGCAAAAAAAATGGGAAATACAGAAAATGAAGGAAGCAAGAAAGGAGGGGAAAAAAGTTTCTTGGAGAGGGGACAAGGTGGTTATCGAGACTGCATTTGAATAGGAACTAGAGACCATCAGAGTCATGGCATGGAACATTAACCATTTGATCAACAAAAAAGTTGACACTATGGCAGATGTTCTAGCATCAATCGACATGGTATTTTTCTCGGAAACTTGGGAGCATGAAGAGAGTGGTTTGCCAGAGATTCAAGGTTTCAGTGTTGTGCACTCAGTATGGAACAAAAAAGGATGGCGTAGAAGAGGCTACGATAGGATTGCTTGTTACATTAGGAAAGAAATGGCACACTTGTCTAAGGTGGTAAAAAAAGAGGAATCTAAACAATATATTTGGGTGGAGTTGCCTGGGAAGCACCGAAAAATCTTTTTTGCTGGATGCTATTTTCCACCACTAAAAAGAAGCACATATCAAAAGTACAATTTGGATATGGATGATCCGTTCCAGCAATTAGAGCAAGATAGTTTGGGTCTTATGAGTTTGGGGGATATTGTCTTAATCGGGGATCTCAATGGTAGAACGGCAGGGAAGCAAGCATCAATGGTTAGCAATGCTGGGGACCCCATCTGGATGGATCAACTTGAGGCTCATGAGCTGGAGGCTACTGGGTGGAAGCGAGCTTCCATGGATGGAGACAGGTGGCCTACTCCCATGGGAACACATGTCTTGAATATGTGTTGTAGTTTGGATCTGCTTATTTATAATGGCATCAAAAGTTTTTCTAGCACAGACCGATGTACATGCAGGGGAAAAAGTATTGTAGATTACTTTATTGCATCAGAACAGTTTATAGAACAGGTCCAGTGTTTGTGCATCCCGGAAGCGAGAAGTGAATCAGATCATGTACCCATAATATCACATGTGAGGATTGCAGGATCCACGGGGGCGTCAGAACAACAAAGAGAATATGGCATACATGTTAACAAATGGAAGGCAGAAAACTAGTGAGGTTCTGACCTCGCTAGTACTAGAAGCAGCAAGCACATGTTTTAACTCAGGGCGCAAGAAAAAAGGATTACCATGCAAAGAGTGGTTTGATGAGGAATGCCAACACAAAAGAAAGCAATATAAAAGTGCCCATGGCCTGGAAAGAACACTGCTAATCAAAGAGTTTAAAACTCTCACCAAATGCAAAAAAAGGGAATTCTTACGTCTCAAACAGCATGAGCTGGTTGTAGATCTACTAAGAGATCCGCAAAAATTCTGGAAACGCATGAAACAAGGCAAGCAAATCCAGCATCACTTAAAGGTAAAGATCTCATTGCACAGGTGAAGAAGCTTTATCACGTGAATGACATCACACAAGAACTGAATGGTATTACAACAGATCTTGTGTTTACATCTGAGGATGTGCAGCAAGGGCTAGAAAAGCTAGCAAATGAAAAAGCGGCAGATACCATGGGACTGGTGGCCGAAATGCTCAAATGGGCAGGAGAGGGGGTCCAAGGAAAAATAACTGAAATGTTTAATGTGGCAGCGCAAGAAGGGTTCTTAAAAACATGGCAGATCAATAGGGTGGTTCCCATACATAAGTCGGGAAGTGAAACGGAAGAAAATAACTATCGCATGATTATGGTGAGCAATCTCTTCGCAAAACTTTTTGCAACTATTGTAGAGCATAAGATAAGTGTTTGGGCAGAGACACATGATGTACATGCTAAAGGGCAGGCAGGCTTTAGGCCGAAAAAATCCACAATAGACCATTTGATAACATTCAGGGCTATGATGGACTCAGTGAAAGGAACTCGAAAACCGTTATTTACAGGCTTTGTTGACTTTACTAAAGCATTTGATCTAGTGAGTAGGGACAAGCTGTGGGAAAGTATGGAGAGAATTGATGTGCCTAGTCATCTAAGGAGCGCGGTGAAATTACTATACGAGAAGGTGTTGGTACAGCTCTCCTTCCCATACATTGGAGAGTGTGATGAACAGGTGGAGAGTAACATAGGAGTGAAACAGGGCTGCCCCCTATCCCCTACTATGTTTGGCATTTTTATTGATGACCTAGAAAGATGGATAACCACTCTTGGGGGGGGATGGCACCCAAATCGCAGGGTATGCTATACGTATTCGATACATCGATGATATAGTTACGCTGCCTAGATAGGGAGGGATGCGAGAAACATTTAGATGTTCTAGCATCTTTTTGCGAGGCAACGGGGATGCAGGTAAATTTGATGAAGACTAAGATTGTGCTGTTTGGAACCACACTGGATCAAAATTTTACATTCACATACAAGGGAGACAGGGTCAAAATAACACAGACATACAAATACTTGGGGCTGATTGTAGATAAACACTTTAGATGGAATCAAACAGTGGAACAACGGGTAAATGGGGGGCTAAAGGCTCTATTTGCCATGCAGAAAAAGTGCATGAACGCAGAAATTTAGAGATTTGAATTAAAAAAGATGCTCTTCAAAACCCTTGTACAGGTTGTATTATTATATGGATGTGAGGTGTGGGGGCCAGGACTATCTCTAGAACTATGGCAAAAGATTGAGAAGATACAAAAGAAATTTCTACGCACTGAGCTCGGAGTCAAAGTACAAACACCATATGAGATGATGATGGCGGAATGTGGCATGATGCCTTTAGAATATGAGGCCTTGTGCCGATATTTGGTGTATTTAAGTAAGCTCGGAGGTCTAGAAGAAAACAGTTATCCAAGGTTAGCATTGAAGGAAACGTTCGAGAAAGGGTGGTACGCGGAGGGGTTGACCTAGATGCATAAATGGGGGCTTAAGATAGAAGACCTCGGTGTTAACAAACACAGAATATATGAATGGGTTAGGGAGACAACAATGGCAAGGATCTACATAGCCCTGGAGTGAAAATGCTTCACTATAGGGAGAAGATGAACCGGTCCTTGCAAGAAATGAGATACCTCAATGAGAGCATCTCCATGAGCAAAAGACATGCAATATGTAGAATGTGGTTAAGTGCACACCACCTGGGGGTGGAAGTAGGACGATGGTACAATATACCACGAGAATACCGAACATGTCTGATGTGTGGAGCGGATCAGATAGAAGATGAAGAACATGCAATCATTCATTGCCCAGCATACCAAACTCTGAGGGGTGCCCTTGGCATATACATAAGCAGCATGCAACAGTTTTTTTATTTGCCTGTTGCAATAGCTGGTAGTTTCCTGATTGATATGGTGCAGTTGAGAGAGGCAGGAATCAAGGTTATAGAAATGTACTTGACAGACGAGGAAAGAGAGGAAAGTGAGGACAACCCCCATGAGGGTTTGTCAGATGATAACTAAGAATATATATTATGTAATTGGTCTTATAGATTTGATGGTCTCAAAAGACGCAATAATACACGTCACTTCACTTCACTTCTCTCTCTCTCTCTCTGTGGACGCTCCAGGGACGCTAGGGTTTGTTTGCAGAAAAGGACATCTTTTAAAGGGAAAACCATATGGATTAATGAGGATCTTACACCCCAACAAATGGAGCAGCATAAAGAGGAGTTGCAAAAATTCAAAGAGGCCAAAGCGCTTAACAAGAAAGCAGTATGGAAGAAAGGGAAGGTCCATGTGGAGGATTCCTGCGCATAAGATATAGAGACCATCTGAATTGCAGCGTGGAACATCTGTCATTTGGATAAAGAAGAAGCATTCTCAATAGGTGATGTTCTTGCATCTTTAGGTATGGTTTCTTTTATGGAGACTTGGGAACATGAAGAGTGTGGGTTGCCGGAGATAAGTGGGTTCCAGATCCTTCATTCAGTATGGAATAAAAAAGGATGGAGGCACAAAGGATACAAAGGGATAGCATGTTATATTAGGAAAGAAATTGCTCAAAGTGTAAAAGTTCTAGGGATACAAAACAATATATTTGGGTGAAATTGATGAGGGTTAAAAGGGATATTTATATTGCTGGATGCTACTTTTCCCCATTGGAGAGCCCTACTTACAGAAATTCAGATTTAGATAAGGAGGGTCCCTTTCAAACCTTGGAACAAGATATTGCAAAATTCTCATCTACAGGAGAGGTGATTGTGGTTGGGGATTTTAATGCGAGAATCGGTAATAAACAAGCTTCAATAGTTGGATGCAAAGAAGATCCGATATGGATGCAAGAACTTGATATAGAGGAGATGGCGAATGAAGGCTGGAACCGAGAGTCTGAAGATAAACTTAAATGGCCTACAGTGATGGGGACTTTCCTATTGAACTTATGTAATGGATTGAATCTTATGATCTATAATGGATCTAGTAGATTCCCAGGCTCGGGAGGGTGTATTTATAAAGGCAAAAGTGTGGTAGATTATATCATAGCATCGACAAGTTTTGATGAATATGTATCTTTGCTACGAATAGGAGACATTAGGGCTGAATCAGATCATGTCCCACTTATATTTCATATAAAATGTAAGGCCAAAGCGCAGGTTCAAAATGTGGCAATGCCTTATCATCGTCACATTACATACCGCAAGAAAGATTGTTATCAAGCATTACGTGAAGAAATGGCACAATAGAAAATATGGCCGTTTCATGATGCGGGTAAGATAAGCTCTATGTTGATAGACTTGATCTTGAAAGCTGCAGATAAACGCTTTTTGTTAGACAGGAGGAAGAGAGGACTTCCATGTAACGGGTGGGATGATAGCGAATGCAAGCAGAAGAGGGCACAATATAAAAAGCGGTTGGGATGGAAAAATTACGTTAGATAAAGGAATATAAAGCTTTGATAAAGAGGAAGAAGTGACAGTTTATTCAAAGAAAGCAAGAAGAAAGGGTCACGAATCCGATGGAAGAGCCAAAAAAGTTTTGGAATAAGTTAAAAACTCGTAAACAGACATCCCCTCCCATAGAAGTGGGATCCTTACTGTGGAGGATGTGCAAAATGGTTTGAGCAATATGGCTAATGGGAAGGCAGCGGATCAGATAGGCCTAGTTGCGGAATTGCTCAAATGGGTATGACGCTTAGATCAATCGTCGACGCAGTAAGGAAAATAATAGTTCATGCTTTGCTCTATTCGTGGATCTTACAAGGGCATTTGACATGGTGCCACGAAAAAATATTTAGGCTAGAATGTAACAAGTCAAAGTCCTGCAAGAACTCAGGAATATCGTTGCAATGATGTATGAAAAGGTCTATGTGCAACTATCATTCCCATTCAACAAAAGCCAGACGAGGAAATACTTAGTAATATCGGCATCAAACATAGATGTCCTTTGTCCCCCACTCTATTTGGTATATATATAGATCAACTAGAATAGCAAAGGGCAGATAATGGATTAAAGACATTATATAAAATACAATGAAAATGTAAGAAGGCAAAAATTCTTGATTTGACATTGAAGAAAAAATTGTATCAGGCACTAGTTCAATTGGTTGTTTTACATGGCTGTGAGGTATGGGGACTAGGTCTTTCTTTGAATACTTAGAAACAGTTGGAGAAAATACAGAAACAATTCCTCATAACAGAGTTAGGTGTAAAGATACAAACCCCATATGTTATGATGCTTGTTGATGCAGGGCTACGGGATATGAGTGAAGATAGCGTTCCTCATCGTGCTCTAATGCAAAGTAGGTTGAAAGGATGGTATGCAAATATTGAAAAGTGGCTCAAAAAATGGACATCCTTAAATGATTTATCAACAGGTAAGTCAATACTACATAGTTGGATTCAAGCACTGATGCAGCATCGATGCACAATATATGCAGTAATACGATGTTGCCCTATGAGCATCTACCAGCCATTTGTTCAGTCCTCGGCATCTACGATCCATGTAATCCACCTCACACACATCCTCTTGGTAGGTTTAGAGATATTGGTGAACCTCCCCCCTGCTTTATCCACTGTGAATATGACTTGGCATATTTTAAAAATCAATGGTCAAACTTATATGATTTATACCAATTTTTCAAATCCCGCTACTTACATTTAGCTATTGACTTATAGTTAGCAATGAAATCTTAGTTTTTTATGCTGACTTTTCGATCAACACGTCATAATAGCCATTGATTTTAAACGATACACTGCTTTCCTCAAGGATGCTTGACGCAAGGAGTAGGAGAATTGTACATCTCAATCCTAAGTAGAGGAGTTGTACAATATTAATCATAATGTAGTGTTCCCAAATTGGTTCTTTTATTTCTTTGTCTACGAGGGCAAAAAAGAAGCAAAATATAATTTAAAAAAAAAAAAAAAAGGGTATCGTTGCGATCTCGCTGAGGTTATCGGACATTACCTCCACATTTCATACTTATAAAACTTCTCAGTGGACGCGCCTTCTCTAATGGACTTTCATGCGTCTTCTCTGTATCTGTATCTGGCTCGTATATTCTCTACTATCCTAGATGATAGGAGGGGCCAGGTTCCCTGATACTAGTGCTGCCACAACACATTCACAATGTTATTTGGAATAACAATTTTGTTGCTGTTTTGAATTAATTTGATTTCCATATCATTTTGTAGGCAACTCTTCCATTATATACAAATTTAATTTCTCCATACATGAGATGCCAGAAAGAAATTGGAAGAATGAAGGGATTAAGTTCCCACAAGGCCCCTGTATCGGGCATAAACAATAAGGCCTAAAAAAACTGAGAGCGAGACAATACCAGTCACAATAACTACCTGGAGACATAAGGGAGACACAGTTAGCCACAGGTCAGAAATGGAGAACAAGTTTGCCCTACATACCCACTTGAAGATAAATCCATGCCCATCATTCCAAGTGAATGGAATATTCATTCCAAATATCCCAGCAACCATTGCATAGATAGCCAGTGATAATGTTGCAGAATTTAACAGCAGTTCGAGCTGCAAGGATGAAGTCAACATATGTTGTTACAGTTCTAAAACATCATTCCCTCCAGCCATTTTCCCTCCTATTGCCATAAAGCAAGAGAACAGAAAAGAGAAAACAAGCTGAAAATACAATACATGTGTAATTTTCATGCAGACTTAATTCACATGCTTGCAGCCATATATCCATTGTACCTATGAGGCCACAAGTCCAATCAGCCAAGTAACAAGCCACTGACCACGACTATGAAAGCATGGACCTAAATCTTAATATATAGATCCATAATTAACAATAACTCATGTTTGTTTGCTCCCTTCATCCAGGTCATTTCCCTCAGACTTCCTTTCTAGACCACTAGCAGCTAACAAAAGTTATTTTTCAACAAATACGTTACATTGCTCTTGGATTGATTAAGTTCTCTCGATAAAAAAGTCCAATGCCTTCTGTTGTTTCCTATAAAAGCCAGCTCGAATACATACTGTCCCATTGCTTCAAAAGTTCATTTAAGTGACCGTTGTAAACAATTCAAGGTTCTTTTAACAAGAATAATAATGCAATACATAATGTGCTTTTGTAAATGTACCTGGATAAGTTGATTCCGATGATTATCGAGCTGCATAATAATCAATAGTAACCAATGATCAGCAAAACATTCCTGACTGCAGGGACCAAGAACAAGCTTCCATATCAAACAATGGAAAACCACCCAAAGGCATACCTGAATGTTTATGTAGTCTTCTGTATCATCTATGTATTCCCGGAGCTGCATAACATGACATGTTCAGTCTTGCCTTCATGACAATATCAGGAGCACTTCTTGACAAATATAAGAACAGATTACTGACACTATGACAAGGCATAATCCTTACTTACAGTATTGAGCTTATTCAAAGTGCCATCTATTTGCATAAAATAGGCCTGCAGTGCCGAAATTATTAGCTCTACTGAAAAAATCACAGTAAAGAAAAATTCCCAACAAGTCTACCTCCAGCAACATTTCAAGCTCCTCAATGTCATTGTCCGTTCCATGAATGTAAGATGTTAAGGATTTCGTTTTACTAAGATGAGATATCCTTGAACCGACCGTTGGGGACACTGGCACCCAATTCGTTACAGCAGAAACAGTACTCGGTGATCCGGGTTGTGCTTTTTCTAAAAGCTTCCGTGTTAGAAAAAGTTCAGCCATATCATCGTCATCGTCCAGCAGCTGTTCTAGCTCATCCCTAACCTGCATCACTCTTGTCAGTCCCTCCAAAAGAAAACTGACAAAAACTTGGTGATATGTGACGGTTTGGCCCTTCAAACTATCGAACCCGTACATTCTTTATTTGATCAAAAGATTTCATGCTTTGCATAACTCACCACACCAACAATCTTTAGACTATTTTTTCAAAGGTTTGCGTCCCACAATGTTTGTTCAAGTGCCTTGACTTTTTGGATGCTGGTATGACTATGTTGCTTATACCTCTCTTTCTGATCATGAAGTGTAAAAACATCACGCATATAGAGAAGATGGTAGAACCCTCATATATGCACAGAAAACTTATTGGATGCTATATTACATGCTCATAATTGCTTTTTGCTGAAGCATTACAAACAATGAATTTACCTTCTGCACCCTGGCAGTGAGGCGAGTCATTCCTGCTTTCAGTTTCCGTACGCGGTCTAAATTTCGACTGCTAATCTGGATTAACGGAAATACATGAGCACAAAGTTCCACTTCAAAATAAATCACTACCACATAAACAGGCAGACCAGAAACAAAAGGACGCCTTTATTTGGCTGCTTTTCCAAAATAACATATGGCAGAGGAATAACAAGCCACAGAGCATACCTTTGAGGTAAGTTCGTCCAATGCTGGATAAGCGGAAGTCTCCAATTCACTGGTCCTTGCATCCAAAAAGCTACAAATTGCCTCCAAAGCCACCTCCAATGCTCGGAACTCAAATGGCGGCACTATATATAAAACACCCATGTTCTCTGGTAAATAACTGCTTACAAGTGCAGACACAAAATGTAATTATGAACACTACAAACCTTCGCCCCCATCAGAATCCACAGTTTGCTGTTCAGATTGCCAATCTTGCATAGCCCTATTATCAGCGTTCTCTGAGTAGCCATTGGAATCAACCCTTTTAACAGGCAAACGTCTACAAAGTTCCTCTACAATTGGAATCACATTTTCATCTGCTGGATTACGAAGTAACACCTATATTGAAGCAACATGAGCTCAAGTTCTTGACACTGAAACATGTTCATTATCAAGATCTTACAGGGTACATAACATACCTCTTCAGCAGTTATTATTGCCTTGATATGCTGCCAAGATATTAAAATACCATATATAAGAGCGTAGATAAATGGAACGTGCGTAAAAGCATACTAAGATGCACAAATTGAACAGCTTAATGTGCATGAGCCCCAACGATGTTTCTAAAAAGACCAAAATATGCATAACATTTTACTGGTTCTTATTTTCAAACATAAGCTACATAACCAATTCTGAGACTATATGATGAATTCTACCAGGATAACTAATATTTGATCTATGGAGGGTTCTTAACTTTTGCAATGGTGATTGTACTTGTCCTATTGAAGATGTAGGTTTTTTGACATATAGCAATTCTTAAGTAGAAGTTAATAACAAACCTCCAAATTGAGCACAATGGCACGCTCACGACCTAATATAGTGGACGGGTACGATAGCAAGGGATCAAGAATTCGAAGGTCTCTTGCATGTATACCAACACGATGCATCACAGCATATTTATCCACGTCCAATATTACAGATTCTCCAGATGCATCTAAAAGCATCCAGATACGAGAAGAACCTCCGGCTTTCTTTGCAACTGCCTGCTGTTGTTGCTGCTGTTTGGGCGAAATCCCCCTGGATGGTTCCATCTGCGCTCTTTAGGGATAATCCCCGCATTGGAAAATTCTGTGCAGTTTTTCACTGCAGTCACAAGTTCGTGACAGCCCAAATAGAAACGAAAAATAAAGAAATGCACCACATTTCAAGCTTAAATGTGCCAGGGCTAGCTTCTCCTCGCCATAGCCAATCTTTCGCCGGAACAAGCTAATAAAAGAATTCTTAATTCACGTCTACGTATAACATACTTATAACAGTACGATATCGTATTTCAGCTGATTTAGGCTTTAAGGAGTGAGCCCAAAACGCGTGGTTTCCTTTTAAGACACATTTCTAAGCTGCAAACTGTGCGGTTAACGTAGTTTTCTTTACTTTGAAATAAAAATATAAATTACGTGGTTTTTTCAACAATAGAATTGCTCCATTCAATTCAATTCTAATAAAATTAAGTTGAACAATATCCATTAGAGCATGGTTTCACTCGAAATACAGGTACCTAGCTTCAGTGGACGATAAAACTCAATTCAATTCACTTTTAACTTTCGAGTTCTTCTTTTCCCAAATTTATCAACCAGCTGGAATTTTAAAAATAGTATGGGAGATATATATCTTTATATATGTTTCACCTAAAATAGAGCACATATAATTTATTGCATTTATTTTTTAACACACAACACAAAATCTCACTCTTGCTATTTGCTATAAGTGGAATTTTGTATACAAGGAACTCCTCAACCAGATGGGATTTCAAAATAGTATTGGAAATATATAAATTTATATATTTGTTTGACTTATAAGGTTGTCAAATTTTGTGAGGCATATGGTTTTTGTAAAGGTGGCCCGAAATATAGGGGTTAGGATTGCGGTGAATATTTTTTTTTAGCATAGTCTGAGCAGAGGGTGGCTGCTAGGAATTCGTGGCAGGCATGGTCCGACCAAGGCGGGCAACCAGATGTGGTTGCCGCTGTGCTGGAGGAGATAGCGGACATGCTGGATATTGAGATGTTGCTCCCTGTGGCTTGCCAAAAGAGGCGCCTCATCAGCCTCAGTTAGATATTTGCTGGCACAGGGGCAATGGCATGAAGGTGTGAAGCCTGAATTTTGGTATTTGATCCCTTTCTCTTCACTGCGCGTTGTTTTGTTCTGGGTTTGTTGGTTCTGATTCGCAAATTCAGGCTCCTGTCGCCGCGGGACCCCACGGGTCCATGCCCGAATGCCTTTCCTAATACCTCGAACAGGTACAAGATGACATCTAAGAAATGCATTGGTAATTTCTTCATAGCCAGTAAGATCTTTTTGGATAGATTAGGCTAGACACATAGCAACCTGTCGAGTCCTTTTGCAATAAAGAAAATCAGGTAACATGTGTCTTGCAATTACCTAGATGCTTGGTGCATAATGATTGTTCTTTGCGGCACCTGCAAAGTCTTGATAATTGCATCCTTTGATATAATCAGATCCATCAAAGTTAAGAAAATTGTGCCCTATAAAACAATCTTTCGAATGCTTCTCCTTAAAGAAAAGGCACTAATGGAGACAAATTGATATACTATTTTCTTATATACAAGAAATTTATCGCAGCGGCCTTGGGCATCAAGAAGGACCTGTGCATCTGAACAAGCAAGACCTTTGAATATGAGAAGATTCCTGCTTTTCCAAATGGACCAAATGATCCATGCAGAAGCCAAGTGAAACGCCCTTTTTGCCAAATTTTCCCAACCACTTGGATAGACTGCTAATAACACATGTTGGCTTTTAAATTGCAACGAAAGAGGCTTGAAGCCACAACCAAGCATGCCTGACATGTCTACACAGGAAGAAATGGTCAGACTCTCGAGTTGCCTCTTTTAATTATGTCCAATTAAACCACGGTTGTGTCAAATCACTATTCGTACACCACCACGATGTCCCATCGCACTGTTCATTCCCATCCATCTCCACTATGATTTTCTCTCAGTTGGTTTTCTGGGACTTAACCAAAATTTTGCTTCTGGATATTTCTTTCATCCACGCCGCCATCTTCATCCATACCGCCATTTGGCACTTTCAACGGCTCAGATTCCATTTTTGAACCCACCTATAAAAATCTTGGCTGAACAGACGCGAACCCTAAAGCTCCACAACTTTCTCCGCTCTTTGCCTTCCGCTCTTCAAGTTTTCTTGTTGATTGCCATGGCTGCTTCCACAAAGTTGCCCACCCTACAGGCCACTGCGCCCATGGATCCTGCACTTTTTCAATCTGTAATCTTTTTCACCGCCACTGTCCGAGAACCTCTTGAAAACGCCAGTCACGATGTCATTGAAAGGGCGGGGTGGCTTGATTTTTCAAAACAAGAATTCCCTATTCCCAATCCAGAACAACTTTGACAGTTCATTGCCTATTTGATTAAGACAGATGAAGGATATCAGACAATGGTGGATCATACACGACTCACCCTCAATCAGAGTCTCTTCGCACAGGTATTTCAATTGTCTAGGCGCACTCCTTCCGTAAATTGGGTTGCTTTACAGAATCATGATGTCGCTGTCTATGGTCAAGCTCCATATGCTGCCAAAGCTTACCAACATAGCGAAGCCTCACAAAGCTTTTGTCAAGTTTTTATGGAGGAAGTTCTATGGGTACATCAAGAACACCCACATCAACAAGCATTTTTTCCATATAGTCATTGCCGCCATTCATTCCACCAGCTTTGTGGATTGGTCCCAAATTTTGTTCCAACGTCTTCTTCATGAAATAGACCAGCTTCGCCAATCTCCTGATTTAGGTCTTGAGTCTGCCATAGGTGCTCATTTCCAAGCCATCATCAACCAATGTCTTCCAGAATCTAGTCGACTTTCCACCAGACACTTAGAAGCCACTTCTCAAGCTTCCAGTTGCACTCACTCTGTCATCCGTCCGGTCAGGGAACTTCAAGAAAAAACCTCTTGACCACGCTCTGATGCTCAAACATCTCCACGCCCGCAAGATCCACGCCCCACACCTTCCAAGGTCATCAATGCCCCTTCCTCTCAACCCACTCACGCTGATGCTTCTACCTCCCACCAAGTCTCTCAAACTTCCACTTGGCACCTTTGCCTCTTCAGTCGCTCGTTCCTCCACCCACCAGATGGGCCTTGTATCAATATGAACAAATTTTTTCCAGTTGCATGCTCAAACTCCAGGAGTCGCAAGAACAATTTATGAATAGGGTTAAAGAATACATGGATTCCACGAACGCCTTGCAGCGTGATTTTCAGGCTGCTCACGCTCAGAACCAGATTTTGGAAGAAAGTCTTCAGAGTAAGCATGGGCTTTCCTAGACACTAGGGCTGCTCTCCTTAAAGAACAGGAGCTACGTGCTGCTATGGAAGAACAGTAAGCTCAACTTCAGGCCACCATCATGGAGCTTCTAGCTTAGATCACTGCGAAAGACAAGCTTCTGGTTGACGCTTTACACGGAGTTGCAGAATGAGTATACCCATCAACAGCATGCCACCACATAGGGCAGAAATTCGCATCACTGTCTTGCAAGGACAGCTAGCAGGAGTACAGACACAGGTCACGGATTTGTAAACGCAACTCAGTGACATGCAGAAACAAAAGCTTATGGATGACGCTGAGATTGCTAGTCTTCAGCTGCAGGTTTCCACCCATGACCCTTCGTCCTCACAGGCCACTCATTCTCATAGAAAGGTCAAGGAACAACTCCATCTCCTCACGGAGAAAGACAACAAAATCCACGATCTAGAACATCAGTTGCAGTTCTAGTCTGCTGATAACGCTCATCATCAGCATGAGACCTACATCTCCTTAGTTGTTCATATCCAGGATGTTTTTCCAAAACCCATGCGCTATCTGGACTATATTCAGTCCCGAGAACATCTTTTTTTGCTCAAGTGGTTCACTGCTAATGGCACCCTTCATGGCTCTCTCACCAGCAAGAATCTGCTCACCATACGGTCCGATCTTTCCATTGAAGACAAAGGCCTTCTTTGTGCTCTTATATTTCAACTTATTCTTTGTGAAGATCAAGAATTCTTTAAGTTTTGCCTTGTTCAACCAATGGCATATGTCATGCACGATTTCTATCTGGCTGACACACAAGATAAGTTTGATGACGGTTTACACCGTGCCTTTCAAGGGGATGCAAATGCTCAATGGTTGTTACAGCAGGAGAATAAATATCTTCAAGATCCATTATGGCTCACTGCTTCTAAAGCGGAGTACATTCCTGAGCTCACTTGTCATGTGCCTCTTTGGATTGTCGAAACTTTGCAGCAAGTCCGTAAAAATTTGCATGAGGATATAGGGATTCAATTTGCTCAGACCTACTTGTAGCACTTAGGTGCCCTCAACAGTCTCCGTGCTTACATTGACGGTGAAATCATTCCTGTGGACTGGGTTCCTCCTCCTATCAAGACATTTCTTCCTGTTCAGAATGACAATATTAGTGTCAAACTCTGAATGATGATACACTTCAAGAGTTCCGTGATCAAGCTCAGCAGTCTATGATGCAGCCTCCTCCTCGGCATGATACTCTTTATGCATCATTAGGAGCACCTCCACGTTGTCAGTTTCTTACTTCGGACTGGCGTCAGATCCTGCAACCCCCCTCCCCTTCCCTCCCCCCCGAAAACCACGCAGAAGTCCACGCCGCTGTCAAAGAAGAGAGCCAGACAAGACAAATGACTGGCTCTGGGGAGTTCGACCTTAAATTAGTGGGATTCCAGGCACTAATGACGGCACTGCAAAGATTCCCTCAAATCATGCATATGATCCAGGATTTGGTGATCGAGATCACAAAGGCTCTGCCATATGTCTATTCTGGGCCCAAGGCCATTGCACTATATATATCAATAGAGTTAGATCTCAAGTTTTTAGATGAGACTTAGCATCGTCTTATTTCAGTCTTCTCATTTTAGCGAGAGCTCATGTACTCTTTTTTATATTCAAGGAGTCTTATCTTGGCATATAGTCTCTTTGCTTTTCTGTTCTGTTTCATTCTTTCTGTTCTGATTTCTTTGCAAAATCTCGCGTGACACCATATTAGGATTCGTCTGTTTGATCCAATAGTCCTCATAAAGGGCTGTCTTGCAGGCGATCCTGAACACAGACCCTAAACAATTATGTGTTAAAATGCAAACCCCTTACCCAATGATGCTTGCAGATACAAGATTACTAAGCGTAGAACGGGAAGTCATGTACCAAACTCTGAAATATCTACGGAAGGTTCAAGAAATGGAAAGAAATAGACTACCGGTATTGGCAACGGTGCAGAGCAGCATAACGGGTTGGTATGCAGATAGCATCAAGTGGTCTAAAAATGGGATATGAGCTTGGAAATGCACCTGACGATAAAGGGGATTTGTATGATTGGATAAGACAAAATATAAGTCAAAAACTATGGGCAAACCCAGGAGTGAAAATGCAATATTATATACAGAATGTGAACCCGGAACTTGTAGAGGCTCCATATCTCAATGCGAAGGGGTCCTATTATTAAAGACACATGATATGTAGGATGCGATTGAGTTCACACCATTTGGGAGTGGAGGTCGGAAGATGGGGGAATGTGCCGAGAGAGAGAAGAACATGCAAAGTATGCAGGATGGATGAGATAGAGGGTGAAGAGCAGGTGGAGGTCGGGAGATGGGGGAATGTGCCTAGAGAGAGAAGAACCTGCAAAGTATTCGGGATAGATGAGATAAAGGGTGAAGAGCATTTAGTACTACAGTGTCCAGCGTATCAAAACTTGAGACAAAGATTTTCTATATCCAAGGATATCATTGAAGCATTGAGAGTCAGAGAAAATCATGTAAAAAATTATAAGTTTCTGTTGAACATTTATGAAATAGAGGGGAGTGAGCCTAATGTTGTCTCATAGATGACAGATTTTTTTTTTTTTGAAGGTACGAATTTTTATATTTTATATATGAGAAAAAAGTACAATGTTTCAAGCTTACAGAGAATTAGTATAGGAGTAATCTCAACTTCTTCATTCTCTATATGCAGAAACTTATTAATTGCTCTAGAAGCAAAGTACACATGAAGCTCATAACTTGCTCTTATAGCTGATATCCTGGAATAGTCCATAAAATCCATCCGCATCGTATCCAGATTATAGAAGATGATCCAAAGTAGCCAGAAGGCCCTGGAAATAATAACTCTTATCTTGAAGAATGTGCAAATGCCCTGAACCACTGGAATAGAAGAAACTTTGTTCCATGCAAGTTGCAAATTCATATCTGTATGAGAATAGCCAATGCAATGAAATTCAGGCATATCAGTACCTGATTTAGCACACATCTCAAACATAGCAGTATTTGAGAAGACCAGATCCAGTGGATTCAGTGTAAAATTGGCATCAGTACCAAATTAAATTGAATGGCTTTTTCAAGCATAGCAGTACTTGAAAAATACCATATCCATTGGAAGGAGAATTTGGCATCAGTACCAAATTATATTCAAGCTTAATCTTGAATGGCTTTTTCAAGCATAGCAGTACTTGAAAAATACAACCAAGGTGTTAATAAATTCCAAGTATTCACCAATCTGTCATACAACCTAGTAGCACGCTCTGTTCAAGATAAACCTGTAACTCAAGACTAACCTTGTAAATCTTCAAACATAAAGTATCTTCCTGATTCATCAAATGCTAAAATCTGAATCTTCCTGCTAGTAAGAAAGAGCGGACAGAAAGGAAGGGCCACAAATAGAATTTCTTTCAGAGAACAGATTTTGATATTCCCTGTTAGAATGGAATGCAAATGATAATCTTTACCAGCCTTGCAGTAGTTCTTTGCCTTATAGGTCGGCATCCATCTAGATGGATCTACCATTTCGACATCTCTGTTTGAAAAGAAAAGGGCAAAGGGCATCAAGAATACCTCTGCGCTAAAGAACATACCTCGTTAGAGGCTAATTGCTACAAGTCCGCCGCCGAAAAGAAAATATTGCATCCCTTTAACAGATTTTTCTTCTGACCTCTGATCATGCAAATTCTATCCGTCCCTGCTAGCCTTAAAAAACAGCAGATGTTGTCTTCAATCCTCCCGCTGTGGTAGTCGGCAAGGAGCAGGGCGGCCACTGCCCTAGCCGGCCAAGAACAGCGCTAGCCGCTGGGCGCCAAGAACGATATTTTTTTCTGCTCATAGATGACAGATTAGGATGAAGGAATTGGTTATTTCTTTGGCTCTCTCTCTCTCTCTCTCTCTCTCTCTCTCTCTCTCTCTCTCTCTCTCTCTCTCTCTCTCTCTCTCTCTCTCTCTCTCTCTCTCTCTCTCTCTCTCTCTCTCTCTCTCTCACACACACACACACACACACACACACACACACACACACACACACACACACACACACACACACACACACACACACACACACACACACACACACACACACACACACACACACACACACACACACACACAGGACTTGTTGGTCCCTATGAATGTTAAAGTTTAATTCAATTCTGGTAAGGACTCACAAAGAACCCCACAACCGGCCGCTTGTCATTCATCACAACAGCAATATACAATGTGGGAAAATCTGAATGGTGAAAATCTGAATGGGGAGCTGACCATAGGAACAATGTCTAGCTACCCCATAAATGAAATAAGAAAATATGCAAAGGCAAGAGAGAGGACAATGGCGACAACTTCTCATCGAGATAAAAAATCCTGCCCTTTTGGATTTTTGAGGAAAACTCTAATGAGAAATGGTCGCCAATGGCCTCGAGGATGCCCTGAAGATAGATAGATAGATAGATAGTATTTTAACGTCACGCCACTAGGCAGCATCCAACTGGACATGTGACCACACACCACACTACATTGCTTGGTTGGGCCCTGCCCCCAACCACTTTACATTGCGTCTGTGGGTTTTGACACCCAACAGTTCATAGTGCGATTCTGGGCAGTAGCAAGGTAGGAAATTGGTGAAGCCAGCCCAAATGCGCATCAACGCCATGGAATGTGTGAAACCTGGAAAAAAAGAGAAATGCCTAGAAAGTACCCATTAAACATTAATAAAATAGGTACAACCATGGCAGGCGAGCACCCTCTAAGAAAATAGTCTCCAGAAAGCAAAAACACCCATTAGACGTGAGGAACCATAAACAAACATATATAGAAATAGAAAACATCGCCGAGAGTTGAAAAAAGAAAAATAGCATCACCAACAGGTGGAAATCATCTAACATCAGCCAACGGGTGGAAAAATATAGATAGCATCACCCAGTGGATAGAAAATAATTTGCATCAGCCATCGGGTGGAAAAATGTATCACCCAACAGATGGTCAGTACTGAACAGAAACATATAAAAAATAGACGACAATAATCACCATAGCAACACCCAATGAGTGGAGGATAATGGAGTTAGTATCGAAAAGGAAATAAACATGAACATGAAACAAACTCAAAACTATATAAAAGGGCGGGTAGGGAGGGAAGCAATAGGCAAGGAAGAGACGGTACTGTGAGAAGATGCCGATAACCAACCATAAGAATGAATTATGCATATATAGCTATTCGTCCCTTCCCAGAATGCCGATTCGATGGCTCGGATCGATGCCTATTCAACTCAAATTTGGAATCTTCACATGCCTTTGCAATCCAGTTTTCTATAAGCATGAGGGGTAGAGGGACATAGATGAGATAATGCATTTTGACACATGACATGTAATGACAACATGGATACTTCATGGTGAGTCATATGGATGAGAGTAGTGCAACGACTGTATAATGGTGCTAAACAAAATCGGCTATAGAGAACCTTAACAAACCACACCATTTTAGAGAACCATACTTCCTTGGAAAAAACATCTTCTTAAAAGCTACACTTACTTATAAAACACATCTCAAAAAACTATACCGCCTTAAAAACAACACCACCTCAAAAACGAAAATTACACTGCTTTTAACAAAAAACATACCTCGTAAAAAACCACACCTTCTAAAATATTAAAACCACAACTTCTTGAAAAAATAACAATGGATGTTTCTTGTCCACTTAAAAAACAATATCATCAATTAGCAAAACCACACCTCCACAGATCTACATGTAGGTTTTTCTGTGATCTCTGAATAAAGTACATGTGGACGAAAGAAAATTAATGGTTTCAACAGTGGACCAAAAATTGGGGTGAGTGCGTTAGAAGAATGTTATGGTTGCTAAGGGTCTAGAGGATTTCTTTGTAAGGGGAAAGCAGAGCAGATAAATGTTGAAGAAAAAAATGCAAAGGTTTAGGACTGTAATAAACTTGTCTTAACATGAATAATGTGAACGAACATCCGTTAAGATGCTCGAATCATGTGCATGGAACAAGATAAAGAGCAAAGAAAATGAGTCTTCACCAGGCAGATAAGGTAGGTGATGTGAATCAAAAAGGATTGGCCTTAGTACAACACAAAAATGGCAGTGGAATAAAAAAGATTAAACGAGGGAAAAGGGATTTCTCGGGACGATGACTCCAAAACCTTAACAATCTACATGTAGGGTTATACAGAAAAAGTGGCAGGAACTCATAAAGAACAAAAATTGAAGATATGCAGTTGATCGACAAAATGAAGATGGGGGTTTTCCTCTACATTTAAATATATGGGCAGACCTTCCTATGGATGAGGTTGCAAATAACGCATGTGAAAATGTAATGAGAAATAAAAGAACTGTGGAAGAAGAGAGAGGGATACACTATGAAGGCATGTCATCCGAACGACTCAATATATATAAATGGAACATAGAATAGTAAGTTGTAATATCAGGGAGGTAAAGTCCTCTGAAGTTAAGGGCAGTAGACTCTCTTTGGCTTTGAAAAAGATTAGTCCAGACATAGTTTGTTTACAGGAGCATAAGTGTAGAGAAGAGGAAGTAGGAGTATTGTTCAATATATTAGGGAAACAATATGTAGGCATTGTATCATCCAGTGGCAGTTCTAGTGGGAGAACGTTTATTGCATGGAGAAAGCAGTTGCAAATTTTGTCGACTTATACTGATCATTTTGGGAGGTGCTCAATAGTAACTTAGTGTGCTCATGGTGAAAAATGGGGGATGATAAAAATTTATGCATATAATCAAGCCAGATAGAGAGCATCCTTGTCGGCCAGTGTGAACAACAAATTGGAACACTTTGACCAAGACATATTGTGGATTTCGGTTCGGGGCTTTAATATAGTGGAAAGTAGCAGTGATAGATATGGGACTGGGGTTGATATCATACATAGATTTGAAAGGGAGAAGTGGCAGAGCATGCTTAATGAATTGGGATTTGTTGAACTGCAAGGTGATTTAGGTTTTACATGGCATAACAGTTGGAATGGAGATGGCAGAGCCTATGCGCGTCATGATAGGTGATGTAAGTTCTCAGGTCCTGTAAGAAGTGAGTTTGTCTTTATATCACCATAATCTCTTAAAGAATTCCTCTGTTCTTCTCGTGTTAGTACATTTAAGCCATTGAAAACAGTCCAAGCTAAACCCTAGATTTCTTAAGGATGAAGATTTCAAAGATCAGTGTAAGAAAATCTGGATTGCGGCTACCAGAAATAAATGAGGAATAGAGGCATTAATTGCGTCTCTCGCAGCAGTTAAAAATTTTGCTAAAGCTTTTGGGGCCGAAATAAGGTAGTTGAAGAACTTTCTTGGATTCATTATACACAACTTCGAAGAAATGGTACTAATTCAAGCGAAAGAGAAAAAAAAAGATAAGAGACTAAAAGCAGTCAAATTCAACAATTAAGGTTAACTAGTAAACGTGTGCCCGGCGTTGCCGGGCAATGCTGTGCATAATAGGAAGACGTAATTCCCCAACTATGGAATGAATTCCACAAATTCTTCTCAAATCAATTTTGTTCATGTGCAACCTGTCATGTACAGTTCTTGAACCATTCTATTGCTATGAAGTTATGCGTCCTTATTAGAAGTAATATTCCGTGGGGCAATGAGACAATTTAATAACTCTTGTTAATAAAACAATATTTTGACATCATGTTTAATCGGACTAACATAAAAATAAGAGAAGTTATACCAAGCAAAAAAATTCTCGAAAACCCAGTTCCCTATACATTGAGAACTGACTTTTATTACAGTGACCATAAAGGCAGAAAAGGCCCAAGCCATAGTGGACACAATTCTTAAAATACACTGCTAGTTTGTTGTTCAGTTTCCATTGACATTTTGTAAGAAAAATAATTATGGTCTCTCACTTTAAGCATCTCATATATAGCAAAGGCCCATATTGGACATAAAATGGATACAACATACCAAATTAACTTACAATGCATGCATTTCCATCGAACAACCTTAAAGTTTTGCTTGAGAAACTAAATTGTAGGCATTTGAAGAACTGCCTTTTACTTGAAACGAATTTAGTTTAACAGATAATACATTTTAAACTGTGGTGATATGAATCAAGTGCTTGCATGGCATCATAGATCCCAGAGAGCCAAAACAAACCAAATTTCCCCAGATATTGTCTGTTATTGCCATGCTTCACAGATTGAAGCTGTTAACTAAAGAATAAAGCAGCCCTTTATACGCTTTTACCTTTGCAAAAAGGAACGAAAATATTACAGTTAATAGCTAAATCTATGCATAAATGATATTTGGACATTATCTATGAAAGAACTACAAAATGATCGTTGGCCACAAAAAATATCATTTATGCAAAGCCAATGTAAGAATCAAAATTTTCAGATAAGAGCCGTCACCCCTTATAGCCAGCTTCAAATGAATCTGTCAAGAAAAGAGTAACACAGCCTTTATATACATTTTGTTCTTTAGAAAGGAAGAAAATTATTACTGTAGCATCACATAGCTAAAGCTTATGCATGTAGCCTATTTGGACATTTCTTGATTGCTGCACCATTGTTAGTTGTATGCAATCTTCAAATAATAAACTTGTTCCCAGCATTCATTTCCTTGGAGCCAAATGACCAAGCATAAGAAGATGGTGTTGACTGCTCCATCACGCCTATTACAATCAATCAGATAAATTGTTTTTCTGCAGGCATGATGTAGCAATGAACATGAGATATAGATGCAGAGATGTTCACTGAGGTGCATAGTCCAAGCATACATATGACATACATATAATCATAGTGAATGGAATGTGCTTACGGGAGGGACAAACACAATTTGGATGCAACAGAAATGCACATTTGTGCAAACAAATGCAGTTTGATAATGTGAAAGATAGTTTATGTATGGCAATGAGGCAAAGATAGTGCATAACGAAATTCTAATTCATACCTCAGTTTACAATGTCTAACACTGAATACGTCCCTGCCCATGAAGGTGTCGCTCTTCCTATAAGATCATAGAATCTAATGTCCAGTTAAAAGGCGCATTTATTATTCAAACAGATAGCAATTTGAGTTGCTTGTTCATGTAGTCATATGAATATAACTGGAATCATCGGAATATAAATATAAGCTTACCTATAATGCCTAAGACGACTCCAGATAAAGACAGATGTATATGCAATGAAAACTACTACAATAGGAAGCACTTTGAAAATAAGATGATACCACAGAGTACGAACAGCAATTTAGAAACTGCAAGAACACCTTTGAACATTAACAAAATGTCTTTCATGGAAAATGTGGATCTTGAATTCTAAAACCCACATAACAAATGATCTTAGACGCAAGCATGGAGCAAGCATCGACCTTCGTTTCATTTGCTGCAAGCTGGACGTTGAAAATCAGCCCCTGACTCATTGAAGTAGCATCCGAACAATCACATTTTGGTGAATATCTTCAACCGCTTGGCCCATGCAATTTGCTCCAGATACAATTCACCTGCAGAAGGAAATAGAGGGTCAAAAAGCATGAAGCAATGGTGAAAAGAATGTAAACGGAGAAGCATGCACTCCATCTTTTAACCTAAGAATGAATCTTGGAAGTGTGACGAATATGCATGACAGTCCAGTCAGCAATTCCAGGATGGCATCCATATCATCTCAAATGGTCGCGTCCCTAATTCCTGAGTCTGATGTAATCGGGTGTTCTACACCCAAATAACTGTTCTATTCTGTATGCCACGGCAAGGGCTGATTCTTGCCATATCCATCAATACATATCTCTATTCTATGTCTAATTATTGATATGGTATCAGAGCAGATGGTAGAGAACAGAGATGGGGCCTAGGAAGCAGAAAAAGGATTTGACAGAAGCTCTTAGGGTTCAGAGGGCCATTATCAGAGTAAATCAGAGGCTGCACCAACGAAATCTTAGGAAGAAGAAAAGGCGGAGAATCAGAAGAAAATCCGTGTTTGAAAGACTAAGATTCAATTAAAAGATCAAGTTCCAGAAGAACAGGATGGAATCAGGATGGAATCAATCTCAGGGGGAAAGTATGTGATTGAGAAATTTAATGGGAAGAATTTCCATACCTGGCAGGTAAAAATGAAGTTTCACCTGATTGAGAAAGATCTTTTTGGTGTGGTAGATGAATCTGAGAAGAAGCCCGATGAAGCAGCAGACTTGGTGAAATGGCAGTTGAAGAATCGGAGAGCAATGGCAATTATCGGTCTTGGCCTTAGTGACTCTCAAATTCATCATGCTGATTTCTCTAAAAGTGCCAAAGAAGTTTGGGAGACCTTGGATAAAATATTTGGAGCTCAAGCCAAGCATTCCAAGGTCCTCTTAAAGAAGCAGCTCTTTGAACTGCGTATGGCAGAAGGCGAGAATTTGGCAAAACATGTGAATAAACTGAGATCATTACTTCACCAATTGGTTGGAATTGCTGCTGCAGTAGATGAGGAGGATGCCAAAGCAGTTCTCTTTCATAGTCTTCCTCCATCATATGGGCATGTAGTGACCACAATGCAGATTGTTCAGGGCCTTAGTCTGGATCAGATTATTGCCTCATTGTTAGAAGAAGAAAGGAGATTAAAGGAAGGAGATACATCTTCCATTGCAATGTTTGCCAAACAGAGAATGCAATCCTTTAAACGAAGCAATGAGAGCAGAGGAGCTAAGGTGAACAAGAATAATGGAGGCAGTAGTAGTGGCAGCAGCAGTCATCAGGAGAAGAGGGCATCTCTAAGTGGTAATCCTCCGCAAAAATCAGCCATGGGAAAGAGGAAAGGGGTGTGTAATCACTGCAAGCAACCTGGCCATTATGCAAGAGAATGCCCTACTCGATCTGACAAAGGCAAAGAGAAGGCCTTCAATGTAGAGATTGAGGATGAGAGAAGTTTCATGAAGAGATGATTACTTTCAGGAACTTCAACCCATGCCAGGTATAAGAAGGGTCATGTTGGGAGACGATTTTGGGCACCTTATTCTTGGACTAGGCAGTATGAAAGTTTCTCTTGCAAATGGAGTTATGCGCACAATTCAGAAAGTTTTGTATCTGCCTGGAGTTACAAAAACCTTGCTATCTGTAGGAGCATTGGCTGATTTGGGATATGCAGTAAACTTTCAGCAATATGGTTGCCAAATAGTATCAGAAGACAACCAGATTATGGCCTCAGGAGTCCGCTATGCCTCTTTGTATAAGCTGGATGCCCATGTCATACCAAAGCAGCAGGTTGAATCAGCAAGAATGATGATGGTTCAAGGAGAGAATGCGCAGCTGGAGTTATGGCATAAGAGACTAGGGCATTTGAATCATCAGGCAATTGTGGAGATGCAGTGACAGGCCTTAATAGAGGGCGTAACAATCACAAATTTCAAGAAGTCACCTCATTGTGAGGCATGCATTCTCGGCAAGCATCATAGGAGCACATTTCCTAAAGGCCAGAGTGAGCGTGCAGTTGCTGCTTTAGAGCGAGTCCACAGTGATATATGCGGACCCATCTCCATAGAGACATTTGGCCATAAGAGGTATTTCATTACCTTCGTTGATGATTTTTCTAGAAAAGTAACAGTTTACTTAATAGCTAGAAAATCGGAAGCATTGTCCATGTTTAAGATCTATCATGCTAGAGTGAGGGTAGAAACTGGCCGCTCACTTAAAGTGCTTCATACTGATGGAGGAGGGGAGTATGCATCAGACGTGTTTGTCTCTTATTGTCAAGAGCATGGTATTCAGCAGCAGTTTACAAATCCTTACACACCTGAGCAGAATGGCATAGCTGAGCGCATGAATCGCACATTAGTAGAAGCTGCTAGGTGCATGCTGGCCTATTCTGGTTTACCCCAAGTCTTTTGGGGGCAAGCTATTCTTGCAGCAGCCTATATCCGCAATAGAGTCTTAGCTTCCATTCATGGCAAGACCCCAGAAGAATTGTGGACAGGGAAGAAGCCATATGTTGGAGATATGAAGATCTTTGGCTGCTTAGCATATGCCCACATTCCTAAGGAGAAGAGAAAGAAGATGGATTATAAGGCTATGGTTTCTGTGTTCATGGGTTATACGGAAGGAATCAAAGGCTATAAGCTGTATGGCATTCATGATCACCGAATCTTCCATAGCAGAGATGTGGTCTTGCGGGAGCATTTGACATATAAGGACTTTGATAGGGGCTGCTGTAATTCCATCAGTTCCAGCCGACATTGATGCAGTAATCCTAGAAGATGAGCCTGATCTGGCGGAGCAAGAAGATCAAGAGTTGCTTCCTCTGAATCTTCTATCAGATTCCCTTCCAAATGAGCATGCAAGTGGGCCAGATTTTGGGTCCCAACGGTCAGTGTTATAGGGTCAGCCAAGTCTTCCATCTAATTTCCAGCAAGTGGGAGTTGACGAGGGAACTCAGCCTCAACGACCTCCATGGAATGGGGGAGGATTCAGATCTGCACCTACAATGACTAAGTCTGGCCGTGTTAGCAGACCCACTGCTAGATCACAAGAGGCGGCAGCTCAATCCCATTCTAGGAAGCGCAAGATGCTTATGGCAGCAAGTACTATTGTGGAAGAACCACCTACTCTTGCAGCTGCTATGCCGGGACCGTATGCACAAGAATGGAGAGCAGCCATGAATGCAGAGTTTGAATCTCTTCAACGAAATGGAACTTGGAGTTTGCAACCGTTGCCAGTTGGAAGACGACCAGTAAGTTGCAAATGGCTATTTAAAGTTAAATATAAAGCAGATGGTTCCATTGAGCGGTTCAAAGCAAGGCTGGTTGCTTGCGGGTTTACACAGGTTGAAGGCTTGGATTTCACAGAAACATTCTCACATGTGGTTAAACTTATTTCCATTCGTGCATTGCTTCAGTTTGCAGCAGTGTTTGATCTTGAAGTTCATCAGATGGACGTCAAGACGGCCTTCTTAAATGGTGAGTTAGACGAAGATATTTACATGACTCAACCTGAAGGCTATGTGCAACATGGAGCAGAACGCCTAGTTTGCAAAAGTGAGCAGGTGCAATTTATGGCTGAAGCAATCTCAGAGGATGTGGTATCGTTTGATTGATGGCTATTTGACATCCTTGGGATTTGAGAGAAATAGAAGCGATTGCAATGTTTATAATGCGGCAAAAGGGATCAATGAGTTTTGTTATTGTTGCGGTTTATGTCGGCGATTGCATTATTCTAAGCAATCAATTGCATGCTCTTTCTTGAGTCAAATTGCATTTGCATGCTTTCGGTTTGAAATGACAGACTTAGGTGATATACATTATTGCTTGGGGATACAAGTGATTTCGAGGCAGGGGAGTAGAAAGATTATGATGTCACCGAGTCGTTATATCCTAGACATTTTGTCTCGCTTTGGAATGGAAGATTGTAAACCAATAGCAACACCAATGGAGGCAGGGCATGAAATTGTCAAGAGAGCAATCACCTAAGGCGAGAGAAGAATATGAGCATATGCGGCAAGTACCATACCGTGGCGGTTGGATGTTTGATCTATCGATGGTATGTACTAGGCCTGATCTTGCTTATGCGGTGGGAGTAGTGTCACAGTTCATGGACAATCACGAGAGCGACATTGGAAGTGTGTCAAGCGAATTATGAGATATCGAAAGGAACAACCCAATTCAACTTGTGTTTTGAAGCAAGCGGGGTCACCAAAACTTGCGGGGATACACGGATCTTTGATTGGGCGGGGAGATTGGGATACTAGAAGATCCACTTCTGGTTATGTTTACCACCTTGGCAGTGCTGCAATTTCATGGAGTTCGAAGAAGCAAGTCAGCGGTGGCATTATCCAGCACGGAAGCGGAATATGTAGCAGCCACTCATGCAGCCAAGGAAGCGATATGGTTGAGAAGGTTCTTGGAAGGATTGCATCATGACAGTGTGGCAGATCCAACAATGATATACAGTGATAATCAAGGTTCAATTGCACTTACAAAGAACCCGAGATATCATGCAAGAACAAAGCACATTCAGACTCAATACCATTTTATAAGAGAGCAAGTACAAGAAGAAGTTCTCATTCTGCAGTTTATTGGCACGGAGGACATGGTAGCAGACATTTTCACTAAACCTCTAGCCAAGGAGAAGTTTGAGAAACACAGAAGAGCACTTGGAGTTCTGGATGCAGGTTACAGGAATGAAGATTCAACTGGACTGCAAGCAAGTGGGAGTGTGACGAATATGCATGACAGTCCAGTCAGCAATTCCAGGATGGCATCCACGTCATCTCAAATGGTCGCGTCCCTAATTCCTGAGTCTGATGTAATCGGGTGTTCTACACCCAAATAACTGTTCTATTCTGTACGCCACGGCAAGGGCTGATTCTTGCCATATCCATCAATACATATCTCTATTCTATGTCTAATTATTGATAGGAAGTAGAAGACGAATACCTGCAATGTAGACGGCAAACATTTTCTAACTCAGCCTCCAATAAAATGTAAAAACAGGACTAAAATAGATGCACCAAATTCTTAAATATGCAACAAATACCTTCTTAGTAGCCCTTGTTCCATTGTTCCATTGAAGACTCTGCTCCAACAACGATGTCATTGCATGCAAAAAAGCTCAGCTGGAAGTTGAAACATTTTAAATTACTTGAACCAATCTAAGCAATGCGAAAAAAATAAAAATACATCTCTAATCTCGTTAGGTGATACATATTACCCAGCATCTACTATTTGCCTCTTTATCTTGCCTTTAGAGCAAGAAAGCACGCATGTGTGACCTGGTTGGACAATCAAAGATTGACAGCAAGGGCTTGACAATTCAAAAAAGCTTACTGATGCAATGTGCTCATCACATTTAGGATTTACAAAAATAAGGACAAAAGAGATAAGAGTTAAAGAGGATTTGAACCTCCAAGCCATTTTGACATCCACAACCTTCCTCTAGATTGATGAGAACAAGACATAATTAGCATAAACACAATAGCAATCCAACAAAACTTTATTAGTTCATGCATTCTATCCAACGAAACTTTATTAGTTCATGAATTCTAACCTTTTACCATTCATGCACGTGTCTCAACCAATTATAGATTGGTTCAAATTTTTGTTTACTTAAACATTTATTGCTCTAGAATATCGTCCTTTTCTTGCAAACTAACCAACCCGAGACAAAAGCTTGAAACAAGAAAAGAAAGTAAAAATAAAAAACAAAAGGATCCAAAGGACCACCTTGAAGGCATTGGCAATGTGGCATGCACATAATACTTTACTTCCTCTAGATGCTTAGGGTTCTAAATGTGGTCTTTAATTGTCGAGCCCTCAGTAATCTCACCACTCTCGGTAGTCACCACAATTTGCTTATCTAGTATCATCATTATTGCAAAAAAAATTCCCTTAAAAGCCTTTGGAGGCAATGGTCTTTTACCTTATAGTAATAGTTGTACGAGCTCATTGTATGGTCCCATGACCTCTTGGTATTCTTGAACATATAGCAGTACAACATCACTCTTGTTGAAACATTCATCTCATTCATCTCACCTCCTTATATAATAGAAAAAGTTCTAGTTGAGGAAATTCCTAGAGGGAATTTCCCGAGGCGGAGCCCCAGACGAGGCGACGCCCATGCGGCGAAGCCGCAACACTGCTGAGTTTGGCGGCCCACCAAGGGAATATTCCTGAGGAAATATTCCAAGACAAAGAACTTCCCTTACATAATGAACTGTTAGCGAGAATATGACCAGTTAACAGCAGTTCTAATCTTAAATCTCCCGACTATGGCGAGCATCAGATCTCCCTACTATGGCGGCACTACACAAAATATAGAAGGGATAGAAGGCGTATAGAAGGCATAGTCGACTAGATCGCAAGCAAAGAAGACTTGCTCTGTGCTAAGAAACCCGGTGCTAAAAAATGGAGCTACCAGATTCATAGCATAGCAAAAAAATGGCCGCTATGATCACAAGCTTTCTTTTGTTCCTATTTGTTCTCGGTCGGCAACGACTATGGATAAACCTCTTTTGGTGCAGATCTTTGTTGGTGCAGATTCGCTTGAAACCTTGTGTTATGTGCTAAGAACCATGCGAAAACCCTATGTTGGTGAGAACTCGGCTATGGCATGGCGTTGCTAGAAACCCTATGCTAAGAAACCCTGGGGAAGAAATGCTTCCGAAAGAAAGCTTGAGCAGCACCGCCGCAAGCACCGCCGTACACAGAGGGAGGACATTTATGGGATTTAAAACGAGTAGAATAATGCAGTAATTCTCACTAAGTATTCATTACCGAAGAAAAAAGAGCAAAACCAAAGAATGGAATTGTTTTTGTCGGGACCAAAATATCGTACCTCCTAAATGCGATACCATCTTTTTTTAACTGACAAAATCATCCCCCACATTCTTCTCGACGGAAATAATCCTACGCATTTCCTGATTTCATATTGGGAAGAAAAAAAACCCATCGAAAAGAACTCGAAACTAGTCTTGTAACCGACTACGCTAGATCTTATCTTATCACGTCACGTGCACATCCAAAAAGCCAGCCCACAATGCGGTCCTACACCCCACAAGCAAACAAAAGCCCATTGACTCTGGATCTGTACGTTCATCCTATCCTCTACAGCCTGTCTGTTCTTTTTATTCATGGTTACATTCATCGTTTTAAGAAACGCCTTTTATCAAATAAAGGGTGCATTCGGTTTACAAATACGAATATTTACAACTCCAGCAAAAGTAAGTCAGATCAGATGATCAGATGTTCAATTCATACATTGCTCAGCAGTGCAGTAGCTAGCTACATATACAAGCTATACATGTCACTTTGAGAGATCACTGCATTACATACTGTAGTAATTAGTCATAGTCCTCAACTGCAAAGTTCGAAAGAGAAAGAGCTCCGGAACCAACAAGCCTCATAACATATTTACAAGCTAAACTCAAAAAACCTCTCCACTTCTCAGAACATGCAAGAGGTTCCCAACTTATGAACACGAGTAACATTCTCAGATTTGCAGCTTCCCAGCACTAGTTCTAACTGATCCTCAAAATAACTAACAAACAGGCCCCATACATCTTCAGTCATTTCAGCAAGCATCAAAGGCTTTGCATCACCTGTTATGCCCTCCGCGTTACTCAATCTTCTACTGCCACGAGTTGCAGGCATGGTGATGAACCTCCTTAAATGAGACTGATTTGTCCAATGATGTTTGTAGTCTGTGTGTCTTGGGATTCCCACATAATGTACATTTTCTGCAATTGCACACTTGCCATCAGTTGTGTCTTGCTCATTTACTTCCTCCTCCAGCAAATGCCTATCTTGCAGTGAAAAGCATCGAGAAAATGCCGCTCTGGGGGAGAGGCATGGTTTACCAAAGTGCCTTTTGGGAGACTCCTGTTGGTCCATGTCCAGGTGAAAATGGATTTCATGTTCATCCAGTTCATCAGCTTCTGCCAGAATATGTTCATCAACCTGCAGCTTTGCCAAGGTGCAAATCTTCTCAAATTCACTTTCAGCTTCATCTAGCTCCCTGCTCATCATTGAGCCTATATTTCCAAGAGAAAGTCCAGCTCGGACAGCCTTCTTCAAGAATAACGTGCAGAGCACCAGCACCCTCAATGATCCCTCTCTAAGCATTGGAAGTTCTTTGCGTAGAAGCTCTGCATCCTCATAAGGATCTAAATTTTCAATATACGCCACTTCTTCCTCTGAAAAAGGCATTGATGCTTGTGGCCAGTGCAACCATTCAAAGTAAGGGTCCTCCAGAAATTCTGGCAAGCAAAGGCCATGATCTATGGGAATCAGCTCAACAGACTCTGGCATGTATACACCAGGACGACCATCCTCTTTGAACTTCCGTATAAGTATGTTTCCTGCATGCCTGTCAGTATTTAGGATCCTGATATCCAGAATTCCTATTTTATGTACTGCTGACACTGGGAATCTTGAGGGACCAATCTCATTTGCATCACAATCATGCTTCACAAATTGCTGAAACGAAGCAAGTTTGGCAGGACAATCACCTTGAAATGTTCCACTGATCGTGTTAACATTATTCTTGTTTACATTGAATACAGAATGAACCGCTTTGACCAAAGCTGTCGGTGGAACTCCAGCAAAGTGATCATGATCAAGAAGATAAGCAGCAACCTCTCTGATGCCAGTTTCTCCCACACGAATAGACCTTTTTAAACCAGGCTGACCTAGAACTTTACCCACAAAGCCCTTTGGATTATTTGGTGCAAATGGCTCCTCGTCTGTTGGTTTCACAATGGCAACACTCTCACCATCACTGTTTCTAAAATAATATGCCCCCCCAAGTCCTCCAGATGCAAGAATAGGGTCAACGCCATTTTCCAATGCTTCTAAGGACTCATTTATTAAAGGCTTAATCTTAGAACAGCCTGAACCAGCAACAACTTCAAGCGGCTGGCTCCAATTATCTTCCGAAAAATCTAAACTAGTGGGAGAAAGACAAGGACTGGAGGAGCTTCTATGAAGGCCTCTAGTTAAGAGTAGAGGGGAGTCATTTCTCACTTCCCTCAAATCGTCCTCAATAACATGGTCACCAAATACGAGTGCACTCTGCTCTGTGGGAACATGGAGCACAGCCTGCACCTTCTTTTTTAATGCTTGGACAGTCTCAGACCTATCTAATTCAAGTCCTAGCACGTTGCCAGTGTCTGTTTGTACAAAAATTCGGCGTCTACCCACCTCACGAAGAACAGCAAGCGCCCCAGCCCCATATGTTAAATCAGGAATAGCCAGAGGCTTCTGTACTTGCACGGAAGTCCTAGACATTGTTGGTGTGTTTTAAATCACAACCTGTAATGGGGATGGGAGGTTCATTAGATGAAACAAGGCAAGATAAACTTGCTTCAAAAAATGAATTGCATAGCCTACAGTCTCCCAGACAACTGAGCAATACGGCACATAAAAGCTTGACCAAAAGCATTAGAAGCTTTCGTTATAGTCTCAGTTTTTAAACTAGAGCACCGACAAAGGAACGTCGGTCGAACAAAAATTAGATCTATCAATCCATTAAAACTAGATCCGAACAACAGGAAGCACGTAAAGCCTGGTCATGTAAAGACCCTCCTCATGCAAGACTGTTCTCTCATAAATACGTCATGAAGTATGTATATAAGACTTCCACGCACCTTACAACTTAGTGAGCAAGGCCTTTCTAGCATTCCACACAGATCAGGTGCATCTTGGGGAGCAGCTCCAGAAAAATGGATAACGTTTGAAAAAATGATGGAAAAACTGCAAGAACCAGCAATATAAATATTAATAGACTGTAAATCGCAAGAAGATTAAAAGAAATTATGGGCCAGCAGGTAACTTACATCAATAGTGTCTTGTGATATTTTGTAAGCAATTACAATGTAATACCCGCTTGTGAATCAGACAAACAGGCATCAGCAGCGAAGGCAACAAAATGCAAACTTTCTGATAGCAGAACCAGAGAAAGTAGGAACGACGGCAAGAAAATGTCGATCAAACTCCAAAATTGGCTTCAGCAGCAAAATTTCCACATAATATTGTTCGCATTTGTTAGATAAGCCCAACAATTAAGGTAGTAGCCGAAAGATTTAAGATTTGGACAAAATCGAGCAAACCCAAAACACGGGGATGGAGAACGAAGGCAAGAGCCTCAGCGAAAAACCAAACTAGGGCAAAGATGGAGGATCCAAACAAAAGGAAGACGAAATTGACGCAGCAAATGCTTGCAAAACTCGCCAATCCTTTAGAATCGATCTAGACGAACATCTTCACCCGGTTACTCGGCGATCGATCTGCACTGGGCAGACCAGTCGCGGCGCCCGGATTTCAGCCTAAATCAGTCGAAGAAAACCACCCAACTGCTTAGCGCTGGATCGGCCAAACCAAATGCTCCTCTTCTTCTAGCCTGCAGAACGAAGAAGATAAACGAAAAAAAATAACGCTGTCTTCTTAATCATGTTTACCAAAATGGTAACCTAGGCTTAAACATGGGAGAAGGTTCTGGACACAGATCAGGGCCGTTGGTGTGGCCACGTGGCGATAACCCACGTGGGAGACACCTGAAGAGTTTGTTTTCTTTGCTTTGTTTTTACTCTGCCTTGTTATTTCTTTAATGGGAAAAAGATCTTGTCAGTTGGGGTAAATACTTGTGGTAAAATGACGTGTCAAATGGGCCCCGTGGAGGCATGACGTGGCATATTATGAACGGTGGCAGATGCGGTAGAGGAATATCGGCGGCTGGAGGCTTAAGTTTGGCGGCATTAGGAGTGCAACCTTTTTGCGGCTTTTTGGTAGTATTACAACATGTGGATCCTCGGAATCCTTTTTATATTTTTCTTTCATTTTCCGGACAATATGCCCCCCATATTCCATCCCCCAACTTGACCAACGTTGGATGTGCCATGACTCAGTCAGCACGCCCACTCCCAATATTCGCTTCAAACCCAGGACCACCTGGGACCCCTCTCCCTGCAGGAAATTTGTTTCAATGATCGTGCACCAATCTTGTATCCAGGCTTCCAAATCCCTCGTACCTCTATCTGTGCAATCAAAAAACTCAAACCGCAAAGGCAGGTTAGAAGAAATTCAGGCCATGGGGCCAATCCCCTCATACCCTATCTGTGCAAGCAAAAAACTCAAACCGCAAAGGCAGGTTAGAAGAAATTCTAGCCATGGGGCCAATCATGATGCGTCACGTGGCGACATTTCTTTTAAAGAATGTTGATTAACTTTGTTGAATGGGCGCAAAATCTCTGTTTTTACTTGACAGTTCTGCATTTCACCTGTGATTCTGCCATATTTTACTTGCAATTCTGCTGTTCTTACCCACAGTTCTCCTTTTTTTACCCAACAGAATTTTTTCTAACCTGCCTGCCTTCACATTGAGTGAAAGACCTACTTGCAATTCTGGGCTGGAAAGCCTGTCGACGCGCTTCTTCCCTTATACAAAAAATAAGGATTTTAACTGGAAATTAAGGAGACTAACCCCCTATTTTTGGCTACATGCCCGCATTGGCTGATGTGGCAATGGCAAAATATGTGGTTGTAGATGTGGAAAGGTACCTAATAGCTGGACGCGGCATTACGCTTTTCGGCTTTTCATTCCTAATTGTTGGAACTATGCATTATGTGGCTTGTTGCCGCCTTTCCTTGACTCCTACTTGTGCAATCACAAAGCAAGTGGGCTTTGTTGACAATTCCATTCCAGCACACTATTACCATGCATTTTGGGAACACCCCCCCAAAACCATGCTATGTCAAGTTCCATCCCCTTCTTTTTGTTTGCTATCCTAGTTTGGCTCCCACTTGATAAACTGAAAATGCATGCTACTTTCTTCTGGACCTAGTATAGTCTATATGGTGAGTTATTGGCAGTGCAGCGTCATGCCTTTTCCTTTCTAAGGTTGGAATTATGCATTATGTGGCTTGTTGCCCTTCCTTCTAGACCATGTTTTGCCTCCTAGTTGTGCAATCACAAAGCATAAGGGCTTTGGTGACAATTCCATTCCAATACGTTACTCTACTACCACGCATTCTAGGGAACAACCCCCCTTCGTCCAAACCATGCCCTGTCAAATTCCTTTTGTTTCTTACCCTAATTTCTTTCCCACTTGATCAGTTGAAAGTGCATGCTACTTTCTTCTGAACCTAGTATAGTCTATATGGTGAGTTGTTGGCAGTGCAGCATCAATATGTCTATGAAGGTGGGGCAAAAAAGTTATCAACCATGTGGGCAAGGGGGACATGCCTCCTCCACATACACGTGTCGAGTCACTTTGTTGTTATTTCCCCATCTTGGTGGTACTTTGGAATAGCATGTCCACAGATTAGCTGTAAATTGTCTTTTTCTAAAATGTCGGTCTTTGTCCGGTGGAGCATAATAAGTCACCTAAAGGAAGAGAATAAAAGAGACTATATAAGCATGGGTCTTATGGTTCTAAATAATTTCATTGTCTCCCTTCCCACTTGATGAGAACATGCACAAACTAGTTTTCCTACACTACATTACAACTTATGAATTCATATACATAAGTTGTAATCTTGGCATGTTTGGTGTAGTATGTAGTGACCACATGGAGAGAAGGATCATGGATGCTTGTTATAATTATTGTGTGGGGTGACATGTTTGGTGAAGCACATGGAGAGACGGGTTACATGGATTCTTGTCATGCTTATTGTCTTGATTCCTTGTTCGTGGAAAGCCTTTGCACTGCCCCTTAAATGGACTTGAAAATATTATTCTGTTCTCTTCTTAAAATATTAACACACATGCAACAAATGAGAAAAATAAAATAAATCATATATGCATATAACTCTTTATATCGGTATGGGCGTATGTTGTTTCCTCTCATACCATTGTGCATGCATATAGTTCCTTATATAGACTATCTGGACTCCCAGGACAATAAATCTACTTATTTAAAAGGTTTTTAATATTAATCTAATTCAACATTTGGGATTTTTTAGTTTGGTGCAAAATGCTTTTGGAATTTTTTAAAGGTGATTTCCCTAAGGTTTTATGGGATTTACCCAGAAAAATTCCTCGATTATCCAAAATCGGGATGGCTTCTTTTGTAGGATTTTATCATTTTTTGTTGTGGGCATCCCTTAACTGATCCGACCTCATTTTGGTAGCTTCATGTATGCTTACAGGTGGTGATCTAGATGCATCTCTACATCTCCTTGATATTTCATGTCTTCTGTGCGGGCTATGCAGTGTAAGAAGTTGCCAAAATATCGTATGATACAACTTATTAACTGACAAGGTGGCCACATGAGACATTCAATTAATACTAAGGAAAGCAATATGCAAGCCACCACACCACACCCAGAGATGGAGTGGCACGTTGACATTGGTAAGGATCATTTATTTCAAAGGAACAGTGTTCCATTCTCTTTGCTCACTGTCACCACATTATTGAATGTCACAAATGTTCCTATAGAGAATAGCTCTAGTTAAGTTTATGTTTGAGCATCTGGTCTAGTTGCATGCATGTATAACTGGATTAAGAAAGATTGTCCATATTTCACCATCATATAAAAGATTAGGGTGAACGAACGTAAATGAAAACATTTTTTTAGACCGGCACCTGTTGAGGTCGTAGATGTGTTGTGTCATGCTACTGCCAGACCTAGAGGCCCTTCTGATGCCACTACAAGAGTTGCCACTTCTACTATTGCCGCCCAAGCAACTTCTGCAACCACTTCTGCTACCCCTGCTGGTGCATTTGCTCCATCGGCTCTCCCACCCCTCCTGCTCTCCTTGCTCCAACTATTTCACAATTCTCGCTCAGGCACCACACATTATCCC
The DNA here is from genome assembly GCA_021234155.1 of Isoetes taiwanensis. Lineage (NCBI taxonomy): Eukaryota > Viridiplantae > Streptophyta > Lycopodiopsida > Isoetales > Isoetaceae > Isoetes > Isoetes taiwanensis. The sequence goes on along the minus strand of JAJEKV010000065.1, from coordinate 6,053,740 downwards.
CCTGCAGCCGTTGCAACTTCTCGTGCATCTACATCTAATGCTGATAAATAGGAATTGTGCCTCCATATAGTGTCTTAGAAGCATTGTGACTTCACCTGGCAAAAAGAATAGAGTTTCAACTCTATTGCATCAGATATGGATCTCATTTTCCTCATGAAAACATAGGAACATGAAGGGCATAGACTGCCAGACCTCCCAGGCTATCTACATTCCTCGGTGTTCAACGAGTGCATAGGAGAGCGTGGACATGGGAGGTCGTCTGCTACTATCGCGTAGCCTTGGTGCAGTCAATCTCTCTGCATAAGACAGACAGGTACAATCGCTACTTGTGGATACGCGTGTAGCATGGCAGTGGCAACCTCCTCTTTGTGGCAGCATGCTACTTTTCACATGCCAAGAGCGACTTCTATAACACTCATTTAGATGTGGATAGATTGGAGCTTTATATCGATATATATATATAATGATATACAACATCACAATTAATTGGGCAAGATCATGTTGCTCGGAGACTTTAATGCATGCATGGGGGCCGAGCAGGGTGAACCCTTGGCAGAGGATGTATTGCAGCTAAACCCCTAGAGGTGACTTGATCAAGGATCATGTTACACGCTATGGCCGACAGTTGCTATTGCTATGCAGCATCTTTGACTTGATCATTTGCAATAGGTTGGCACAGTGGCTGTCCTCCAGCCATTGCACTTATAGGAGAACCGGGGGCGGCTCCAGTGTTGTGGATTATTTACTGGCAGAGGAACATGATCTGCATCTGATTATGCATTTTAGCATTGGAATAGATAGACAGGACGAGAAAGTAGACTCAAATATGATAAGCCTGCCCAGTTAACCCTCCTGGCAACTCGGGATCTTGTCAAAACTTGCAAAAAGACTAGATCTAGGTTGGTATAAACTTTACAAAAAACAATAGTATTGGTGAAGAATTGAATTTTCGTTTGTTTGAAATTTGAACCATTCTTTTGAATTCAACATAAATCTAAAGGAATTATAATATCCATAATGCAAATACAATATAGTGTAGCAACTCAGCCCAAAAGTTTCAAGCTCAACCATGCTACCCAACTCCATTGTCTCCATTAGCTTGACCACTTCTTGCTAATTCACTGCACATGCTCACGGGGATTAGTCCTCGTGACTAAGTGGGGATCATTGGCTGCCACTGCATGCATGGGAACATCTTGGAAATCTTGGATGATAAGAACATAAGCACAAGCAAAGACACCAAATCCTATGTGAGTACAATGCTAGACAATGGCAACATGATTAAATAAAATACAACACATGAGAATCAGAAGGAAAGAACATAGCCAAGTTACCAAACCATCGTAAACATAGCTCAAGGATAATGGGAAGCTCAGCCAGCCTATATGCAGGCCCTATTAGCAGAAACATGCCCAGCCAGCTGACATTCCGAACCCTGTAACGGGAGTGGTGGGGTAAACCTCATATGCGCATACCCTTCCCAGCCCACGTCTGACGCTGGAGGACCTCTTGCCATGGAGTCATAAGAGTCGACGCGCAACCTCACCAGGAAGCTACCTTGTGAGGAAGACATGCCCAGTGTCACCGAGCAGAAGAATACCACAGAGAAACACAGATGACCATGAGCATGCTGGAGCAACCTAAGCCACCAAACCTAGAAGCCTGACCCCGGAGGATCCAAATAATGGTCACGGTGCTGGTTTTCGTAATGCGAAACTAGGGCACTATTGCCTATGTTATCATTTCGCTTCGTAGGGTTTTATTACAACATTATCTGTAATGGAAGCTATAGAATTCATCATAGAATTCAACATATCTGTGGTCTCTATATAAAGCATTACACGTTATCATCTCTTTTCTATCCGCTAACTCCTGTTCTTCTGCTTTCCTTCAACCACCAATGTTCTTTCCATCAATCTTCTGCTTTCTTTTACTCTTTTGCAATGGCGTCCATCTCCATCCCTGCCGAGATTTTGTTACAAGTTCTTGTGAAAGAAATGAAGAACATTGGGCACAAGCGGAGGAGTAGATCCGACTCCTGAAAGAGGAGAATGATGAAGACGTCGAGAAATTGGTTGCAGTGTAGGACAAGGCCCTTCTATAGGGAGGTGATTCAAGTGCGGGACAATCAGCGGACTTTAACAGATTGTGAATTGCATGCTGTAACCTCCAAAACAAGCTTAGGTCCGCAATCGAAGCAGGCGAGGCGGCCCCCATCCAAACGGGAGGATAAGATTGCAGAGTACGAGAACGTGATTGCCAGGCAGGCAATCTCGTTGGAGGAGCAAAACAAAACCATTTGCACGCTCTAGCAGAAGTTTGGCCACCAGCAAGAGCTCGCCCACGCCCATTCTCGCTCTCGCTCTCGCTTCCTCCACCGATCATAAGCATCTGGCTTCTTGGCTCCCGCCAGAGGAACCGTTTTTTTTTTTCAATGCTTGTATATATTTTAATTTTGCAATGAAAAAATAGGTATAGAAACAAATGCACAATCTCAAGTCCCTTATTTTATATTTTTTAAATATATTGCATGATAAAAAGATCACCTGAAGCGAAACTTCTTATTTGCTTTTAAAATGCGTGTGAAGTTTTCATGTGGTGTGATATATTGTACTTCAAGTTGTTAAATTCTTAATCGGACAATAAGTGTATGTAACCAGTCTTCCATTCCAATGGATCTCTGCTTGTATATATGATATCACTAATTCTATGTTTGATATCTACAGAATCTCAAAAAAACAATGATTCGCTCAACACGTGTCCCAGCGGTTGACTTTATCTAATATGGTGGAGCTCTAATATGTATAAACTAAGGTCTTTACTAAGTCCTTACATTGATTTCCATGCTCCAGTTAGAATACTAGCGTCTTTCCTTCCTTCACATCTAGCGTCTTCCCTTTCTTCACATCTGCATCTATGGCCGTGTTGTCCTCCATTGCTGAGAAATGAAAATGCCCGACTCTAGAACTTCCTTCTAACATAGCTTTGATTGTTCTAATGAAGAGGTTGAAGGAGCAAGATGAGATTATTAAGAGAAATGTGCTGAGCAAGGTGGTGCTCGGGCCAGTAGCAGCGTACTGCTTCAGATCGTGGATGAGTTTGGAAGTTTCTAGAAGAGAAAGCTTTAGCTTGGTGTTGAACTTATGTTCATTTTGGATGTCATTTCCCTAGAAATTATGTGATAATTGATGGATTATAGTGGATCATTCCCAATTATTTATTGGAAGATTAAATTCTTCACCAACATTATATTTGAGTAAAGTTTTTACACCAACCTAGATCTAGTACAGTTTTGACAAGATCCCGAGTTGCCAAGAGTGTCAATTCGGCAGATCACAAACTTTGCCTTAAATGTGAAAGAGGAAATCCAGGAACTACTACAAGCTGGATTTATTTTCGAAGTTGAAATTAGTGAATGGGTTTCTCCAATAGTGGTAGTCCTGAAAAAAAAAATGGAATGCTTCGTGTATGTGTTGACTTTCGTAAGCTAAATGAAATGACAGAAAAGATCATTTCTCCCTTTTACAGATCAAGTATTGAAAAAGGTCACAGGACATAAATGCTACTCCTTTATGGATGGCTTCAATGGTTACAACCAAATTCGAATCTACCTTGATGACCAATTGAAAACGGCATTTATAACTTCATTTGGTACATTTGCATACAGAATGATGCCATTCGACCTAAGTAATGCGCCATCATTACTTCAATGCGTGATGTTGATAGTCTTTAAAGGATACATATTTTTGGATGATTTTACAGTTTTCAATAGCTTCAATGATCATCTAACTAAGCTCCAATTATGTTTTCAAAGATGCCGCCAATATGGGGTGCCCATTAAATCCTGAGAAGTGTGTTTTCCTTGTAAAGCATGGCATGTTGCTTGGTCACCTTGTATGCAAAGAATAGAATAGAATAGAATAGAATAAATTTTTTAACGTCCACGGAGACCAATAGGTCATGGGACCCATACAATGGGCTAGTACAATCATTACTACTAGGATTAAAAAACCCCTGCTTACATATCCGAGTAAAATTCAAGCTATTGTGGAAATGGAACTATCAAAAAATATTACAGAAGTAAAAAGGTTTATGGGAAAAGCTAACTATTATCAGAAATTCTGTGGTAAGTTGGGTGACATAGCAGCACCATTAAACGAATTGGTAAGTCCAAAGAACAAGTTTATATGGACATCACAGTGCAGCAAGCATTTGAAAGGAATGAATTCCATGTCCACGTAGATGCTTTGAAAATAGCCATTGGAGCAGTCTTGGCCAAACAAATTAAGTCCAAAGTAGATCAACCAATTCACTTTGCAATTAAGCAATTAAATGCAGCTGAAGGAATTACAACACCACGGAACGTGAAGGTTTAGCTATGGTGTTTGCTGTTCAAAAATTTCGTCACTATCATATTTTATGTGGACCATCAAGCGCTACTATATTTAATAAACAAACCACGTGTTACAAGAAGAATCACTCGATGGCTTTTATCTTATAAGAGTTCAATTCTAAAGTAGTTTTAAAACCTGGAGTCGCTGACCACTTGTCTAGATTAACAACAGAGTTCCCCCCATACGTGTGAATGTTGGATTACCCAATGTGAGCCTTTTCGGAGTAATGGCAGCCCCACCATGGTATTTTGGTCTAACAGAGTATTTAGCATCTGGGAAATGCCCTGATAAGCTTTCACAGCCACAAGAGAAGGATTTCATTCGTAAAGCATCCAAGTTTTGCCTTATCTCGGGACAACTCTATAACAGAGGGCAAGATAACGTTTTAAGGTGGTGTGTAATGCCTCATGAAATTGAAGAAATTCTTCAAGAAACACATAAAGGGGTAGGTGGAGGCCACTTTGCAGCGGATATTATAGCTAGAAAAGTACTCCAAATGGGTCTATGGTGGCCCACACTGTTTAAAGACTGTTTGAATGAAGCATGTACTTGTGACATCTGTCAGCGTATGGGTAAACCTGAAGAACATAGCTACATGCCACTTACACCAATCTTACCTTTGGGTCCCTTTGAAAAGTGGGGCATGGACTTTGTAGGTCCGGTAAATCCCCTGCAGCTAGAACCAAAGCTCAATATATCTTGATTTTAACAGATTATAATACAAAATGGGCAGAGGCAAGAGCATTAAAAGATAACACTGCATTGAGTGTGGCTAAAATTTTGTACCAACAAACAATAACACAATTTGGGTGTCCTCTTGAGCTTGTACGCGATAGAGGTGTACATTTTCTCAATGAGACTATTGAGACTCTTGTACAGAACTTTCTCATCACCCATCATAGATCTACTCCTTACTACCCAAGGGCCAATGGGCAAGCATAATCTACTAACAAAATCTTGGTTACTATCTTGAAAAAGATTTGCAAATCTACGAGAATAGATTGGGAGCTCAAACTTCCTGCAGTATTATGGGCATGCAGAACTGCCTACAAAGCTATAACAGATCACACACTATTCCAGCTTACATATGGCATGGAAGCGGTTATGCCTTTTGAATTTGTAGTTCCTAGCCTTCGCATGACAATACAAGATAGATTGTCGCCTGACAAATCAATAGCACACAGGCTCTTACAGCTAGAAGCTTTGGATGAAAAGCGTCAATATGCAATTTGGCAACAACGAGTGGCTAAACAAGCAAGGAAAGCTTGGATAGATAAGAGACAAAAGAAAAAAAAACATAAATAAGGGTGACAAAGCAATACCCGAGGAAACTGAAAATAAGATGGCTTGGGCTTTTTGTGATCCATGAAGTGAATAGTAATGGCTCTGTCCAACTTTCAGATCTTGAAGGAAAAATTATGCCTTTTCTCATAAATGGCAGCAGGTTAAAGAAGTACATGGAGAAAACAGTCATCAATGTTCAGATGGCCATGACATTTCCGATAAAGAAACACCCTGTTATTATCTTGTACTTGTGTGAATGGAAAGAAAGTGCATCCCAACGAAAGTTCTACGCAAAGCTCAGAGGAGCACGCCATTCAAATGCAATCTTGCGATTAATCATGACACCAATACTTGGACCATCCCCAAAGCATTGGTGGAGTGACAAGTGCATAAAAGTCTATCCTAAGCATGATTTCATGGAGGCGATGCATTGTATAGAATTATGGCCTCCACATTGAGGGCACATTAAGGGCAACAATCTGAGACTCTAGGGTTCATCTTGTGAACCAAGACATTCACTCGAACACATCTATGGAGAATTTGCCATCGCAGCGCTGACACTTTATGGTGGAGCAATTTATCCCATGTCCACATCCAAACACTTCTCCATTGTGGTTGAGGAACCTGAAGATGCCAGTGCTGGGATGGGGGGAGAGGCTCACAATTCAACAATAGCCTATACGTGGAAGAAACAAACTTTTCTGGCTTAACACATGCATCACATATCCAAATAGGCACATCAGCTTGTGGTTGCTGCACAATGGATGAAAAAAAACAGCCATCCCATCCCAGATTTGCCGATCCAATCTGTATAACAGAAATCTCATCTGAAAAGCCTCCCATGACAAAAAATGACCAGAATCATACCAATCTGCAATCGTTAAACCCCAGCTAGCCACTAATGCCTTTGGGTCTTTGAATGTACAAGTGCACATAAAGGCTGCTGATCATGCATATCTTGCAGGGGAAGCCACCAGCATGACATTGACAATGATGCACAAGCTTGGGGATTAACATGGAATAAAGATCTAACCGCATCCCAGGATATAATGAGGCCCATGGGAGACTAGGCTTGATAATTGTCTTGTGAACGGGGAGACACTGCAGAAGTGATTGTTGCACCAACCTTAAACCAGGAGAGTCATATTTACCAAGGAGGAGCCTCCAAATGACCTGACTTTGCAGATGGAAGTCCAACATTCCAAGGCCACTAGCTGCCTTAGGCTTGATGCAATTAGCCTAGGATATCTTAACAACATGATGTACCACCCCAGATGAAATTCCTGACAATACACACGATCTCATTCATCTTACATTGAAGAGCCAGTAAGACAAATGCCATATAGACATGGGTGTTGCTAAGGATGAATCTTGCAACTGTGATCCTACTAGGCAAAGATAACTTAGCCACCTTCCACCAAAACAGATGTTTCTCAAGACCTTTAATGATCTCATCCCAAGCATATGAGGATATGCACCCCCACAGGAATGTCCAAAAGTTTTGTGGGTTGACCATGAGGAAGCACTGTCCAAGGGTAGTCAAGAATACAAGAGGGAACATCACTATCTAGTATCCATAGAACAGTGCACTTTCTCCAACCTACAAGAACCCCAGAGGCCAAGGAGAAAGTATCTAGGAGCAGCTTAGCATTATGTAGGTTTTCATCATTGGCCATAAGAAAAAGAAAAGTGTCATCAGCATACTGATTACACACCTTCTGAGAGCCATCCAGCATGGTAGATCCTGAATGAGACCTTCTCGAGATGCAACATCAAAGAGTTGAGACAACACTTCTGCATCAATAGTGAAGAGCAAGGGAGCCAAGGGACAATCCTGTCGGATCCCTCGACCAACAGTAAAGATTTGGGATGGCTCACTTTGAAAAAGCATTATAGACCACACCATGAAGCTTTATAATATCACGCGTGAATGCCTCATCAAATCCCAAAGCAAGAGCGCATTTCTCCAAACATACTTAGTCCACACTGTCATAGGCTTTAGCAAAGTCTAGTTTGAGGAACACCACTTGATGACCCTGCAAGCGAGCCCAATACATGCCCTTGCATGCAGCCGCAACATTATTCAAGATGCATCGGCCCAGGGAGAAAGCCAGCTTGCGTAGAATAAATTGACTCGGCTAAGATGTTGCGTGCCTTGTTAGCTAGGGCTTTAGCAAATATTTTGTAGACAGCTGAGAGCAAAGTGATAGGACGCCAATCAGAAATGGATCTAGGCTCTTTGCACTTTGGAATGAGAGAGATGCATCTAGTGTTGAGGATCCTATTCAAGCTTTGAGAACACTGAAAGTTACAAAAAGCAGCATAGACATCATTGTTGAGCCAAGGCTAGCAAGCTTGAAAGAACTCAATAGAGAAGCCATCAAGACAAGGACACTTATCATGCTTCAAATGAAACACAGCCTCCTTCAAGTCCTTTTGTGATATTCGATTCAAGTAACCTCATTTTCTCAGTGGAAATAATTGGATGTACCTTAGACAACACAACAGTCTGCGTATCCTCCTGGAACGGCATGGGGTGCTGAGCAAAGAAGGAAGAGAAATGATCAAAAAGATATTGCTTGAGTTGCATTGGATCAGAGAGGAGAGAGCCATCAGGAAGCTGGAGGGAGTGAACAGATGTTGCCGGCCTTCTCCCTTTGGATGTTTTGTTCTGCATTGCATAAAGTGCTTTCCAGCCTGCTGCTACACGCAATCTTATGGAAGTGTCCCAGCATAGTGTAGAAGGAAACTCCACTCCCAGATACTTGTAGGTAGGTGTCACCTCCACTTGTTGCCCCCGATAAGTGAATGAAGGGGGCCTTGGATGGCGCGAGGATGAGATTAGGACCACCTTAGTCTTGGCGGATTGGCGTTCATATGCGTGGCACGCGGGAATGTATCGAGCATCTAGGTGAGGCTGTATATCCTGCGGGTGTGAGCTAAGAGGTCAACATCATGCATAGATGAGTTGCACGATGACTGATGCAAAAGTTGGGTCTGCCACCTCCATTGTCCATGAGCGGTGTTCCAAGCGGTCAATGTCTGAGAACCAAACAACGTTGGGGAAAGAGGACATCCTGGCGGACCCCAATCTTTGCTAGTGAATGGTTGTCGAGTCATCGCATCGACTGAGCAACTCTCATTACAACTTTTGTATCTTTGCATTTTGCATATCCACGGGAACCTCCGGTTGCCCGCAATCTTTCCCATAACTTTTTCGAGCCGCGGTGTCAAAAGCCGCCAAAGTCAACAAAGCAACAATACGAGGTCCGTGGCGGTTTACGCTATCCTCAACCAAAGTCCTCAATGTGAAGATATGATCAATGGTTGAATCTTGGGGGTCTGAACCACCTTTGCGTGAGCTTCGCACACATTTATACGCCCACTGGTCAGCTGTTGCTCAATAATGCCGGCTAGCGGTTTGGCAAACCACCGAAGCCCGACCATGATTGTTCGGTGGTGGTTGGACTATGTGGATCTCCTGCCTTGTAAATGGGGACAACTACGCTTGTGGTCCATTCTTTGGGGAATCCTTCTGTAGTGCTATGTTGAACATAGCGGTTAGAATTTGGTACCATAGGCTCCCACGCCCACTTGAGCAACTCTGCACGCATACCATCGGGTCCGTTGCTTTCCCATTATTAAGCAGCTGCGGACCACAGGTAACATCATCCTCTGTGATTTCTAATGTCGGACCATTACGTGGGGGTATGAGTGCTTCGTGTCCCTTGAGGGATCATAGAGTTCTTTGCAAGTATTGTTCCCAACTTTGCTCATTAGTGATGTTCAGTGGTTTGGGCTGGCTTCGAAGAACCTTAGCCAAAAGGTTCTAAGATGGCTTTTCAACATGTAAAACATTTCCCTTTGATGGCGTACAATGTCTTGAGATTTCTTTGCCTTCAAGAAAGCCGCGATTTGTGTGGTGGCATGTGGGAGCATGCGGGGATGCGTGATCTGGCGGGCCGGCATTTGTATTCCTTACACTCGGCATCAAACCACAGATTCTGGCGGGAATATTTGCGGTCCACGTGATACTTCGGGCATGCTATCCCAAAACACCTTTTCTGCTTGCGGTACCAAGTAGCTCAATCGGTTGACCGGTTTCTTTGCTCTGGCGTGGGGCTGCAAAATTCTGAAAGGTCATCTATGAGCATATCGGCATAATCCTTTGCCTGCTCATAATCCAATGCAAAGTGAGGGTATCACGAGGGCTGCCTTGGTAGAAAGGGGTTCTAGCAGCTTGCCAAGCCAGCTGCGGTAGAGTGGAAGGTGATGCGAATCGGTCTCCTCATCTCTCTGCATGCGTGCCTGCAGAAAGTGGTTGATCCACTAGATCCTCCACCACGATTCTCTTGTCTGCGAGGTGCACTACGGGGGAGGAAGGCCACTATGCTGAGCCATTACAAATTACCAAGTCAAAGACACCACATAGTAGAAACAAGCTTTTGCCAAAGCGTGACGACTATAATCGATGTTAGGTGGCCAAGCAGCCTCCGTGGCGCGGTGTAACACATCTGAGCCAAAGGATCAAGTCTCATGGGCTGCTCTACTCATGTCGGGTGCATTGAAGTCTCAAGGGTACCACACTACCCAGCTGTCTATGTTCTTTGTATGTCATCATATAGATCGACATATGGAGCTAGCTTTGTCCACATCACAGTGGGCATGGTAAAGTTGCTACGCATGTGGAAAGTAGCAAGCGACCAAGAAGAGAGGGTTGCCACTACAATTCTGCACCCGCACCCACAAGTCCAGGTGGGTGTCTGTCAATCTTGTAATGGGGGAAGGCGGTGTGCCAAAGACTCCGGTAATAAGAGACAACCCCTCCATGTCCCCTCTTGCACGTGCGACTATTGAAAGGCCGAGAAATGTTGATAGCCTAGAAGATCGGGTAGCTGTGTGTCTGCGTGCTCCCATGTCTCCATGAGGAAGATGAGATCCATATCTGCAAGCAAGCGAGTTGAGACTATCCCATACGCCATGGGAAACCTCGACAATTCGGGGAGACCACCGAGGGCACATTCCTATTTGTTAGTAGCGAGAGGCATGCTTGGATTGAGTTGTGGGGAAAGTGGGAAGCGGTATGAGGCCCGGAGTCATGCGGACAATGAAGCGATAGGGGTTGGGGCCCGAGTGAAGCGATGATAGGAGTTGGGGTGGCATATGACCGAGGGTAGTGGCAATGGCGGCGAGGGCATGGGGCTGGGCTGAGCGGTGGAGGAGCATGATCGAGGAGGAGGTGGGGGCTGCGGCGGTGAATGGCAGGAGAGTGCGGCAGCAATATTCGGTGGCGGAAAAGCGTGCATCTTGCCTCGAACTAGTCATAACTCCTCCTTGGCGGATGCCCGAACCTTGGTGAGCTCATGCCTGCCGGGACTCTTGTTCTTGTTGAGGGGAGAGTCTCGGTCCACATACAAGGATGTTCCCTTCAATTGCTTACCCTGGCATTATGGCATCCGTACTTGCATATACGCTCTTGTGAATATGACAATACGGTTGTAGGCGAGCGTCGAGCACCATGGCGGTGGCTCGAGCAATGTGTCTGAGCCTAGGCAATGTCATACGATTGATGATACGCATCACGGAGTCGGTGAATGAGATTCTCTCCCTCTTCTTCGGCGGGGCCACGAATCACCAAATTATGACCTCTCGTCTGCGTTCACTAAGCTCGCGTGGATCAATGTTTCTTTGGGGACGGCATGTAGAGGTTCTTTGTCACCGTGAGTTGAAGGCGATGTCGGTGTCCATGAATAGGAGGTCTGTTGGCGTGGAGGAATGGTGAAGTAGAGGCGTCGTGGTGCTGCCTAGGAACGACTTAGCATGGGTGCTTGAGCATGGGTGGCGGTGAGGTGCTGAGATTGCCTCATATACAGGCCGAGAGCTCGGCTCTGCTGGAATTGTTTAAGCTCTCAACTTCGTATACACAATTTTGCAAGGCCTCGTGTGCATTGGCATGGAGTCCTTTCCCTGTTGGATTGTAGCTTCTCGTAGCTCGTGTGCCTCTTGCTCTTGAACAAAGGGGCAATTTGTTCCAACCTGTATCCTAGAGGCAACCACATCATCTGGCGATGTTAAGGTGATCTCCATTGTGCTAACCTGTTATGAAGGGCTGCTTTGTAGCAAGCGGCTTTAGTTAGTTGCTATCTGAAATGCCCACGGTAGCAATGACATCTGCAATGTCCGATCGAAGGCGGGGAGATATCGGTGACCATCTCTGCTCAATTCTCTCCTTGTCCTTCATTATAAGTCCATCTCACGGTAGACATGGTGTCTATTTGTGCGGGAGGCCGGCAAAGTCTGTCTATCCTGCTCCCTTTCAAAGCTGCAACAATCGAATCTTGTCAAGCAATTGTTGCACAGGTCTCAATGCACATAGCTGTTGCTTTCTATAGCGGTTTGCTTCTTAAGCACACTGGGGGATGGAGGCTTGTTGCTCTTACGCGGTGTGAGATGTGAGTGGTGTGATCCTCAACCATGCTTTGTGTTTGTCTCCACCTCTCATGGCATGGTGGTGTGTGCCACCCTTGTGGAATCAGTCACGAGGTGCGCAAAGATGGAGTGCTGCCGAGGTGTCTTTCTTTGGCTGAAATTGAGCTGAGCTTACGCTTTGAGCCTTTATGCGAGCCTCCTTCTTCATGGAATAGGCTTCTCCCTTGGCACATTTGCTAGGTCTAGGTCTCTTGTCTTGATGGGCGCTGTATGCTCCTCCCAAATGGGCATGTCGGCGGTTTGTAATGCGAGTCACAGGTGCAGGTGCGGTTCTCAAGTTGGGTTGGGGATGTCCTGAGAGTGTCCATGGGTACCTAGACAGATCTTGAATCAAACTGACCAACAAATTAGGGCAAGCCAGTGGAACATGTGAAGCCCTAATCCAGAATCCAAAAGAGCAAACCAGCCGGAAAATTGCTGTTCTGACAGAAATAACTTAGCCAACCGGATCATACCACACATCATCGGAAAGTTGCTAAGAGAGCTTTCCAACACAATAAATTTCAGCTGAAATGGACTTCTGGATCTCCTGTTATGAGTGAAAACGTGTGACTAGCACCACCGCCTTAGGGTTTGAGCGCCTTTGGAGATGGAGCCAGAAAACTGCTGTTTTGCTATACGAACCCTATTCTAGCATATGCAAATCGCATACCTTCAGAAAGCTATCTGAGAGAGCTTTGCAAAGCACCAAATTTCAGCTGAAACGGAGTTCGGGATCTCCAGTTGTGATCAAAAACATGAGACCGGCATTAGGAGCGCCTAGAGAGAGTAGCGCCTAAGAGCAAAGGGCAAAGCTTGGATCTGCGAGCGATATATGGTTAAAAAGCTAGCATCAGATTGAGAGGCTTTGCATTATAGCTTGGTTGGTATGATGGGATTTTTCGTTGATTTCTATGTTGCATGCCATGATTCTTATGCTGCAGCCATGATTAGATATGTTTATTGCATAGGATCCAATTGAGGAAATTGGATCACGGGAGATGGGTTCTTTTCCAACATATGTGCATAGCTAGAAAGGGCTAATTTCATGATCTAATGCAGTTTGACCTCTTTGATGCTCTAGGAAGAGTTTCCTAAGTGATTGCTCCATCAAGAGTTGGTTGGCAACATGAAAAACAGTGGATCACATGTTCAGATTATATCCGAAAACTGCATAGAAGAAGCCGAACATGAACAAGGAACCCTATAGTGGAATCAATGAGCCATGTCGATTCTCTTGTGGAAATTCGGGAGCTTTCAGAGTGTTTGGATTACACGAGAAAAGGCTTGGTTTCAAGTAGAAATGGGCTGAAATTGCACAAGGCCGATTTGGATTGAGCTTCTTCAAAAGAGATTGATCGATGCTGCATAAGAAAGCTCTGATTTGGTTTGTCGTTGTTTTTTGTTTCATGGTTCTTCGTTTGTTCATTCTGTCGTGATTTTTGGTGCTTGTTAATAATTGGTTCATTTAGATAAAGACATAAAAAGGATTGCCCATATGAGACGGCTTTAGAATAGTGCCATGGGTAAGTATGGTCTGTTCTCAGATTAAGTTTATTTGAATGCGTGCAGAGCTATGTAGTAACTCATAGGACTGTGCATTGCTTAACTAATTGAGTCATCTAAGAAAATGTGTAATTAAGGACTAATGAATCAAGAAAATGGATACTTTGGACGCTTGCAGATAAGTCTCTGGCTAGAGATCAGTTGGATGGTTGCGGCCATGAGAACCTATGGATTTTTAAGCTCGAAGCGCGTGATTTCGAGCATAACGAACCAATAAATTAATTAGCTATGGAAAGTGGGTTTTAATATGGAATATTAGAAACCTTATGGAAAGTGGGTTTTACTATGGAATATTAGAAACCTTACCTAAATGCTCTTGTATTAAATAATGTTATAAGATGTGACCATATTGGGCCATGACTTCAGGGTAGAAGCAGTTACGGGATCACATGAATGCAGTTGAACTAAGAGGACTATCAGGAGCTTATGGAGGCATGGTGAACGTGGTGGTAACATGGAGCATTATTAGCGTTATATGATAAGGAGAAAATAAACTTGAGAATACTGAAAGGGAAGTATTATAGTTAGTAGATTATTGGCAGTGTATTCTCGAACAAGGGCTCGCATGAAAACAGACAAAAGCTCCGCTAGCTAGGCTTTTCATTCATCTCAGCAGTTTTTCTACAATGGTCTAGAGTGGGTAGCTGCACATCATAGGCTACCCAAAAAATAAAAAACATAGGGAATATCCAGTTATAACACCTGGACCCCAAAATAAAATTGTGTGCTACGGATGTTGGCTAGTGCATCTGCCGAGAGCTTATCACCGGGATTAAAAAACCCGCCCTTTTCAATTTTCGAGGAAAAACCCTAGCGATAAAATCTCGGCAAGGGGATTGGACAATGCAAGGCTGCTAAATATTCCCACAAAAAAAATCCATGTTTCATAGAGAATACCAAAGTCGTGCATACCCCTGGACCTGCACATCACCAACAAAAAAAACACAATAGAGAAAAAACCTCAAAAAGCGAGGGGCTGGTCACGCGTGCCACGCAATAAAAGAACAACATTTACACCTCGAAAAAGCGAGAGGCTGGTCACGCGTTCCTCGTGACAAAAAACAACATTTACAATAATATACACATTAAGGGAGGATGGGTGGAAGTCAAGGGAACTGCTGAGAGAGGAGAAAACGTCGATGAGAAGTCGATGAAGAACCTGCAAGAAATAGTGATCCCCAAACGAACCAGAGCTTCAGAAAATGCATTCAATGCATGCATGGGAAAGATGCATGCTCGCCCATTTGAGAATACCGATCCGATGACTGCGATCGATGGCACTCTCGAATAAGGACTCGCATGAAAACAGACAAAAGCTCCTGACAAAAAGAGAACTTCCTTATCAAAACAGGATCGAGGTCGAAGGTTGAAGGAAAAAAAGGACAAGATCGGGAAAGAACATGTCACAACATGGAAAAAGATGCCAAACTAGCAAACCAAGCAGAGAGAAACACTTCCCCTGCCTGGTATCAAAGAAAGAGAGTCAAGGGAACTGCTGAGAGAGGAGAAAATGCCGATGAGAAGTCGATGAAGAACCTGCAAGAAATAGTCATCCCCAAACGAATCAAAGCCCCAGAAAGGCATGCAATGCATGCATGGGAGAGATGCATGCTCACCCATTCAAAAATACCGATCTGATGGCTCAGATCGATGGCATTCTTTATGGGGGAATTGCCTTAGAGTAAGCTTTGAGTTTTGGAAAAATGCTAAGTATTGAAACTACTTCAATGTCATTGTAAGGAGCATTGTATAAGATACTTCAACATGTACGGGCAACATCAGTAAGGGGCAGAGTATGATCTAGGCATTTGTGTTCAATAAATATTCTAATGAACGTCATGTGTTATGATCTTTGCATTGTTCCACTATTGTCTTGGTATTTTATCGCTTCGCAGGTCATATAAAGTTTGGCGTCATTGTAACATGCCATCTATCCCCATTTACGATAGTTGTTTTACATATTGGACCAGGGCAATGCAAAATGTGAATTTTTACAGTAATTGTTAACTCTAAAATACTATATGTACATCATTTATAAGAAATACATATAACATGGAGATTATACAATGCAATAGCAACTATGCACATTTTTTTCCACACGTCATTTCGTGAAATACACAATGTGCAATTTATTTGTGCACAAGGCATTTCGCTTTGATGTGATCTTGGAACAAAAAGCGAGAACAAGTGAAAATATTTATATTCATCAAATAGAAAATTTACAAAGATGGCAAGGAATCTTCATAATCCTCTAGCTAAATCCTTAAGTTTGCATTCTCATCCTCCATAGCTCAAAGCCTCTTTTCCATTTCTTCTAAGGCCAAGGAAATATTGTGGGCAGTTTCAACTGCCTCGGCCCTCTTGTGATTCACCTCCTGGTACAAGATGTTCGTTTTTGCGAGCTCGATGTCTTGCTCATGCAGCAATGCCCTAGTGAAAGACAATGTATCCGAGGCACATATGTTCTCAGCGACCAGATGGCTGTTTTAATCCTGGATTTCTTTGGAGCGCTTCATCACTACCGCAAGGGTGATGTCCACAGGCAACTCTTGATGTAGGGGAAAGATTTTTTGGCGTGGTTGCTTGTTTGAAGAAGATGTAGATGCCATGATCAAAGGATTGCACAGAAGGAGCGGAGGTGGGAATGGAGGCGGATGTGGAAGAGGCGGAAGAGATGAAAGGCTGCAACTAGCATTCTTATTTATAAAAAGAATTTCGTAGTAGCTTGTGTTACACAACGTGAGGAATGCCGTTGATCAGGCAAATAGATCATAGCGTCGTGTGAGGAGTAAAGAAATTTAATATTATTTCGTATGGCTATCTAACTTTCTTTACATAAATATCACACGACACGAATAGTCCCGTTGGGCAGGAACACTAATTGCAATATTTCGCATGGTATGAAGAAATACAAAGTAAAAATATCTCTTGTTATAAATTTCATCTAATACAAGAACGTCAAACTTAAACAACATATAGGTTGCAATTTTTCTAGGTTTCACATCTCATCTTTTATTTCCTGCTTCAATCCCCTTCCAAACTAATCTCGCAAAAGAATCACTCCAATGTTATCAAGCCTAGCATCCAACCTCGGGTGATTCAAAATAGCCGCTAAGAAATTAAACATGTTACTTGCACGCAGACCTGCTTGGTTGTCAAAATTCTCTAACACCACATCCCAGCTAATTTCTATCACCCTTTCAGTGTTAGATGCCAATGGAGAATGGTTCCCAAACATGCATAATGCGCGAACATAATATACAAACTCTGCTCCTTTTGGTCTGAAGGCCTGGCTGAAGATAATAATCTCACCATTAATGAACCTTGAATGACACATTTCACAAAATTCAGACTTATTCAAATCTAATAAATGTACTTAAAGGATGCCATGATAATATTTCATGCATTTTTAGCTCTTATTGATTTTAATAATTTGTTCTGTTTATCTTTAAAAATATCATACTTACTTAAGTTTCTGATTGCTTTTTAACTAATTATCGGTTTCATCTATTTAGAATAAAATTTTCATCTAAGACAACTTTAGTATAATTAAAATGCTATTCTTTTCAAAATATTTAAAGAAAGTTTTAGATTGAATTTAAATACGTTTATGTTTAATAAAAAATGAATAGTCTATTATTGATTAAATGTCAATATATTTTATTTCATCAATAATAAATTATTCAATAGTTATTATTAAACCAATAACTTTATATCATTTAATTAATTTCAACCTAAAACTTTTCTTAAAATATATTTTAAAAGTATAAAAGTTTGTAAATTGTGAAATAATAGTTTTAAGTCAATAAACATCAAACCATGATTTCATTTAATTATCATAATTCTTTGAATTTTGAATCTGTTAAATCACTAAAAATTGAAATTTTTATATTCTTGAAATGTCTAATTCTAAATAAATTCAAATGAAAATTAATTTGGAAATCAAATTTATTCTTTGATAACCATTATAGTTTTAGTTTAAAGATAAATTTATATAATTAAAACTTATAAAAATCATAAAAATCAAGAAGAATCAAATAATACATATATTCTTAAAATGGCATTCTTGAAGTGCTATCTATTAAATCTGAATAAGTCCAAATTTTGTTGAATATATCATTTGAGATATATTGCAGCAGTGTGGAGTCCTTTAATCTTTCTTTCATCCACCATGTACATGTATAAAAAAGTCATCGACTTCGACAAATAAGACCCTAGAGATTATCTTGCTCAAATTTTTGAAATCCATGAGGGTTTATCGCACCACCATTGGCGGAAGAGCCTTCCAAACCTCCAGATGATGTTGGCAGCTTCGCACAAAAACGTCGATATTCTTCTTCTGTTGGCAGATTCGGCTCATCTTGACCACAACATATCTCTAGCCTTTCATAGGCGCATTACCAGTATAAAAAGTCACCTCAAATATCTCCTTGTCGATGTGTGCACCCAATTCTATCCATTCGGCCAAGGTCTTTTGATAACTCATCTTCTAGCACACATCCATAGAAAAACAGCGTTCTTGATTATATCGCCGCAATAAATATTCTCTTCCTTCCCACAAAATTGGCGTTATTTGAACAACTTTGGTTCATCCTCATATTCACCCTCCTCTTGAATCATCTCTTCCCTCATCATCTTCCTTGTCACATAAGGTGAATGTCTCCATGCTAATTTTCTTAGATTCTTCCTCTTCTTCACTGTAGATCATTCTGGTTTCTATCCATTGTCATCATCATTACAAAAACCGATCCCCCTTAAACAATGACTTCATTGTTTCTATTATATCGTCAACTTGTCTGACCAAGATGCAATAAGAAGGAAATGCAAATGGCAAAGAGATATAAGTTACCTTCTTCATTACAAGCACGCAATCTGGCAGAGCCTCCTGCGTTGCATTCTTGAAGAATGTATTCGATCCTTGCAAATGGAAAGTTGCCTCTACTAAAGCTATTTTCAGAATCCAGGAACACCAGCAAAGCACATCCGCTGAGCAGACATGCTGCCGGTGAACCCCAAAGCAACATAGTGATAGCATGTGAGCTTGCAAGTATTTCCCATGATGTCGATCTCCTTACAATAGAAAAGATAAATGACAGTCGTTGCAACATCCTTGTTCGTATGGGGTAAATGCATACCATTCCATGATTTTTATGCTATAATCATGGCCGTAAAACCAGATGCGCATACCCCATAAGGTGACAACATCCATACCTTGGAAAAAGACAAGCCCGATGTCTGTATGATAGAGGCAAGAATAGTAGTAATGCTTTCGGCTGGAAAACGTCCTCAATGTCTGATAAAGATATATCTGTAGAAAAATTATGTTTGTAAAGACGAGGCAACAAAATAAACAAAAAGAGAAGGAGATCATTATTTTATTTCTTTTATAGGGAAAGCGAAGTGTTAATAATCTGAATTTAGTATTATTTTGGATGAGGTAATGGTATTTTGCATTACTGTTTCTTTCTTTAGGAAGATCTTAAATTTTGGTCTCAATTAGGATTTGATAAGAGAAGTGTTTATGGAGTTGCTGCCACTTGGATGCTTAGAGTTAGATATTGTAGGCTTTTGGTTGATGGTTAGATTTAGATATTTAACTAGAAACTTAGGTTTGTGTATATAACGAATGAATTTTCAGCTTCATACAAGCTTTTATTTTCAGCCCCATCCAAGCTTTTGTGATGCATGGTAAAGTTAGCAAGTGCACATAAGAGAAAGGAATGCCTTTAAGAAGCTCTAGCATGTTGAGTATTCCCCTAGTATCTTCATCTTAGATTGTATATATTGTTGGACGCCATATTGCCATGTTTAGTCAGATTTACGTGCACGAACAATGCACAAAGTACTTAATTGCCATAAATATGCAGGCGTATGCCTCCATATTTGATGACCACCATGAAAACATATGAGAGGATCCCTATGGCACTGGATGCATCTCACGAAAGGAACCAAAGTGATTCAAGGTTTTGTGAGCATAGACTTACAAAAAGAATGTGTGCTTTCTTAGTTGGGCCGATCTATACCTCTGTAGAATCAAAAGAAGTAAAAAGATGATTTGTACTTACTGCCTTGCTTCTTTAAAATTGCCCTAAAGGATCAGCCAATAGCCAAATTTGAGCAAAGGCCAAGTTTGGGCTAGAGCTATATAAATTCAAGTCAGCGAGATAATCTACTTCATTATTCAAGAAAGCCTTTTGATTCTTGATTCATAAACATCATGAATATTTTAAATCTCTATCTGTGAATTTCTGAGCTTTGGAATTGTGATATCTCCATGTTCTGTCTATTTAAATTGCATGATTATTTTTGTCCAAGATGTACTTTGGCGTAGGGTATCATTCGGTGCCTATGCACTCAGTAGCCCATTAAGGTAAGGTATGGTTTTTTCCTTCGTTGTTCCTTAGTACTCCTAATTCAATAACAAGTACCATTTAGACACAATATATAATTCACATGGCAAAGTCTTGGCTAATATGGAGTGTATGGGCGAAAGCGAAGAAAGGTCTTTTATAATAAAGCGTATTTCTTTCGGTGGTGCTTCAAAGAAATTCGTAAGAAGTTGTATAATTGCTTCGGATCTCAATTGGCTGTCGTATTAAAATTCCAATATGGGTGATCATCTAAAAGTGATTGATGCTTCAGGGACATTTCTTACTTCTGGAAGTACTTTGTAATATTTTGAGTGTATAATATGAAGTAAAACACGTTCTTCAAAAAAAAATATATAATTCCACAAAGCACTATAACCACATATTAGACCACTCAAATTTCATAATGGAAAATGTTCAAAATTGTGAGACACATCTTTGTCCATTATATTCCCTTCACTTCGAGAAGTACAACAAACCCCATTGTGTAACTCAAACATAAAGGAGAGATTGAACAATGTAGGGGACCTTATTCCCAAGAAAAACATGATATGTAGTTGGGTGTAATAGACAAACCTAGCTAAAGGCGAAATAAATAGGCGGACAATTAAACCCATTCATTCGGATGCTAATCCCCTTTTAAATTTTGCAAGCGGGGCACAACATGTCTACTTTTGTCATACTCAATTTATCCATCACCATCAAGACCCATTCAATCAAGTGATAAGCGTAAGCTACCTCCCACCGGACATAGCACTCAAAGGGGTTAGTCCTCGTGACTAAGTGGGGATCCCATGGTTTATACGCATGCATAGAACATCTTGAAAGTCTTGGATAACAAAACATAAATATCTCAAAGACACAAGAACCTATGGTGCAATTGTAGCGATGACAATAAAGGAAACATCATGAACATCAAGAGCAAAAGAACATAACCAAGTACCAAACCATCATAACAAGCTCGGGACAATGGGTATCTCGGCCAACCTACATACAGGCCACATTGGCAACATGTTGCCTAGTCGACTTACATTCCAAGCCACATGGCGGTGGTGGGGTGAACCATATCGCATACCCTCTCAACCCGTCACGGCCTTTGGAGGACCTCTTACCGCGGGGAGTTTACAAGAGTTTCTTGACATAGCATCCGCGGCGGGGAGAACTTCGCCGGTGTCGAGGAGATTCAAGTTGCTCTATTTAGCACGCTAAGGTACCTATTTAATTAAAACTTACACTTATTTAGGACTTTTTCTACTTATTGGTCTCCGCAGTGGCGCCTACCGCTCTCAAAAACTAAAGTTTAGTTTTTAGACCCGGTATGAATTCTACATATCTTTAAGTAATTTAAGTAATTAAAACATGCTATTCTAATTAATTCCTATCTTAGAATTAGCCTTACCACCTTAGTTTTCTCAAATTTGTCATGTTTGGTGACCTTGGCTCGATGTCTCACGGCTTGCGCCTCGCTCAAAACTAAAGTTTAGTTACATTGCCCGGTACGTGAGACCACCTTACTTGGCAAATTTTTGGCTCATTCTTTTTATTCTTATTAAGTTCCAATTCACTTAAGTATTTACTAGCTTAGCATAACTACCAAAAATGAGAAAAATTTTCCCACTTTTGAGGCTTGAAGATCCTATCAAGTTAGTACTCTTTGGGAGTATGGTCGGTGCTTTGCTCTTGGTCTCCAAGAACATAGCTCGATACCCTTTATGGCGTCCCCTACTCATATCACGATGATGCCGCAGGTATACAAGCGAGTTCATCCCGCTTTTGACTACATCTTGTCTGGGGCCCTCCACATATCAGCGTGTAAGCCTAGAGTCCCGGTGGGAAGAGTGAAGGGTCATTTCACCCGTCTTCCTCGGGGCCTACCTAGGCTTGCGAGGCGTAAATATACGTCGGTAACATAACATCATATATCCACCTCGAAGGGTGGCACATCAATCTGCATAGACAAAGATCGTACAATACAAAGGAAATCCCTACCCAAGGCTCGGACTCGGGGAAGGGGCCGACTAGCTTGGGTCTCGAGTTTCAGTCTGACGAGAATCATGGCAGTGGATTGGGGCATAAGAACATGGCTTAGGGTTGTCCACTCCATCCGCCCCTCTGTGCACACTGCGGATTAGGTTGAAAAGTGTTGGGACTGACTGTAGCCAGGGTGCATAGCCAAAGGGGCTATTCTGGGTTACATCTCCCGGTCCGATGGGGCGGTGGGGATCACTCCCCTCGAGAGATCTCCATCTTGACCCAAGGTGACTAGAGGGCCCCTTGCCCTTATTGACTTAACCCTTTGGAAGGTGAACTCCACCCACGGGTGTCGAGGCCCATGCCTTACCCACACTTTCGGTGGCAAGCCATTAGACCTAGTCACTCGATCCCGGTAGGCCTTACACACCCGGAGGGATGGGTCAAGGGGTCGAGAACACGAACCTCATTCTAAGCCCGGTCGGCCCCTTCACCCTGGCCAGGTGGGGTTCTTGTGCCTGGGCGAATTCTAGTAATGCACTAAGAGGGACTAGCTAAGAGCATCATCTACTAAGCTTTAAGTCTCTACCCACCCTTCCCAATACAATGAGTCCCAGAGAATACAACCATCCATCATATGATCATAAATAATAAGAACTAATCTAATACATAGAGTCAATTCTTTAGTTAGAGTCAATCTCGAGTGTCTGTTGGGCTACTAAGGGCGATTTAATAGGCTAACCCTACTAGTTCGAGAAATTTTGGAATGAGGTTTAAGCTATTCAATCGACCAAATACGATCCTGGTTCCTCCTCTTGATCGAAGCGTCCATGTCTACGATTACGCCTCGGGATGTGGTGGAAGGATGATCGACAATTTGAGGGGGGCGTGATGGCAGATCGTGGAAGTTGGAATTGACTCCTGGTATGAGTCGGAGCTCGGAAGGTGCGTGGCGAAAAAGGGAATGTTAGGGTTTGGTGCCTTATGTAGGCTATCGGTTAGGTTTAGGGTTCCCATGACCCTTTGTCTACCTTTAAGGGTTTAAAGGTCTAAAGGTGTGCGCATTGCTAAGTGTGCGCACCATTGCAAATTGCCCCTAGGGCGTCCTTGCTTAGTGATTACGTCGGCATACCGCGTCGGCGGGCGATAATCTGGCGTGGCGACCTGATGCGGTATCGTCGAGGCCCGTATATCGTCTTGGAGCGTCACATTCTCCCCCACCTTGAATTGATCTTTGTCGCGGCATCTTTGGTCTCCAGCCTTGGGATCTTCTTAACACGCAATCAACGATGCATACCATATAATTATTATTATAGTTATGTATTTCGTAGTATTACCTCAAGGTAATATTTATAGAACATTATTATACTATTATTCAATTCAATAGTTATCACTTATGTCATTATAACAATAACTCCTAAAGTTTCAGTCTATCTTTATATATACAATTATTGCTTGAGGTACTCTTTATTCCTTGCAACACATTATAACAAAATTGTGTTGCAAGTCTTAAATAGATTCGACCTGCGTGGCCCTCGGGGGGCTCTATTGGCTGCTTGGTCAACACTCGTTAGTACCATAATTATTAATAAAATTTTTGGTTATATGGTGACCACCCCACCTATCTACATGGATGCATGGCTAATCTCCCGGCGTAGAAAGACGGTGAATCTTCCATTATGGCCGTGGAGACAGCGCCTATATGCCTATATGCGGCTCATGCCTACACCCTAGTTGCCCCGGCGTGGCGGATAGGTCCTTCAGTATATGGGCGTGAAGGCCGATTCCTCCTATCAAAGCATATATGGGGCTAGAGGTGCTTTTCCTATCAATGCATTCCTCAATGACCTCCTTTCTCTCGAGGTCGTCTACTTAGATGGGGCAGTGGACTTTCCAAAGCGGAACAGCGGTCATGCCTACATTGACATTACACCCCGTCCTAGAGATCACAGTGGTAATCTCATCATCGGCAACAGCATGCAACCTTAACCTCATAGGTTGCATCGTGGATATACTAAACAAGCTATTAATCTACTTTCGAATCGACATGCACGAGCCGATTTCTTTGGAGATGACCTTACCGTCCCATTGCTCCATAAAGCGTAGATGCTTGTTTTCGGATCTCTTTTGAGTACCCATGTCGCGTCTTCCAGCGGCAAGTGTTTCCACTTGACTAAGTATTGGAGAAACTCCGATCTCCTTGTTTTCTTGAATGCTTTATCAAGAATTAGCTCACGGAACTATTTCTAAGCTGTTCTTCGTCATTTCCAACATAGTTGGAGTGTCCAAAACTTCTTACGGATTGGGGTATGCTTCTTTGCGGACTCACGTGGAAGACTTTGTGTATCTTTAAGTGTCTTTGGTAAGTCTAGTGCGTAGGATTGGTTACCCACTCTCTTGACTATTTTGAATGGTCCAGCCCACCTTGGAGCAAGCTTCTTGCAATTTCGATGTGAGCTTCGCTGCTTTACCTTGATCTTGAGCCACATTTGTAAGCCAACCCGAATTCCGGCTGTTCGATGCTTGCCGGCGATGCTCTTTAACGACTTCTTCTTTGCTAGGAGGTATCCCGCACTTCTTCTGAGCTTTGCGTAATGGCTCGGCATTTGTTGAGACTTCTACTTTTGACGCGGGGATTGTGCCATTAGTGCGGAGTTAGGCATTGGTAGCCGTGGTTGATCATGAGCGGGGACATTTGGGATGATTCTTGCTTGGTGCTATTGTATGCAAATTCCACCAAGTGAATAAATTCCTCCCACATACCTTGCTTGTTCGGGCGTAGTTTGGACATGTCTTCCAATATTCTGTTGACCGCTCTCTGTTTGCCGTCCGATGCGAGGATGATAGGCCGTGCTCATGGATAATTTTGTTCCAATCGTTGTGAAGAGATCACGCGAAAGCAGCGATGAACCGGATCTCGGTGGGAGATGATTTCCCTTGGCATGCCATGGGGTGCGAAGATCTCTTTGGTGAAGAGCTTTTCGCGTGTCCATAGGCGTGTCGGTGGTCTGCAAGGCACAAAATGTGCCATTTTCGACAACTTAATGTCGACCCACGACCATTAAGGCATCCTTGCCTCTTACCCGTCCTCGGCGATCTGTTATAAAGTCCATCTTGACTACTTCCCACTTAAGCGTTTTGGGATGGCTAATGGTTCCAATTCCCCGGTATTGGGTTGTTACGCCTTTGTTTCTTTGGCATAGCTGACATTCCTTGATGTAGCGGGCTATTTGCTTCTTCATTCCGGCCAATAGTAGGCTGCTCGCACTTTAAAATATGTCTTCATAAATCTGCGTGGCCAGCTATTGGGCTGTTGTGGGTGTCGTGGAGGATCAACTTCCTTACTCCGGATGATTAAGCCACGCACAACTTGTTCTTATGGTATAGGAGGTTACCTTCCTTCTTAAAGTTTTGAAGGCTTCCCTCTCCTTATCCTTTCTAGCCTCCTTGCGCGGGCTTGCCCATACTTCCTTGAAGTCGACATCGTTGGCGAGTTTCTTCTATCTTTTTCGAAATTCTTTGGCGTCGAGGTTGCGTTGCGGTGCACCACTGGTTGTCGGTGGATGCCTTGAAGCGCATCTGCTACCACATTAAGCTTCCGGGCTTGTAGACTATCTCAAAGTAGGTACTCTTGAGAAACTCCATCCACCTTCTGCGCCTTAGATTGAGATGTGGTTGTGTGAATCGTCTTGGAGGCTCACGGTGATCGGTGTCAAGCGAAACTTCCTCCCTAAGAGGTAATGCCTCCATATTCTCAATGCCACGACAAGCGCTAGCGGCTCTTGATCATCGCGTCGGTGCTTGGCGTTTGGCGTCGTTCATTTTCCTTGAGTAAATGCGTTATTATCCGCTCTTCTTGCACCCATACTTGCTTTTGTGGCTATCTTGCTTGCGTCGTAAGCCACCAACTTGTCCTTTTAAATTGGCGGGGACAAGGCGGGAGGCGGTTGTCAAAGCTTCCTTCAACAACTCAAATCTGCTTGGGCTTTCTTGAGCCAATGGTGGCCCAATTTTTGACTTTCTCGTCTTTGTCGGTCGTCGATTGGAGCTGCTATCTTTCTTGAAGTTCTTCCACGAACTTCTGTAGTACCAACTAGGCCAAAGGAAACTTACGGCCCGTGGGCGTTCTTTGGTGCTGGCCATTGGATGGCTGCTTCAATCTTGGCGAGTGCAGTCGAGATTTCATTCGCTGAAATCACATGACCAGGGTATTCCACCTTTTACGTTTGCGAAGTGACGCCGACAACTTGGCATACAATTGATGCCTCCTTAACTTCTCGAGCACCTTTCGGCGTCTTTGAGCATGCTCTTCAATGGATTTCTTGTACACGGAATGTCGATCCAAAGAAGAATACTATCACAAAGGTGTCAAGTATTCTCACGAAGATGTGGTTCATGAGTCTCATGAGCGTAGGCTGGGGGCATTGGATAGCCCAAATGGCATTACGATGAATTCGTAATGCCCATATCTGATCTGAAAGCCGTTTTGTGGATGTCCTCTTCCTTTATTCGATCGGTGATGGCGATCTTGGGTCGATCTTGGAAGACCCTTGCCCTTGGAGTTGATCCATCAAGTCGTCGACACAGGGAGTGTGTACTTGTTCTTGATGGTGTGCTTGTTCAATGCGTAATCTATGCACATCCTCAAGCTTCCATCCTTCTTCTTGACAAAGAGGATGGGTGCCCCAAATGGTGAGACATGCTTGGGCACGATAAAGCCTAGATCGAGCAATTCTTGTAGGCTGCTTCTTTAGCTCAGGTGAGTTCATGTGTGGTCATTCTATATGGGGCCTTGCTTTCGTCGGGCGGTCCCTGGTTGAGTGCTATTTCACACTCTACTCCCTGTAAGGAGGAAGCTTCTCGATCTCACGGAAAGAGATCGTGGAACTCCGTAATCAAGTTGGCGATTGGCTTGGGTAACTTCTTTGAGCCCCTTGTCTTCCTTGCTTTCTTAGGCTTCGGGTTCCTCAATCTCGAGCTTGAAGATGTATGCTACTTTCTCGCTCCTTATAGATTTTGGCGGCTTCTTAGCGGACATACATTGCATGATGGGGGTAACTTCTTTACACTGTGATCTCAATGGCTTTGCCGTCGGGCGTTGGGAAGGTCACCTTCCGCTTTCCACAATCTATGATGGCCCCTCTTTGGACCAAGGTACTCCATTCCAGCGATCAAAGTCGTATTTGCCAATGCCCATTACTTCCGCCCCCATCGGATATTAATCCCTGGCAAGTCAATGTCGAGAAGTTGATTCTCTTCGGTTGTATGTCTTCTTGCCCAGCTTGCCAAGATTACGGGCCTTGGTTTGGACTTTAGTGGTTTCAATTTCAACATTTCAACCATTCGGGGATCGCGAAGTTATGGCTACTTAGGAGTCTATCAAGACTATGAAGGACTTGGCCTTTGCCTTCCCCTTGTGGTGATTACCTTATACTAGGTCTCTGCACATTACGTATCTATAGCGGCGAAGATGTGGCACTCACCACGAATGTAATCAGCGTGCTTCCTCGCCGTCCTCGTCGGCCGGGGTGTCCCATCAGCTCAACTTCGCTGGCCCGGGAGCTCATAACAAATGATTTAAGCTGTTCGATTGGCTTTTGGAAACATCTAAAGCAATTTTGCTTCTCCATGCATTCGCCTTTTCTCCTTGGGCATCGCTGCAAGAAGGCCGTCTTGCGTTAGGTGGATCCTTCTGTTTGTCCTTGAAGGACACTTTTGCTTTCTTTCTTCTTTGTTTCCCAGGTTGCTATTATATGGGGACTTTCTTTGGGCTTGGGCTGGCTGCCCTAGGAATTTGTAGCTCCTGTTGCTTTCCCTCTGTCACGATAGTAAAGGCTGCCTCACATGCTGTATTTGTTTTGCGGTCCGATCCTTTGCAAACTAATTGCCTTGGACTCCCTTTTTGTTTTGGGGTCTATTGCCCTACGAGTTTCTGAGTTCCTCGTTCGACCCTTCTATGTAGCTTTCCCGCTGCGTGTTTTTCACTTTCGGTTTAGGCACATCTGGTCTTAGCCTCATGAATTCTTGATTGTATACGTACCGTCTTGTACCCTGGCGCAATGTCACGTAAAAAGCTGCGCATCATGTTCGACTTGTGTTCCCAGGAACATAGTGTTTCTTAAGCTTTTGAGAACTTCTTAAATCGGCATCGTCCTGCTCAACCCATGGGCTTTGGCATAGCCCTTCCACCATATCGTCGCGGCCCCTTTCGGGTTGGTACGTAAGCCACCACCGCCTTTGTCTTTGTCCTTCATGCCATGGCGTTGCGTACTCACTCATTTCGTCCAGCCATGCCTCCGCTTCTAGGCGGATCTTTTCGCCCGGAAGGCGTTCAAGTTTCGGGCTTTCCAAACATTGCCGATCTTTGAGTCCACCTTCTTACGGTAATCTAGGGCCTTAGTGTCTTACATGCCGTCTCTACGGTCCGGCGCTTGCTCGACCTCTTTTTCGGACTCAGAGTCCAAGGTTGAGCTTGATTCGGAGGTCTCTGTGCTAGGGGACCTCCTTCTCTTACTCCTTTTCTTGTCTTTCCCCGACTTTCGGGGCGTCGTTTGTTGGCCGGATGATGCTTGGGCTGCTAGTAGGGCCTTTATCTGGTCTAGATGCATTTGCATCTGCGACAACTCTTCTTCACGGTGTCATGGGGCCATATCCCTCGAAGAGTTCCTTTGAAAGGGTTTTTGTCGGGAGTTTCTTCATCTCTGTTGGGCCTCTGTTTTGCTTTCGGCGTTCGTTGTTCCTTTCGCATACACAATTGGTCATGGTTTATGCGGTTAGTTTTGTTTGTTACATTTGCATTATATGTGTTGTTGGTATAGTTGCGGAACAAAATATATCAACAAAACATTTAAAAATGCAGGAGAAGTTATCTTTATATTATATAATATGCTTACTACAAAAGACTTCCGGTATCAAGATTCCTAACTATTCTTGATAATGCCGGTAGGATGGATTATCCTCTAGGAACTTCTTCACTTGAGAACATTTCCCCTTTGAATGACCCAAGTTCCTAAGGGCGTTATTTGAAGATCCACCGCAAAGCTCTGCGCCAAGTCTTGACTCTGCGGTCGGAGGTATAAGCTGCGGTCCTTGTAATCTTCCCTGCCGCTGTAAGGTATGGCGAAGTCGAAAACATCGAGTGCTACGCTCTCTTCACCCGGGATGGCATATTACCGGTGTGTTGAGGGGTAGCCCGAGCATGCCGGCAAATCACGAGGCTTGATCGGCATCGACACTCCTTCTTAAGCCCACAGGGATGAATTTTGCGGTGAATTACCGCTATTCTTAAGATCCATCGGCGAGGGAAGGTAATACCATAGCGACACATGCGTTGCGTGGCGAATCCTCGGCTGATTGCGGTATCAGCTCGTAATGCGCGCCAAAATCATCAACCTCCAGTGGTGAGCTCCACGTAGTCCATTTTGCTGAAGCTCTCACGAGGTCGAACTTCGCCTCTTCTCTCGGGGAGGTGTTGCGAAGAGCTTGCCGTTAAGATGTTTGATGTCGGCGTGGCGAATCCCCATCTCTTCTGTAGAGCAAGGAACTCTTCCTCCGTCGGTAGTTGAAGTGCGGCGGCACACAGTGCGCCTCCATAATCTGCACGATCTTTGCTTTGTAGGCTTGGATATGGGAGGGTCGACTCCCGTGTAAGTGTCGGCTTCCCTCACTTGGAGTGGGAAGTCGAGGAGGTTCCTCGGACGATGAAGTCGTCAGATCCGTTCTTCGGAGTTGGTGCGCGCAACTCTTGGTCGATATTCCCTTTCTGCACTCAGGGAGATTTTTGGATGTAAGCTTAGGAGCAAAAATTCTTAAGCCGACAATGATGGGGGCTAGGCTTGTAATGCCTAGCAAGGGGGTCTTGTGATTCTAAGAGTTTGCGGCTTCTTTGAGAAGTCTTGCCACTCTTGTTGCACTTTGTCGGCTCTTCAGCAGAATTCGAGTTGACGTAGTCTTCCTCCTCTTCGATTCCTCTTCTTACGAGTCTTCTTCTTTTCCTTCTTCTGCTCTGTTGTATTGCGTAAGGAGCGTTGTTCTTTGCTATGGCTAATGGGTCCCGTCCATGGGGGAATGGAGGTTTCTCCCCACAGTGTTTTCGGCCCGCGATGGGTAAGAAAAAATTGCTAAAGGCGGTGTTGAAAGAAGTATTTGGTCCTATTGCCGGTTAGGACCATTGGCTCGGCGTCTTGGCTTGCGCCTTGTTTGTGAGGTACTTGGCAATGTTTGGAACATCGCCTAAAAGGCTGCTGCGAGGGATTGTCTAGGAACAAAGTAACCTCGCAAGGTGGGGGCTGCACTAGAGATGGCTCTACCCTAGCTTGGAATTCAAGACGGACTTCTGTGTAGGCTGGGGTTGCGTGCAAAGTTGCTTGGACATCTACCTCCTTCCGGAAGACATGGAAAATTTCATCGATGTCGGCCTCGGCGGCATGGCCGTAGTCTTTGTACCATCTGAAATCGAGAGGTTGCCATGAGTTCAATGCGGAAGAGAGTAGCAAATGGTTGCAACAAGCCGCCGGGGAGTTGGAAAATCGGGCTAAGAGAGCGAGGAGCAAACTTGTGGGGTGCTCTGGCGTAAAATGAGGGACTTATTTATAGAAAAAGAAAAACCCTAATTTTTGAGGGACATGGAAAATTCTTCGGGTTGGGTGTTTGTAGTCTGTAATGAGGTCAAAATGGGAATTTGAAGACTAGTTCAAGTGTTAGAGCATGGCTGGATTATTGAAAGATGCTATACAACGGGTTGAAGATCATTTTGGCAAGCTTCGGGTGAAGAAATGGTAGGAGGTCTCACGACTTTAGCCTCGCTCAAAAACTAAAGTTTAGTTTCTAGTCGGTACTGTGAGACATCAGTCCCATTTTGATCAAAACATGTCAATTTAGGTGAACTAAAGGTGTAAGGATGATGGCCTCATCAAATCGGGTAGAATTGACCCCTTATTTGGTCAATTTGGAGCTGTTTTAGCAAGTTTTGAGGCAAGGTCTCGCGACTTGCGCCTGGCTCAAAAACTAAAGTTTAGTTTCTTGCCCGGCGGACTATGAGACATCACATACTTCGATCGGCAAAATGTCCTATTTCACTAAAATAAAAACTAAAACCTGCTAACTCATCCTAACTAGTCAAGTTCGGGGCAACTAAAGTACACAAAATTGTTCCATTTTACAAAATTTTCAATTATTTACAAATGGTTCTAAAGGCGTTCTCCTTAATCGTCTAGCAAGATACATGTCTTGCCTCATAAGGGTTACTTTCGTTTGGCATGGGACGGTGCAAGATGTTGAGTCTTCAAAATGTTGTACTATAAAGCTGCTCAGCCGCTTCTGCGATTGCCGGTGACATTTCATCTGTGACCCTAAAGTCAGTCACGAAAATCTGCATTACCTCTCTAACTAGCTGAGCAAAGGGGGCCGAGGGGAATCAGGAAAGCTGTAGGCTGTATTTGGAAGTGCGAATCTCCGTAGTGCTCTTTGCTTTCATTTTGCTTCTTAGTGAGCTTCTTACGGGGAAGGCTTTTTGGGACCTTGGGCTTGGGTGGTGGGGGTCGTAAGGGTCTCTTTGCTTTGTGGGGTGACCCCCCCTTCGATGGTCTTGACCACTGTTCTCTGGTAGTAGGAGTTGTATGCATCCCACTCCTTCATATAGGCCTCGTGGTCCCGCATCTTTATTTCGTAGACTTTGATGGGGTTGGTGGCGTAAGACTCTCGGCGGTAGGGTTGCTTCTTTCTGTCCCATTTCCGGATAAGGAGGGGCTTCTTCAGCTGTGTCTGCTTGCTCCTCCTCGGGTGCTATCGCTTTCGGTCACCACACTGCTCTGATCGGGGTTTGGAGGGCACTGCTCCCTCGGTGTTGGGATTATGATCTCCGTCGAGAATCGTCCAGGGGCTTGTAGGGGGATTTGTCGGTGGTCGTGGATTCGACTATCACTATCTTAGGATTAGGCGTTTTCTTTAGCTTCCTTTTGGGCTGCTCCGCGGCTTTGCCCTTCTTCTTCTTCGGTTCCTCGGCGCTTTTGCCTCCTCCTCTTCTCTCTTCCTCTTCTTTTGTTCCCTTTTTTCTTTCGGCGTTCATATTTCTGATAAGCGAGTGCTGCTTCCCTCTGCATTTCGAGCCTCGAGCTTCGTTACGCTCTTCTTTGCTCCTCAGCTTCTTTTTCGAATCCGGGCCTCGACTTGTTGCGTCAATGATAGTCGACTCTGGCGTCGGCATCCTCTGTTCTTCTCGGGCCTTGGTTCTCTTTTCCCTCTGCGCTCCCTCCTCCTCTTCCTCAATCACTTAGTCCGGCCTCTGAATGTACTTCCTCTTCTTGATTTTGCTTTCGTTCGAAGGTTCTCCCTCACTTTCGAAGAAGATTGACCAGATTAGGGTTAAGGGAGGCTCTTGGAGCATCGCCCGAATCATCACCCGGCATCGGGCTGGTCGCTTTCCTTTGGTGGGGCTTTCCTCATGATCTGCTTGGTTCGTGCCATGTTTGTGGTGTCAATCGGATCTCGGACGTAAAATGCCTTAGAGAGCGAGATTTGGTTTCTAAAAGCGGGAACATTGAAATGAGGGGGGTCTACTTCTATTTATAGCTTGGGAAATTTTAGGTCAAAATTCAAGTTGCTCTATTTAGCCTGCTAAGGTACCTATTTAATTAAAACTTACACTTATTTCAGACGTTTTCTACTTATTGGTCTCACAGGTCGCACCTCGCTCAAAAACTAAAGTTTAGTTTTTAGACCAGGCGCGAGCTGTGAGATTTCACATATCTTTAAGTAATTTAAGTAATTAAAACATGCTATTCTAATTAATTCCTATCTTAGAATTAGCCTTACCACCTTAGTTTTCTCAAATTTGTCATGTTTGAGTGACCTTGGCTCGATGTCTCACAGCTTGCGCCTCGCTCAAAAACTAAAGTTTAGTTCTGTGCCCAGGCGCGAGCTGTGAGACCACCTTACTTGGCAAATTTTTGGCTCATTCTTTTTATCAACCCTTTTAATTTGGGATTTTCAGGTTTAGCTAAAAACTTTTTGGAATTGTTTTTAAGTTAATTTCGTAAGATTTTAAGGGTTATACCTGCCGGAAAAACTTTTAGATTTTCCAGAAATCGAAGACTTATTTGGACATATGATTCTGTACATCTATCCTGTCCGATCGAGATGGCATACCGCATGATGCCACGCAAAACCAGCATGCAGCTCGATGGCATAGAACGATACATTCAAAGAGATCTTCTTTGCATTGACAAGAGCACATGGGCGTGCAATGATTTTGCCCTAGATTTGATGGAACGGTGCATCGCTATACTTGAGAATCGCCAAAGAAGGGACGATCTTGCCAAATAACAAAGCCACCTGCTTTTCCTCGCCTTTCTTGTTGAATACCTTAGTTGGTTGAACGCAACCGGTCTAGCAAGAATCTGGAGGGTATTCAATTCGTTGCTCCGGCCCGTTTTGTTTATGAATTGATACATTCAAATTTTGGTGCCCATAGTGGGGGTAATCTCTTATCTCGCGAGACTTACTCACCTTACTTTAATGTTTATCATAATTATATGACAGAGGCACCGTATTGTTAACCAGAATTTTGCATTTCCTTTAGCAATCTTTATTTTCTATATGTTTGCTACTACATCTACGTCATTGACTGTGACGTTCCAGGATAATATATGGCACAAATACGTATATTATACCGACACGTCACTAGTACATGTCGACTTAGACGACATGTACGCATCGACCATAAAGGGGTAGTACCCTAGGGTACAACCTTGTGACCGATTATATTGCACATGCTAAGACCACATGTGAATACAATACCCTTTTGCCATGTGGCAATAGCCCACTAACCAATCAGGGCCCAGCCCTAAAGTCATGGGGATAAAGGGGCATTAACCCTAAAAGGGAAACCTTTTCAGTTCCCAACCCCATAGGTCGGATCGGAGCAGCAAAGTGGGCGATTTCGGCGTGAACGATGAGCGAGGAACCATTCCTTAGCGGCGGCTCAACCAAGCAAACAATCTCGAGATTCAGCGGCATGGGCCGCCCGGAGGAGTTGGAGCCAGCCAAGAAGCCGGTTAGTGGTTGATCCGATAGTTAGATCCGAGTTTTCAGTCCTCATTCCATAGGATTAGTGTTCATTCTTGGCTATAGGCGACCCCTACAGCCTAAGAATGATAGATACTAACAAAGGAACCTAACCATGTATGATTAGGTAGATTAGAATAGATGTATTCTATTGTTTCAGTTCTGATGTGATGTTATTGTGATCTTCTATGCGCCACTCTTGTGTATTGGGAAGGGGGGTAGAGACCCAGAGCCCAAGTAGTTGTATGATCATAGTTTTAGCCCATTAATTCCCAATTAATGCGGCCTGTGCATAGGAGCCCGCCTGGCTGTGGGTGGCGGAGCTAGACCGGCTGATAAGGGAGGGCTTGTCTATTCACGGTTGATCCCGCTGGCGCGTAAAGACGGCCGGGGAACGCTGTGAGCTAGGCCTAATACCACCGGCTGCGTGAGGCGGGGTATGGGCTCGACACCGTGGGGTGATCGTCGCCTTCGGTGAGTTCAAGTCGTATCTGGCGGTGGCTCTCTAGCTCACCAGGTGGGTAGCATGAACCTTCGGAGGGAGAGATCTCCTCCCCTCCTGGGACTGGGGAGATGCAACCCGAGAGGTAGTAGCCCCCTGGCTATTCACCCGAAGCTACGGTCGGGAGCTCCAATACTTTTCAGCCTATGCATAGTATGCATGGAGGGGCGGATGGAGTGGACTACCCAACGACCATGTTCCTATGCCACCAAATCCATTTGCCATGAATTCTGCACCGCATGCTATCCGGAGACCTCGTCACGTCGGTCGATCCCCATGAGTCCGAGCACTGGGTAGGATCTCCCCTATGTCATGTTGATGTCCCGATGTGTGATGCGACTTATTGTGATATGGTGGACCACCCTTCGAGGTGGGTATATTTTTATTGCTTGATGTCATGTGCTCATGTTTTGTTTACGCTTCCGTTGCTAGGTCGATCCCGAGGGAGACGGGATGAATGACACGTCCATTCTTCCCCGTCGGGTTCTTGGCCACCATCGAGAGCCCGATGTTAGGTGGACGGCCTCACATCAGCGAGCAGGTGCTGGTTTGAGGGATGATCTCCGGTTTGTATCTGATCGGGCATCGATATGGCCGGGGGCAAATCACAATGGTATCGAGCTCGATCTTGGCGGACGGGGATCGAGCGGCCCAGAAACCCTATAGGGACTAACTCATCTAGACATTCAGTCTTGGAGATAAAAGCCCAAGCACAAACCTCGAGTTGCGGGAAAATTTTTCTCCCGGGGTAGAGATAGTAATTATCTAAGATTAAGATAATTAGAGAACATAGGTAAGATAGAACAAACAATCGAAATAGCACTTAAAGACCCTACTAAATTTCAAGCACTTTTGGCCAATGACTCCAAGAGTGCGCCAGGAGCATGTTAGGTTCAGACCTAATGGCCCTTTCGCGCACTCTTAGAGTCGTCACCCCATATGAACCCTAGAACTTGACCTTAGGGACTCCAAATGGTAAGATAAAAGATGAAATCCCAGTTAAAATGCTCGAAATAGCTAGAATTGTATCCTAAAAGATCATCCCTAAAAGTGGTCTTAAAAATTGATTATAAATTACTCAAAGGGTCAAGGAAATAATAAGATCTTGCTTAAAATGCTTAAATTAGTGGGTAACAACATGTAAATTGTGTAAATTGGATGTGTTGGAGCGGAGAGAAGGCCAACGACTCCAAGAGTGCTTGAGTATAGTTAGGTCCGACCTAACCCCCTCAGCACTCTTAGAGCCATTCAAGAAGCAGGACCAAAC
The DNA here is from genome assembly GCA_021234155.1 of Isoetes taiwanensis. Taxonomy (NCBI): domain Eukaryota; kingdom Viridiplantae; phylum Streptophyta; class Lycopodiopsida; order Isoetales; family Isoetaceae; genus Isoetes; species Isoetes taiwanensis. The sequence continues at coordinate 6,017,857 of JAJEKV010000065.1, read as the reverse complement.
AAGACCCCAATTTCGCCCTAGATGAGGAGACTTTCGCCAGCAAACTAACCAGAAGACTAATTCGACCAAACCCTAAAAATCCAACCCTATAAAATACGGGACATAGGCTCATTTTTTTAGGTTTCTCCCGTGCTTCCACGAGCTCCTTCTCATTAGCCGATCTTTTAGCGCCACGCTCCAAATCGTATTTGTCATACAATGGCTAGGACCAAACAAACCGCCCAGCAAGCCAAAAGAAGGACGATAGGGGCCCAAGTGCTCGCTTGGTGAACGAAGCTCAAAGATCTTGGACTTGATAAACAAGGTGACATGGAGGTGCCTAGGTATTACAGTGAATTTGGAAAAGAGGCGGAGGAAAGAAGAAAAGGCCAAGAAGAAGGGAGGAAAAGGCAAGGAGAAGAGAAGAAAGAGCCAAGAGGAAGGAGGAGAAAAGAGAAAAAAGCGGATGAGGAGGGGTGCAGGAAGCGTAAGACGACCAATAATGGAGAACAAAGAACCAAGAATAGAGAGGATCCCGATCCCAAAGGAAAAAGGGTAATAACTGAAGAACCCACACGTAAGAAGAGGAGAACCTCGGTCGGCGTAACCATAAACGAACCAACCGAAGGCGAACAACCTCCAACCTCGTCAGAAGACACTGAAGATATAGCAGAATTCTTAGAGGCAACCCTTCTCGGAACAGGAGAATCCTCTCAACAGAATCCTAACCCTCGTCCGGACATAGATGAAATGCGGAGGAAGAGCCAATCCCAACTCCGACGCTAGGGGACACGCAGTTAACCTACTCCCCTACATTACCCCACCATTTTGGAATGGCAAGAAGCAAAGAAACTGGATGCAGAGAAAGCAGCTGGAAAGAAAGCAACCAAAATCGCCCGGGACTCGTACACCTTAGGGCCAGAGAGGAGGTACAAGAAAGAATTGGCAGATTACAAAGTATACAAGAAGATGCACGAAGACTCACGCATGGCCTACGGCGAAACAAAGCAGTGGTCAAAGCGTGTCGAAGGAGGGAGGCCAACTTCGGGGAAGCATTCCAGCTCAAACCCCACTTGAACCGCGCGAGAACCGAGAAGAAGCCTATGAAGAGGTCCCAAGACTCCCCTTTTTTGCGAGCCTTATGGAAATCAAACACTTCCAAAGGAGCTCACAGTTCCTCATCCAGGAAGCGGCATTCGAGGTTTGTCGAGAAATCTTGTGGGAGTTCGACCCCAACAAGCTTAGTAACCAACGACATGTTTTCGCTTTACAAGAAGCGGCAGAGATGGAGGTTGTGCAGCACCGACGAAGATTCATTAGCATGCACTCTCCATGCAAAAGAGTGACCCTTCAGCCAAAGGATATGGCGGCTAAGTACATCAAGCGGAAGGACTAATAGAAGGAAATTACTTTTTGTAACTAACGAGGGATTATATCGATGTATAAAATTTTGAATAATAAAACATATAGTTGTTTAAGAATGTACATTCATTAGGCCATGATATTAGTTTTTGAACAATTGGTATAATTTCACCAATGACTCCAAGAGTGCGCTTGAGCATAGTTAGGTCCCAACCTAACCCCTCCTCGCGCACTCTTAGAGTCATCCGGCCAACTGCTCCCTTGATTGACTTTATTTGTTCAAAGCGTGGTAAAGTAAACAAAGAATCGCATTTAAGAAGACAAAGTAATAGGAATTACCCCTTCCGGCCGGAACAAGTTTGCAGCCATTTGACACAAATATGCGGCGACTCCAAGAGTCTTGAGCACACTTAGGTCCCAACCTAACACCCCTCCCGCGCACTCTTAGAGCCGCCCAAACTTCCCAAGTTCATAACTTGAGCTAGACATACCCAAATCGACCAAAATTTGTTGCATTAGAACCCTAAGACTATATAGGCAAGCCACTTGAGCCTCAAATTAACCAAGAAACATTAGCCTTCATCCCAAATGTCAGGAGTTTTAGAAACCCTAAAAATTTTTAGGGCATAAATTCCCTATATATACCAAGATAACCCTAAACCTCAACCACAGGCGCTCCGCAATTGAGGCGATCTTCCAGCTTACTCAGGCTCCGGTTCCGTTTGACATCGGCAAAGACGCTCTTAGCCATGGCTACGAAGCCTTCATCGGTTGGTATAAGCCTCCCCACATCAGCGAAGTAGATGTCAATATAGTATTCCAAGTATTTCAAAAAGAATTTGACCTTTCAGCAACCCTAAACTCCAATCCTTTACGCGGCAAAGTCACGCAAGAATTCCAAGAGAAAGTTGTCCCTAGCTTACGAAGATACCGCCATCGCGTAGGGTACTTTGTACCAAGGACCGCATTGCAAAACGACCCTCGATCATGTACCCAATATTGCCAAGGCATTGAGGAGCAGAACCAACCGCTTACCAACCTACATGACCCTAACAAGCAATGGCAAAGTCTTCTTCTCCTACAACCACGACCTTTAGCTATATCTAGTATATAGGGCAGAAACCGTAATAGGTGAACCATCAATTCAGCCACTAGAGGTCACACCCTTGGACGCAGCAGCGGACGAACGCCTCCTGCTTGAGTACGAAGAGACCATAGCAGAAGCATCCGAAGAGAGTGAAGACTCCGAGCAGGAAAGCGAGGATGACATAGAGGTGGACCCAGAGGAGGAACGCCGGGAAGCGGAACAAGACATCACCCACTTCCGAAGCATTGGGACCACCAGAGGATTGCACAACCAATCGGGCTGGGAATAACAAGTCTAGCACCAATCATAGTCGAAGGACAAGAATATTTCTTTGCTTAATGACATCAAAAACCTCCCAGGAGAATGCGAGGGGACGAGAGGCTACGCGTCGATGAACTCCTTCACCTCCTACGACAACGGCCGGATCTAGAAGACTTCATCGATCAAGAAACGGAAGATTTTCGGTACAAAATCGAGAGGCGGCTACTTACAGGAGGACACACCATCTCGGACACGGAAGCTTACGGCACTATCGAGGTATGATGATGAAGAACTTCCCTCTTGAGGAGGAGTTTATAGCACTTCAGGAGCAGATGGGAATAAGGGGAAGACAACAAGAGTACTTCAAAGGGAGTCTCCTTCCTCACAAGAACGGATAGCAAAATTCAAGGGAGAGCCACAAGCGACAAAGTGTACTAACGCTCTTCCACGATTACAAGGAATTAGTTCAAGTGCACGTGAGACCGGTATGCATCAAGGCGGGGGCACCTCGGGGGCACGTGGAGGAATACAGGAGCAAACACTCAAATATTATCTTCCGCTCCTAAGACGGTAGAGTAATAATATTTCAAAGCGCTTCAGCCCACGCGGAGAGGAAGGCTGCAGATCTTTGGTAGCACTTCGAGATTTGGCATGCACGCGCCTATCGAGAAAAAGGTGGACCATGTCATTTTAGTGAAGCGGAAAAAACAGCCTTGGGCATTTTCGACTTTGCAGTACCCCACCTTCGACAAGGTAGGTTGGCGTGAATAACAGACTCATACCTCCCATAGGCGGGTGGAAGAGCTAGCATCCGCCATCAGGGGGTCAGCAAGGGATATACTCGGGAACTTGGGAAGTACATGTGAGGTACAGCCCAAGTAAAGAAGTTCCTTGAGGATCACCCGACTATCGGAGAAATTAATGGAAATCATGACTCTTGTATTAAGATATATCGGCTATATATATTAATATAAGATCCCTTTTTTTTTGAATTGCATTTCCAAATGTTTTTTGGTATCCTTGTCTTAACAATCATATCATTTTAAACACCTAATGCAACCGACAAAAGGAACTCATGATAAATAGTGCCGATGTAATATGTGCAAATCGAGCAGCGACGGGAATGTCGACCTTGAGTTCCAAGCCCAAGGCGATCGAGACACCTCTCGCACAATTCCAACCTCTGAACTATTCAAGAGTATTACGACCGACACCTAAGAAGAAATCTCAGATGAGGTCGATCTCAAGAAGAGATCAAAGCCATGGCAGGGTAGAGGAAGAAACAGACAAGACCAGAATGTACAGTCCCGTAAGTCCGCTTCAAAGCACAAAGGAAAGGAGAAAAAGAGGAACCGAGCCAGGTCTTCTAGTTCCAGCTCTTCCGATAGCTCGGATTCAAGCTAATCGAAGTCCTGGCGGGGAAACAAAGAAGAACGGCCGGAAGGAAGAAAGAATAACGGAGGCGCTAAGGCCAATCCGGACTACCGTAAGAAGGTCGATTCGCCTTTGGTAATGTCGAAAGCACGCATTTGGAACGTTTTCTCCGCTAAAACAGATCAGGATGGACAATGGAAAGCATGGCTAGACGAGATGAGTGAGTACGGAAATGCTTACGGCATGAAAGATAAAGATAAAGGCGGGGTAGCCACCTCAAACTTAAAAGGGGCAGCCCAGTATTTGGTGGAGGGGTTATGCTAAAGCCCATGGGATGAGCGAGAGACAAGTGCGAGGTTCACAAAGTTTGCAAGGGCCTTCAAAAAGCACTATGTTCCAAGGGAACACAAGTGTCACCAGATGCAAGCGTTCCAATGTGATTGCTTGAGGGGAACAAATCCGTCACAGAAATATCGGAAGAGTTCATGAGGTTGAGGCTATATGTACCAAAACTCGAGAGAAGAGAAGTGGAAGGCTATGTAGAGGGTTGAATGAGGACCTCTGGGAAGATAGTCCGAGCCCCTCAACCCACGCCAAGATTCGGAGGCGTGAAGTTTAAGGCACCGAGCCTCACAGGGACGGGGCCTCTAAAAGCGAACCCAAAAACGGTGGTATGACAAGGGAAAAGCATATGGAGGTCGAGCCAAGAGCAAGCAGTCCATCGCCCGCAAAGACTCCATACAACGGAAATCAATGGAATGCGACCGGAGAAAAAGCAAGTCGACTTCAAAGATAAAGGACAAGGGGAGGCTCGAACTACTCAAAGACAGGTCAAGCGGTTCCTCAACTCCATCCCGAAAGAAAAGCGGCGAGGAATGTATAGAAAAGCAGTTGTGCTTCCGGTGTTTCCAGCCGGGGCATAGAACACACAACCGCCCGATTAAGTGATCAATGCAAAACACTCGCGGAGATGGGAGGTTGGGAGACCCCACGAGAAGAAGAAGAGGACAAAGGGGCGACTATATCCATGGTGAGTGTCACATCTTTGCCGCCATAGACACGAGAAAGCCGCAGAGAGCCGATTACCAAGTGATATCCACGATTGGTAAAATAGCCGCCAAATCTTTTATAGTCCTCATAGGCTGGTGGCGGTTCCCACAATTTTAAGGGGCCACCAAGGATGGCACAAATGCTAAAGTTGAAAACACTAAAGTCTAAGCCCAGACCCGGTAGTGTTTAGCCGAGCCATAAAACACCCGGCACGCAGAGAGGGTGAATTTCAATATAGACTTACAGGGTATCAATATTGAAATGGGGAGAGATCATGAGCATAGGAAAATATGACCTCATCATAGGTATGGAATACCTCAACGAAAAACACAAATAGATTGTGGAGAGCGGAAGGTGAAGCTCACGGCGCCTAACGGAAAAATCATAGAAATCTCAGGTAAGCAAGTGACACCTATAATGCAATGCATGTCGAGTAAGAAATTACTTAGATGCATCAAAAGGGAGCAAGTTGCATACATCTTCAAATTAGAACTTGCCGAGGAAGAGGCACCAGAAGATAAGGAAGATAAACCAATAAGCAAACTACCCAAGCAGGTAGCCAAGCTAATAGAGGAATTCCATGACTTGTTCCCCGACGAAATCAAGGAGCTTACGCCATATAGGGGGAGTAGAGTGCTAAATTGCACTTGAACTGCACTAAGCCCACAAGTAAGGCACCATATAGAATGACAAACTCACGAACTATCGAGTTGAAGAAGCAATTGCAAGAGCTCTTAGACCTAGGGTTCATAAGACCTAGTGTCTCTCCGTTCGAGCCCCCATCTTATTCTGGTCAAAAAAGAAAGATGGAAGCACGAGGGATGTGTATTGACTATCGTCAATTAAACAAACACACAATCAAGAACAAGTATGCCTTACCTAGAGCGGATGATCGATGGATCGTTACAAGGTGCCGGGGTCTTCTCCAAAATAGACTTAAGGTGCGGATATCATCAAATTAGAATTAAGGAGGAAGATATTCACAAGGCGACTTTAGAACAAGATACGGCCACTATGAATTCCACGGTCATGCCATTTGGCCTATCAAACGCCTTCAAACAACATTCATGAGACTCATGAGCGATATCTTTCAGAATTCCTTGACACATTTGTTATCGTGTTCTTCGATGACATCTTAGTGTATAGCAAGTCCCTAGAGGAGCACATTCAACATTTGAGAAGGGTACTTGAGAAGCTGAGAAGGCACCAGCTTTATGCGAAATTGTCGAAATGTCATTTACGCCACGAAAAGAGTGGAATACTTGGGGCATATTATATGTGGATGGCATCTCCACCGATCCGGCAAAGATCCAAGCGGTGCTTGAATGGCCAGCACCAAAGAACATACACGAGGTGAGAAGTTTTTTAGGCTTGGCAGGATATTATAGAAAGTTCGTCAAGAACTTTGCTAAGATAGCAGCCCCCTTAACGGACCTCACCAAGGCAGAAAAGATAAAAGACTGGGTGGCACATTGGCAAAAGAAGGCTCAAGCAGGATTTGAGAAGTTAAAGGAGGCCTTAACAACCGCCCCTGTCTTAACACTGCCTGATCCAGAGAAGGACAAGCTAGTCGCGAACGGACGTGAGCAAGATTGCGGACGGAGCAGATCTTAATGCAAGAGGAAAGAGTTGTAGCATACGATTCACGTAAAAGATGAATGACGCAGACTAAGCTACCCGCCTACCCATCGAGGAGCTATTGGCAGTAGTAAGAGCTTTTAAAGATCCGGAGACACTATCTATTGGGAAGGAAGTTCCAATTAGATACCGACCACCGAGTCCGGTACATCTTCACGTTAAACCATTGTTGAATCTAAGACAAAGAAGATGGATGGAGTTCCTCGAAGAGTACGACTTCGAGATTGTATACAAGCCGGGAAAACTTAATGTGGTCGCAGACGCTCTGTCAAGGCACCCCTTAACAACAAGGGTGCATTGCAATGCCATATCAACACTCACCAGTGAGTTTGGCAAGAAAATAGAAGAAACGCTACCAACAGACAATGACTTCCAGGAAGTATGGGCTAGCCTCTCTAAAGAGGCAAGAACGGACAAAGAGAGAGAAGCCTTCAAACATTTTAAAAAGGAAGGAAAGCTCTTGTACCATAAAAATAAGTTGTGTGTGCCACAATCATCCGGAGTCAGAAGGTTGATCCTCCACGACACCCACACCCAAGCCCAATAGCCCGCCCGCAGGGTTTTTTAAAACTTACTTCAAGATAAGAAGTAGTTACTATTGGCGGGCATGAAGAAGCGAGATAGCAAGGTACATACAGCGAGTGTCGCTATGCCAGCCGGACCAAAGCGGAATAACTCACAATTCGGGAGCATTAGAGCCATTGCGTTACCAAACTCCAAGTGGGAGATAATAAGCATGGACTTCATTACGGGGCTCCCCTAGAACCATAAGGGGCAAAGATGCCTTAATGGTCGTAGTCGACAAAATTGTCGAAGATGGCGCATTTTGTGCCTTGTAGGAGCACCGACACGGCATTAGACACAGCGGTGCTATTCACAAAGGAGATTTTTAGACTCCATGGGATGCCAAGAGAAATAATCTCTGATAGAGATTCGAAGTTCATGAGTGCATTCTGGCAGGATCTCTTCAGCACCATCGGAACGAAATTGTCGATGAGCACGGCTTATCACCCTCGAACCGGATGGGCGGGCGGAGTGCACCAATCGGATACTCGAAGAAGATATGTTAGCGTAATTATGCGGAACAAGCAATCAAAGTGGGACGACTTCATTTACTTGGTTGAGTTTGCATACAATAGCACCAAGCAAGAGTCATCCCAAATGTCGCCGTTTATGATCAACTACGGCTATCAGTGCTTGACACCAGACACTTGGCACAACCCTGTGTCCAAGGTAGAAGTATCCCAGCAGATGCTCGCCGAGATGCAACAATTGGTTGAAGAGGTGCGAGGATACCTCTTAGCAGCAAGAAGCCGGCAAAAGAGCATAGCTGATCGGCAACGAAACATTAAGGGAGTTCAAGTAGGGGACAATGTTTGGCTAAAGATAAAAGTCAAACAAAGCCGAAACTCAGATCGGCAATTGCAAGAAGCTTGCTCCAAGGTGGGCTGGTCCATTTAAAATTGTCAAAAGAGTAGGTAAACCAAGCCTACAAATTGGACTTACCGGCACACCTCAAGATCCATAGAGTCTTTCACGTAAGTCTCCTAAAAGAAACACACTCCTAATCCGGAGGAAGTATTGGAGACACCGAGTTTATTGGAATTAACAGACGATCAACTTGAGATTGTCCCACGAGGTTCTTCTCGGCCGATCTTATAAGAAGACAGAAGATCTCAATTTCAAAGTGCCTTGTGAAATGGACGACTTACGGTGGAGGACGCCACGTGGGTACTACAATCAGATCTTGAGAAGCGCACCCTACAATTCATGGAGCAATGCAAAAGGGTCAGCTCGTCACCAAGTGATCGACTCCAACCGATGGGTGAGTGAGGTAAAGTAGGAGTCTACTTCCGATGCCACGAAGTAGTCAAAACTTGAGAGAAAAGAGGTCATTCAGGAAATGCATTAATAGGAAAAGCACCTCTAGCCCCATATATGTTTTGATAGGAGGAATCTGTCCTTCACGCCCCATATACGAGAAGGACCCCATCCTCCACGATGGGCAACTAAAGGTGTAGGCATGAGCGGCATATAGGCATGATAGGGGCTGTCTCCACGGCCACGATGGAAGAAGCATCCTCTTCCTATCTTAGGAGATTAGTCGCGACATTCATGTAGATAGGTGGGGTGGTCACCATATAACCAAAAATTTTATTAATAATTAAATGATACTAATGTAGTGTTGAACACGCGAGGGCCAATAGAACGAGCAACAAAGGGAGGTTGCACTACAACACCTTGTAGCATACGTACTGAATAAATGCTACAAGGGGGCGAGAACCTTAAGAACACTGTTTGTGATGTCAATCTTGATATTTTAATGTTGATAATTTTACCTAATGTTGAATTAAGGCGTAAATTAAATGCCTTACCATGTGGTGATTATAAACATTGCAATTGAAATTTTAAGTATTATCTTATAAAAATTCTATTAATTACATGTACCATCCAAGCTTCCTTTTGCAGGTATCTTTCCAAGGTGGGGAGACTCGCGTGATCTTTCGCGGACGACATCAAGCTAAAGGGAGAATGTGGCGTTCGATCAATATACGGCACAAATACGTATATTATACCTTTTAGCCGTCACTAGTACATGTCGACTTAGGCGACATATGCGCGCGATCGACCATAAAGGGGTAGTACCCTAGGGTACAACCTTGTGACCGATTATATTGCACATGCTAAGACCACATGTGAATATAATACCCTTTTGCCATGTGGCAATAGCCCACTAACCAATCAGGGCCCAGCCCTAAAGTCGTGGGGATAAAGGGGCATTAACCCTAAAAGGGAAACCTTTTCAGTTCCCAACCCCATAGGTCGGATCGGAGCAGCAGTGGACGATTTCTCGCGTGAACAGTAGCAGAGGAACCGACATTCCTTAGCAGCAGCTCCAACCAAGCCAGCAATCTCGAGATTCAGCAGCATGGACGCCTTCAGAGGAGTTGGAGCCAGCCAAGAAGCCGGTTAGTGGTTGATCCGATAGTTAGATCCGAGTTTTCAGTCCTCATTCCATAGGATTAGTGTTCATTCTTGGCTATAGGCGACCCCTACAGCCTAAGAATGATAGATACTAACAAAGGAACCTAACCATGTATGATTAGGTAGATTAGAATAGATGTATTCTATTGTTTCAGTTCTGATGTGATGTTATTTGTGATATTCTATGCTTCACTCTTGTGTATTGGGAAGGGGTAGAGACCCGCAGCCCAAGTAGTTGTATGATCATAGTTTTAGCCCATTAATTCCCAATTAATGCGGCACGTACATAGGAGCCCGCTTTGGCTGTGGGTGGTGGAGCCAGACCTACCGATAAGGAGGGCTTGTCTATTCCGCGGTTGATCCGGCCGCGTAAAGACGGGGAACGTTGTGAGCTAGGCCTAATACCCCGCAACGCTGCGGAGGGCGGGGTATGGGCTCGACACTGCGTGGGGTGATCGTGCGCCTTCCGGTGAGTTCAAGTCGTATCTGCGGTGGCTCTCTAGCTCACCCGTGGGTAGCATGAACCTTACGGAGGAGAGAGATCTCCCTCCGCCCGATGGGGACCGGGGAGATGCAACCCATGTAGTAGTGGCCCCCCGGCTATTCAATCCTAAAAGCAGAAAGCTCGGTCGGGCTCAATACGCACCAACCCTATATCGCATAGTATGCACTGTGGGGGCGGATGGAGTGGACTACCCAACGACCATGTTCCCTATGCCGGCCAAATCCATTTGCCATGAATTACATGCATGCTATCCGGAGACCTCGTTTTTGTCGGTCGATCCCCATGAGTCGAAAGGTAGGTAGGATCTCCCCTATGTCATGTTGATGTATCGCGATGTGTGATAAACCATTGTGATATGGTGGACCACCCTTCGAGGTGGGTATATTTTTATTGCTTGATGTCATGTGCTCATGTTTTGTTTACGCTTAGTTTGCTAGGTCGATCAGGGGAGCGGGATGAATGACACGCCCATTCTTCCCGTCGGGTTCTTTGCCACCATCGAGCCCGATGTTAGGTGGACGGCCTCCGGCAGGTTAATTGACGCTGCATTCGGTACCCTTGCAGGTACTACCGTGATCGTTGGGCGTAAAGACGCATCGGAATGGTTTTATGCATTCGCGATCAAAAAAATTTTTTGAAGTGCGCACGCGTTTTTTTTGAGGTACCGATGACGTTTTTAAAGGTTTTTAAGTTTTTTCAAAGTTTTTCTAAAGGTACCGACGCGTTTTTAAAGGTACGGCACGCGTATCTTCCTCGAACTTTTAACGCATCAATTTTTTAGGTGCGTTAAATTGGGAGTATCGTTAAGAGGTACCGCACGTAAAAACGTAAAAAACAGACGCATTTAATCGATTACTACAACTGACGGCCTCACATCACCGAAGCAGGTCTTTGGTTTGAGGGATGATCTCCAGTTTGTATACGATCGGGGCATCGTATATGAGCCGGGGCCGTCACATTGACTGCATCATATTTATGGATGCCTTTTGCCCAGTTCTTGCAAATTTCTGGCCCCGTATAGATGATATCTTCTAGGCAGCCTGGACTCTTTGGTAATTGATATCTTCATAGGTTTTTTGTTTAGATATTAGAGATGTGAGTCTCTCTGAGACAAGCTTTATAATTTAATCATCTTGGAAATCTATATCAGCTTTAAAGATTCTATTTACTTTGTTATGGCGGAAGTGAAATGAATGTTTATGTTACATAGTGTGGTCTACTACAAAATCCATGCATTATTTCTTTTGTTCATTCATTTTATGTTGTGGACTTCATTGAAAAACTGTCTTTGCGGGACTTTTTGCCCATCCGCATAATGTACAAAGCATCAAAATTGTAATTGTCGTAGCCTCAGGTTTTCCACAAAGAATGATGCGACCCTTCTTAAGTCACAGATAGATTTTGACGGATCTGCCTCAGTTGTAGTGCAGTAAGTTCTTGGGCTATGGATTATGATAAACTTCATGTTCGTGGCAAGCCAACAAGAGCTGTTGGAAGTAATACATTCAGACATGTTGTATTTCTTCCAAGTCACGGATAGATTTTGACGGATCTGCCTCAATTGTAGTGCAGTAAGTTCTTGGGCTATGGATTATGATAAACTTTATGTTCGTGGCAAGCCAACAAGAGCTATTGGAAGTAATACATTCAGACATGTTGTATTCATGCAACATCAAGCTATTGGTTTTGCTACAAATATAATAGGATCAAACATTTTTTTTAGTGGTTTCTGCTTATAATTATTTGGAATCATATAGCAAGCAAGTGGTTTTGAATTTATCTCATAGTGGCTTTTTTATGTATTTCATAAATCTGATTACATTCTTGCAGCAAAAGGAATTACAGAGATGACTAGACATTCTTCTGTCATGCTATACTCATGCAGATCAGTCCAGACTCTTAGGTGCAGCTCTTCCATTATATGCCATAAGTGAGGTGAGAAGAAGAGAGGACCAAAGCATCTTACATCAATTACATGTCAATGCAATGTGAATGCAACAGGTATTGGACACGGGACAATTATTTTGCACATTTTATTCTCATGTTGCCATTCTGATGTTTTTTAATTTGGAATTATAACGGCTCTGATTTAATCGAGGTATGGTTTGACATTCGTCACAGGAGCAACTTTACATACTATTATAAAGGTCAGCTTCCGGAGGACATGAATATGTATGAAATTTTTCTTTAATCCATCACCCTTTAATCTGCTGCATATGCCTTAGAATTGGATAAGAACATGTTCTTCTATCTGCATAAAGTAGGTAAGCATGATTTAGTGTAATAATCTATATGCACGCATTTATTACATGGAGCATTTCCTTAGCTTGCAAAGTTACGTGGTGATAGTTTCTTTTAGTTAGATCTTATTCCTATGTTTTTTTTGCACATTCCATTGGGGTATCCTAATTCCATTTCTCTCAAACATTTTGTGTAGCCACAATGCCATGCTTAGAGATTATAGGCATTGTATGCATGGTTTTAAACACAGATAAGAGGCAGTTAACAGAGAAGAAAGGAGCATCATGCAGCATGCATCTTTTCAACATCAATAGCAGATGAATGTGAGTTTTAACAGTAGGGAGTTTTCAACACCTATGGAAAAAAGAACTGGCATGTATCCCACCTCATCCTTTAGCCTCAATAAACCATTTTCATGCAAATTAGGCTGACTGCTAGGAGATTGGCCCCGACTTACATGCTTTTTCAGTGTGCCTCTGTGCATTTTATTTTTGCAGTACAAGTGTTCTGTGCTATTGACATCTCTGCCTGGTATGATATGTCTGTGTTTCTCTGTGTTTCTCTGAATGAAATCTTTTGTTTTATCGCTGGGATTGCATTTGCTGGGTAAGACATTTGCATAAAATTACCATAAATATGCGTTTGGATGCTATGTTTTCCACAACTATGTTTCTTAGGTTCGTCTGATGTGATGCAGCAATTACTGGTCTTTTATGCCATCTTCATGCAATATGAAGGAATCTCTAGCCAAGTGCTTTTATGGTGAACTCCATCTCCTTGCTCCAAGTTAGTATTGGCTGCATATTGCTTTACTCTTTATTAGAACTATGGTCTCCTTCACAATTTGAACATGTGGATAGTTGCATTTCATAATGGGATCAGAGGCTACTCATTCTGGTCAGATCTCATCCTTATATGGATCGCTATTAAATGCCATTTTGAGTCACATGAAGAAAGGGCTATGCTGAAGAGTTCTTATATTGTAGGAAAAATATTTGCCTTTCTCCACCATTGCATTATGGTGTTGGATTTCTATTATATCTACAGAATTGTCCTGTTCTGAAACTACAAATGCTTGCCCAATCTTGATTCTGTATAGTTTTACGTGGTTTGGAAATTTCAAGCTTGCCTACGTAGTTGCATAATAGCCTGCTGAGACTATTTGTTATTCCTTCTTGTATATTGCCATAGAAATAATTTGTTACTCCTTCTTATTGTGTATTGCCATAGAAATAAAGAACTAGGCAAGCAAGGCATACTTAAGTCTTTTGTTTCTTGACCTTTCATCTATTCTTTGTAAAATGTAAGAGTAAAATGCATTTTGAAGGTGCTCAAAAGTGATGGGACTTTTCTTCAATTGATCATGCTTAAGAAATGCATTTACAATGCACACGAATTATTGCGTCCCAAGTTGCTTTATCTTCTAAGCTTAAGATAAAGCTTTCGTGAACCTGTAGATGTTTTTGATATACTTTTTTGATATGCACCATAAATTGAGGATTAAAATTGAGATTTGTGTTATTCTCATAATGTGTGACCACTAAGAAAGACGTTGAAGATGTATCTAACATTAACATTAATTAACGCAAACCATTGTATTCCACACTTAAAAATAAAATTCCCCCTTAAACCCCCTGTGGTTTGGGTGGATATTCACACGGGGGGTGACTCCGGGCAACGAGAGCTGTTGGATAGGCATATTCAACCCTTATTCCTTAATCTATACCGTACGTAAAGTTCCTCGTTTGTGGGGTATGCCTGTACAAGTTTTGGTATACTGTATAACACAGTTTGCAAAATACTATAAGATTTGAGACAATGTACTATATGGTGTTGATTTTGTACATGTATAACATGAATTTAGGGGCTCGCCGCTGCCCTACGTCACCCCCGTGTGAATATGCACCCAAACCAGGGGGGGTTTAAGGGGAATTTTATTTTTAAGTGTGGAATGCAATGGTTTTCGTTAATTAATGTTAATGGTATTATGTGTTGGTAGTTATACTAAAATTTTTTTTTTGGCCCCGGCCCTAACAAACGCAAAACAAAACCAAACAAACAAACAAGCAATTTATAACAATACAATATACACAGTCAATATATATACACAGTCCAAGCTCCCTTGAGTGAATATCCACACACCCCAAGAATTGCGAAAGCACACATCTAAAAAAAAAAATATCTTAAAACATGCATGTTGAAATTGAGTTATCGACAACCTATAGTGTGATGCTAAAAATTCCCGTTATTCATAGTCATCCCACCCTATTGTGATTCCACCATAACTTCGAAAGTTGGCATATGTTCCGTGTCTCTTGGTCGCTCAATGAAAGATTCCATTCCAAGCCAACGGCTATACATCTTTTAACATATTCTTCTAATTTAAATAGCTTAATGCAAAGCAAATGGTGGAATATAGCATAACATCCAAATAAAACTATCATACTTTAAAAAAAACTTCGTCTTTTCATAAAAGAATATGCCAAACGGCTATCCCAACCTTACATCGTGGAAAAAAATTAGCATTAAGCGTAAATTGCAATGCCACAACACTACAAAATTGGTGTAGGCCCCTTTCATTTGGACATTTCCACTTGCCTTGATTCTCGAGCCCTGCCTCCGAGGAAAATACCAGCTCTGCTCACGGAATAATTGTACAAATATACGGGCTATATCACAACCTAAACTAGCACATAATGATGTTGAAGCCGATGCATTACATCCAAAGTCCCAGATCTGCATCGTAGACTCGCACACCACAATGCCAATGTTGAGGTATAGCTATGAATCATAATTCTGCAGCTTCAAGAACCATATTCCACGTAATCATATCTGGTTGCTCAAAGCTTCCTCATACTAATTTCAAATAGCCTAGAAATCAATGTGTCATCAATGTGTGACCAATATGCTTTGTTTTGGAACATTGTCGCCTCGCCAATTTCTATCAAGCTAATGTTCATGTTTTATAAGCACTTGCCTGGATATGAATTGTGGGCGCAGGAGCTCTTGAGGCTTCTGCAGGGGGCTACAAAATTGGACCAGGTGAAGGCGCCTGCATTGGAGAGCCATGATGGCTGTTATTAAGAGAAACCGCAGATTCAGCACTGCAGCCAAGTGGATTGTAACCGATATTGAGCTCAAATGCTTTGGCACAATCAGATACATGAGCTGGTGTCCATGATGCCATTGTCAACTTCCAACTTGTGAATGAAACATATGGTTGAGAATGTGAGCAAGATACCCTGCCCACAGCAATAGAAACAGCATCATCTTATTTAAGACTGTCACGTTGCATAGACAACATCAAGCAGAATGCATTTCTTGAATGTGCAAATTACAGCCGTTTAAACTATAAAAGTGTGTGAGACTGAACATTGTTCTTAAGACAAAACCAAGACTTGGACTCCTACAACCTAAATATATCAAAAGTACCATAGATACTCCGCCGAATGCTATGAGTATCGCGCAAACATAAGATGAAAAGTGCAATGTGGTTTCTTGTTCTTGTTGCAACGGATTGAAATAACATGGAATAGGCAAAGGCTGGTTCTAAAGACGACCTGTCTCAATCCCTAAATATCCAATTTATCATCTCTAAAATCCAAGATTTATCTTAAGTGGAATGTAAAGTGGCTAGAAGTAGATGGAAGCTCTGCTCGTTGCATACCAAGAGAAAAGCAACAAACAATGACAAAGTGAAAGGGCAAGCTTTACCTGGCAAGATGTTGTTTTGAAGCTGCTGGCTGATCTTGCCACGGATCTAAGGCTCCTCAAAAAGATAATGATAAATAGTCAGCCTCTTTGAGGATCAACGGAAGAATCACCTTTACAGTAGTATGAGTAGTATGATGAGCTTTAACGAACCTGGCAGAAACCGTATTGGAAAGTAACCTCTGGCCCAGTCTATTTGCAAGCCCTAATTTTTAGCAAATCATGGGAATTTCTTGCATCGACATTTATCAGCGGCTTGTTTTGAAAAATCTGGTTCTGGCCCTGCTTCCTTTAGATGCAAGCTCTTCTTTCGATTTGGTGCTGGCAGTTGCACCAGATTCAGTGGCCCGAACATAACCCTAAACGCATAAACCCTAAAATGGGTTATCTCGAGCCTTGCATGTCGAGCAAGAAAATACAGTTTAAAAAAAAAGGAAGTGATAAGAAAATACAGTTTAAAAAAAAAGGAAATATATGATATGTGGGTCTAAACCATTGGATATAGGCATCAAAATTAGTTCAAGCGTATGCGCACTCTAGATATACTAATTAGTATGCCTCATCAAATACATCCATGAAATCATATAAAAACCTTTGGAAAAAAAGTACAAAAATACAAAAGAAACCCCCTGTTATTATGCTACATATTGAGGTCAACAATCTTACTCATATTGAACTTATTTGAAGGTGGGCTTTAAATTATAGCATGAACTTTGAATATATTAGCTATAGAACCTTTACAGGCTGAAGGCGTTATATTGGTGAAAGATGAACATGTTCAGTAATAGTGTTTGCACAGTATTTGCACAGTTGCATGGTCCTTACTATGTTAAGCCAAATAATGATATCGTTAGGATAATAGCAGAGTGGTATGCCTGCAACATTATTTTCTTTCTTGAAGAAAAGCTCTTATGGAATGTTTATCTTTTGTATCTAGATTTTCAAAAAAATGACCACTTCTATCACCACATCCAGTAGGATATCGTTTTATCTGCATTTGCTATTGCATACAGGGTAACTATATAACACTTATTTGGATAATGCAGATAGGAATCTAATATCCTGCAAATATAGTCATGGAAACCAGTAGACCTAAGATAAGTTGGGTTACAAAGTCGTAGACACTTGGTTGAAGATGAGATAGAAGATTCTACGTATTTCAACAACCACAATAGGAAATGACAGGAGTAAAATTAGTGACGATCTTACAATCTTATGCATGTTGAATAGTGGCGACATAATTAGCTCAAACCTTTGTCAATTCCTTATTCACATGTTCCCCACAATACTTTCTTATTTTTATTAGAGTACCGGTTAATGCTTCTTTATTTTCCTATCGTAAATGAATTTAGGTCCCCAAAAATTGCAATGAAATGTTGCCAACTCTTGGTTTCTCCAAATACCATTTAACGACAATATTTGCTTGAATTTGCTCAAATTTAGAACCACAACATAAAATGCATGTTATATTGGTTTTAGTGACTTAAAATAAGATCAATAAGAGTTGTACACAAATACTACGTAGTGATATGTCGTCGGGGACGTAATAATACACGTTGTCTAGAAATAAACATAGCACTTTGGGAGATGTTGCTTATGTATTTTTCTTATATTGCTTAATCTAAATAGGGTCTTAGAGTCTTTTGTTGATTCCTTTGCATTTGAATGACATTGCCACAAACCCAAAGATTATGTGTATAGTGAACAATATAGCTGGTGGGCCCTTTAAAAGGATGCAAAGCTGAGTTCACATTTTGTGAATTGCAAGCAACTTAATGATGAGGTAGATAAACTATAACAAATTACACCCCTTGCTACTATTATGTGACTTAGCACCAACCAGTATATATTCACTAATCGTCTCTAACATAGATTACTAATAGCATTTGCAACATCATTCCACTAAACAACTTTAGGTCTTAATGAATCCTAAGCAATAACTATAATTTGAACATTTACAAAATCACATTGAAAGGCTGGCGCAACAATGATCACCTTCATAGGGGTATGCGGTATTATTGTGACATTTGAATTTGATATTTGAAAACATAATGGCTCATTATGATTCATGTTACGTGCCTTTGGAACTATTTCATGGAGTCGTTTTATACTACAACAATGACAAATACCAAGCTAAGGCATTTTGATATTTCATGATGATTCTACATTCCAATGTTGTTAAAAAACCCGTTTTTTATTTTTAAAGTACCTCTATAAAAATCTTCACGTTTTTTACAGGATTTTTATGATTTAGTATGGCCAAAAACAAAAAATAAAAAAATTGCACATTCTTTGCACTGCTTTATTGGACATATTTGCTACTGTTAAAATGCACATTTTTGTTACAAGTTATAAGACGTAGCATGTCAACAAGCAAATTAGAAGCTTATGTTGCTATTAGAAACTATTAAGTTCAAATACAAAGATATCATACTTGTTTTGCCATGCAACTCTTAAGAAAGTTCAGAAAAATATTATTATAGAGGTTAAGAAGTATAAGAATTTTATATACAAGGATAAATATGTTCAAGAAAATCATATATTTAGATTAAAAAAGTCACGGTCCAAGGATTTTTAAGGATTTTTGAAGATTTTTAAGGATTTTTAAGGATTTTAAAGATTTTTAACGTATTTTATATGAAATACGTTTTTAAAGATTTTTTAAACGTACGGATTTTGACGTACTTAACAACATTGCTACATTCTTGGCCAAAGTTGTATTACTCACAACAATAATACGCACATAAACACCAACCATACACATATGTACATATATAGAATGGACATCCATCTTGGACAATAACTTAAAATTAGCATCATTGACAGCCCTACATATGTTTTTAGATCCTAGATCTTTCATATAATTCTACAATAAAATTGTATTTACGCCCGGCAACGCCGGGCACCATAACTAGTTCTTATTAAGTTCCAATTCACTTAACTGTTACTAGCTTAGCATAACTACCAAAAATGAGAAAAATTTTCCCACTTTTCGAGGCTTGAAGATCCTATCAAGTTAGTACTACTGGGAGTGTGGTCAGTGCTTTGCTCTTGGTCTCCAAGAACATAGCTCGATACCAGCGATGGCCCCTACTCGCATATACGATGCCCCGACCGGTATACAAGCAGAGTTCATCCCCCGCACCAACTACATATCGTCACGGGGCCCTCCACATATCGCTTTGTAAGCCTAGAGTCCACGAGTGGGAAGAGTGAAGGGGTCATTTCACCCCGCCTTCCTCGGGGGCCTACCTAGGCTGCTGGAAGCGTAAATATACACGCCGGAAACATAACATCATATATCCACCTCGAAGGGTGGCACATCAATACCGCATAGACAAAGATCAAAGACAATACAAAGGAAATCCCTACCCAAGGCTCTGGGACTCGTGGAAGGACCGACTAGCTTGGGTCTCGAGAGTTCGCGCGCATGAATCATCATGATGGATTGGGCTGGCATAAGAACATGGCTTAGGGTTGTCCTCCATCCGCCCCTCACGCGCACACTTTGCGATTAGGTTGAAAAGTGTTGGGACTCGATCAGTTCCTCGGGTGCATAGCCAAAGGGGCTATTCGGGTTACATCTCCCCAAATCCCGACAAGGTGGGGGATCACTCCCTCGAGAGATCTCCATGCGACCCAAGGTGACTAGAGGGCCTTTGCCCTTATTCGACTTAACCACGGAAGGTGAACTCCACCCGCGGTGTCGAGCCCATGCCTTACCTACACTCGGTTGGCAAGCCATTAGACCTAGTCACTTTCTGATCCCACAGGGTAGATGGGTCAAGGGTGAACACCGAACCTCATTCTAAGCCGCCGGCCCCTTCACCCACACAACCCTGGCAGGTGGGGTTCTTGTGCAGGCGAATTCTAGTAATGCACTAAGAGGGACTAGCTAGGAGCATCATCTACTAAGCTTTAAGTCTCTACCCACCCTTCCCAATACAATGAGTCCACAGAATACAACCATCCATCATATGATCATAAATAATAAGAACTAATCTAATACATAGAGTCAATTCTTTAGTTAGAGTCAATCTCAGGGTCTGTTGGGCTACTAAGGGCGATTTAATAGGCTAACCCTACTAGTTCGAAGGCTGGAATGAGGTTTAAGCTATTCAATCGACCAAATACCTGATCCCTGGTTCACTCCTCTTGAACCGAAGGTTTTATTTCCTGCTTCAATCCCCTTCCAAACTAATCTAGCAAAAGAATCACTCCAATGTTATCAAGCCTAGCATCCAACCTCGGGTGATTCAAAATAGCCGCTAAGAAATTAAACATGTTACTTGCACGCAGACCTGCTTGGTTGTCAAAATTCTCTAACACCACATCCAAGCTAATTTCTATCACCCTTTCAGTGTTAGATGCCAATGGATAATGGTTCCCAAACATGCATAATGCGCGAACATAATATACAAACTCTGCTCCTTTTGGTCTGAAGGCCTGGCTGAAGACAATAATCTCACCATTAATGAACCTTGAATGACACATTTCACAAAATTCAGACTTATTCAAATCTAATAAATGTACTTAAAGGATGCCATGATAATATTTCATGCATTTTTAGCTCTTATTGATTTTAATAATTTGTTCTGTTTATCTTTAAAAAATATCATACTTACTTAAGTTTACAGTTGCTTTTTAACTAATTATAGGTTTCATCTATTTAGAATAAAATTTTCATCTAAGACAACTTTAGTATAATTAAAATGCTATTCTTTTCAAAATATTTAAAGAAAGTTTTAGATTGAATTTAATTAAATACGTTTATGTTTAATAAAAAATGAATAGTCTATTATTGATTAAATGTCAATATATTTTATTTCATCAAAAATAAATTATTCAATAGTTATTATTAAACCAATAACGTTATATCATTTAATTAATTTCAACCTAAAACTTTTCTTAAAGTATTTTTAAAAGTATAAAAGTTTGTAAATTGTGAAATAATAGTTTTAAGTCAATCGCTTATCAAACCATCAGATTTCATTTAATTATCATAATTGCTGAATTTTGAATCTGTTAAATCACTAAAAATTGAAATTTTTATATTCTTGAAATGTCTAATTCTAAATAAATTCAAATGAAAATTAATTTGGAAATCAAATTTATTCTTTGATAACCATTATAGTTTTAGTTTAAAGATAAATTTATATAATTAAAACTTATAAAAATCATAAAAATCAAGAAGAATCAAATAATACATATATTCTTAAAATGGCATTCTTGAAGTGCTATCTATTAAATCTGAATAAGTCCAAATTTTGTTGAATATATCATTTGAGATATATTGCAGCAGTGTGGAGTCCTTTAATCTTTCCTGTCCACCATGTACATGTCGCAAAAGAAGTCATCGACTTCTGACAAATAAGACCCTAGAGATTATCTTGCTCAAATTTTCGAAATCCATGAGGTTTATGCCGCCACCATTGACGGAAGAGCCTTCCAAACCTCCAGATGATGTTGGCAGCTTCGCACAAAAACGTCGATATTCTTCTTCTGTTGGCAGATTCAGCTCATCTTGACCACAACATATCTCTAGCCTTTCATAGGCGCATTACCAGTATAAAAAGTCACCTCAAATATCTCCTTGTCGATGTGTGCACCCAATTCTATCCATTCAGCCAAGGTGCTGATAACTCATCTTCCCTAGCACACATCCATAGAAAAGACGCGTTCTTCAGTATATCACTTCGCAATAAATATTCTCTTCCTTCCACCAAAATTGACGTTATTTCGAACAACTTTGGTTCATCCTCATATTCACCCTCCTCTTCAGAATCATCTCTTCCCTCATCATCTTCCTTGTCACATAAGGTGAATGTCTCCATGCTAATTTTCTTAGATTCTTCCTCTTCTTCCTGTAGATCATTCTCCGTTTCTATCCCATTGTCATCATCATTACAAAAAACCGATCCCCCTTCGCTTAATGACTTCATTGTTTCTATTATATCGTCAACTTGTCTGACCAAGATGCAATAAGAAGGAAATGCAAATGGCAAAGAGATATAAGTTACCTTCTTCATTACAAGCACGCAATCTGGCAGAGCCTCCTGCGTTGCATTCTTGAAGAATGTCTTCGATCCTTGCAAATGGAAAGTTGCCTCTACTAAAGCTATTTCGGGGAATCAGGAACACCGCCAAAGCATCATCCCGGGAAAGACATCTTTGCCGGTGAACCCCAAAGCAACATAGTGATAGCATGTGAGCTTGCAAGTATTTCCCATGATGTCGATGGCTTTTGGTTGATGGTTAGATTTAGATATTTAACTAGAAACTTAGGTTTGTGTATATAACGAATGAATTTTCAGCTTCATACAAGCTTTTATTTTCAGCTTTTATGATGCATGGTAAAAGTTAACAAGTGCACATAAAAGAAAGGAATGCCTTTAAGAAGCTCTAGCATGTTGAGTATTCCCCTAGTATCTTCATCTTAGATTGTATATATTGTTGGACGCCATAGTGCCATGTTTAGTCAGATTTACGTGCACGAACAATGCACAAAGTACTTAATTGCCATAAATATGCAGGCGTATGCCTCCATATTTGATGACCACCATGAAAACATATGAGAGGATCCCTATGGCGTTGGATGCATCTCACGAAAGGAACCAAAGTGATTCAAGGTTTTGTGAGCATAGACTTACAAAAAGAATGTGTGCTTTCTTAGTTGGGCCGATCTATACCTCTGTAGAATCAAAAGAAGTAAAAAGATGATTTGTACTTACTGCCTTGCTTCTTTAAAATTGCCCTAAAAGGATCCCGCCAATAGCCAAATTTGAGCAAAGGCCAAGTTTGGGCTAGAGCCTTATAAATTCAAGTCAACGAGATAATCTACTTCATTATTCAAGAAAGCCTTTTGATTCTTGATTCATAAACATCATGAATATTTTAAATCTCTATCCGTGAATTTCTGGGCTTTGGAATTGTGATATCTCCATGTTCTGTCTATTTAAATTGCATGATTATTTTTGTCCAAGATGTACTTTGGCGTAGGGTATCATTGATTGCCTATGCACTTTCAAAGAGTCCATTAAGGTAAGGTATGGTTTTTCCTTCGTTGTTCCTTAGTACTCCTAATTCAATAACAAGTACCATTTAGACACAATATATAATTCACATGGCAAAGTCTTGGCTAATATGGAGTGTATGGAAGCGAAGGCGAAGAAAGGTCTTTTATAATAAGCGTATTTCTTCTCAGGTGGTGCTTCAAGAAATTCGTAAGAAGTTGTATAATTGCTTTCAGATCTCCAATTGGCCTGATCGTATTAAAATTCCAATATGGAGTGATCATCTAAAAGTGATTGATGCTTGGGGACATTTTCTTTAAGGAGTACTTTGTAATATTTTGAGTGTATAATATGAAGTAAAACACGTTCTTCAAAAAAAAATATATAATTCCACAAAGCACTATAACCACATATTAGACCACTCAAATTTCATAATGGAAAATGTTCAAAATTGTGAGACACATCTTTGTCCATTATATTCCCTTCACTTTCGAAGTACAACAAACCCCATTGTGTAACTCAAACATAAAGGAGAGATTGAACAATGTAGAGGGACCTTATTCCCAAGAAAAACATGATATGTAGTTGGGTGTAATAGACAAACCTAGCTAAGACGAAATAAATAGACAGCAATTAAACCCATTCATTCAGATGCTAATCCCCTTTTAAATTTTGCAAACGGGGCACAACATGTCTACTTTTGTCATACTCAATTTATCCATCACCATCAAGACCCATTCAATCAAGTGATAAACGTCGCTACCTCCCACCAGCATAGCACTCAAAGGGGTTAGTCCTCGTGACTAAGTGGGGATCCCATGGTTGCTTCTGCATGCATAGAACATCTTGAAAGTCTTGGATAACAAAACATAAATATCTCAAAGACACAAGAACCTATGGTGCAATTCTAAACGATGACAATAAAGGAAACATCATGAACATCAAGAGCAAAGAACATAACCAAGTACCAAACCATCATAACAAGCTCCGGGACAATGGGTATCTCAGCCAACCTACATACAGGCCCTGTTAGCAACATGTTGCCTAGTCAGCTTACATTCCAAGCCCTGTAGCAGGTGGTGGGGTGAACCATATGCGCATACCCTCTCAACCCACGTCGGGAATTGGAGGACCTCTTACCACGGGAGTTTACAAGAGTTTACTGACATAGCATCCACGGCAGGAGAACTACGCCCGGTGTCAGAGAGCACAAATACAGAGAACGTAGAACATGAGAATGCCAGAACAACCCAGGCCACCGAACCTGGAAGCCCGACCCCCGAGGATCCAAGTACATAACAAATACCAAGACATCAAGTCATTGTGATACAACGACTGAGATAATGACGTGTGATGTTCATTAGAGTATTTACTAAACATGTGCCTAGATCATACTCTTGTCCCTTGTAGAGGTCGCCCATACAACCTAACCATGTCAAAGTAGCTAACTTAGTGATGAAGATCATGATCACAATCCCAACATGTCGAAGAAGTCCCAAGCCTTGTGTCATTGTGATGTAGATCTAGAAACTTCATTGAACAATAGAAATACTAACATTCTCCCTTATGCAATGCTTACCATCCTAAGCCCATTTCCCCATAAAGAATACAACTCCACAGTCTTTCTATTAAATCCATAAACATAAACTTACCATACTTCCGACATGTACTTTCCTTGCCAATTCTTCCAATACCATGTTGTCATGGATGTGCCAGAGTGGTTATTGCGCATGACTAGAAATCATGTGGACTTCGCTTGCAAGCTTCAAATCCTCGTGGCAACATTGATGTGTTCCACATTTTTGAGGGCAAGCATTCCGAGAAGGTGAGGAATTGATATGGTCTGTGGGGTATGAGATAAAGCCTGGAAGGTTGGGGCTCATGAAGGATCCGCCCTTTTGGTGTGTTGGTTATCACTAGACGTACTGGGATAAGGCATGAGGTACCAAAGATATTCTCATTTGGCAAATCTACGGGTCAATGCCTCTTAAATGCATAACTCCATGCAAAGACATCCTTGTATTGCTGGAGTAATTTTACAAACTATATCACGAGTCCACGGTGGTAAATTCATGCCAAGGCGAACTACTTGTGGTTACGCTTGAGTTCCTAAATTGATTGCTTTAGTTTTACGGGTGCCAAGATAAGAGTGCAAAATGTTATTCTCCATTTGATGTGCTGTGCGGATTCTAGAACAACAATTTTTGTGTTGTTCCAGCACCTTGTTTGATCTGAGGCTCGACCATGTAACACATTTCTAAATTTGAAGAGCCGGTTATTGATTCCACGGATAATGCGTTATAGATATATTCATCATTGTCAAATTCCTCATAGATGATCACGAAAAAGACTGGTTGCTCGGATTAAAATTGTTACATTCCCTGTAGGCAAAACAATTTTAGTGAATTTGCCTTGTTTGTTGACTTTTATTATCTGACCAATCATGTAAAACTTTGGCTTCTCTAAGCCATGGCCTTCCAAGTAAAATTTGATAATCAAGTGTCCCTATTTTTGTATCAAGAATAGCAAAATCCTGTTGGAAGTTCAAGGTAGCAATTGTAATTACAATGCCTAAGGGTTCAACTTGACGTTGATCAACCATCCGCATGTTGAATGATGCAGCATGTAGACGGCCTAATTTGAGTTTTTTCCTAAGGCTGTTAGCCATAATATTAACTCCGGCACCACCATCAATTGGAACCTTATGTATAACCTGGTCTTTTATTTTCAATGTCAATGTGAGAGTGCTTATCCATTGGTTCAGTTTGAAAAGCAATCAGTACATGTTGCTTCCCATATAATGTTGTAGCTATTCCCATACTTGGTATATATTTGGCTATCATTTCAATCGGTATGGATACTAAAGCTCCTTGTATCCATTCACTTATAACTTTTGTAGATGCATTATTACATTGATCAACTTTTTGGAATTCTTTAAATCCTGGAAAATATTTAGATATCAATTTTAATGGAGTAGAAATCAATATATCCCCTCACTTGGTCTTTTAATTTGCTTAAATCTGTCATATCTTCATTTTCTTCTTGTGAGAATAAATCCAATTCTTGTATCTCATGAATTTGCTCTTTAGCAAATTCATAAACAACTTTTTCCTCTTCCACATTAAGATATATTTCTATTTTCTTTCGACCTGAATTCTCTATGAGACCTTTCAACGTGAATTCCTTCGCTTTGAGCTTTACCTCTTGTAATCACATTTACTTCTACTGTGTTTCTTCCACCTTGTACTTTACTTTCTTAGTCGCAGTCTCCTTTCTGATTGGGGCTTTGCAATCTCTTGCATAATGCCCTTTAGTGCCACATTTGTAGCACTCTATTTATGCAACTTCTTTTTTCCTTGATGACTCAGCGACTACAACATAAGCCTCTGTAGTTATTTTTCCCTTGTTTCTTCCATTAAAGTAACAATCTTTGGTTTCGTGATTGTCCTTATCACACATATGACAATGTTTTTCCCCTATGGATGCTCTACACTCATTTGCATAATGCCCTGGTTTAGAGCATTTATTACACCACACATAAGTCCTATTTTTATCTTGACTGGCCAATCTTTTGACATTTTCTTCCATGCTTTGCACTTTAAATTGCGAATCTTTGACTCCTTTTACCTCTTGGTTTACTTTCTTTTGCATCATATTCTCCAAATCTGTTTTATCCTTATCGGCACCTAGAATTGAAATGATCTTAGCAGCCCTCTTGACTGCCTTATCTAAGGTCTACGAACCTTCTAATTCAAGTTGTTGCTTAATTCGTACAGAAAATCCCTGTACAAATCAGCTAACTATGTCTTCTGTATGAGGCTTATGACTCAATTGGCTTGCTAATTCCGAAACTCTAATGGCAAAGTCTTTTGGTTGCTCACCAAATTGAATCTGTATGTTTTTTAACTCTTCTTGATCTCTCTTGTAGTGGGTACCGTGTAGAATGCTTCCAAGAACTTTTCTTTTAGAACAATCCATGTTTTAACATTGTCCATGTTCTCATAGACCCAATTAGCTATTTTCCCCTCCAATGTAGTAGGGAATAAGGCTATTCTTACATCATCACTGGTATCCCATTCAAGGAGCTTATTGTTTCAAACTACATAATAGGATTTGTATATTTATCTTTTTCGAACCCATATTTGGGATATCTATGGCGGGAGGTACTCATAGTAAACATTTTCTGGATGTCGAGCAAAATCTGTGATGATCTTTCAACTGCTAATTTTTGTTTTTCTTTACGGTCTCTTCTTTCAGACCTTTCTCTCTGTTGTTTCTCTCTCAATTCTTGTCTTTTCTTGCGCTCCTCAACAAGATTTTTATACATATATCAAGGTTCTAAAGCACTTTTAACTATGCCGAAATTCTGAACAGCTAGTAGAATATTTAATGATATCATCACTAATATTTGGAACTAAATTCTGAAAGTTTACAGGCTGATACCTTACTCATTTACTAAGTGTTTGTAAATTTCAGTTCGGAACAACGAACCTAAACTGAGATATTCAAGTCTTATACAGACTGAAATTTCTGCGCTATGATAGACTAGGTTTGCTTTAAGCTTTGGTTGATACTTCCTCTCATCTTCCTAGCAGGTTTAACAAGTTTAGGTACTTTCTTGATCATCATTTCAAGGAAAGGAATAGGTGTCACATAAGCCGATGGCTTTTTAAGACAAATTTCACCTGTAGATATTTTAGCAACTAGACATTTCTTTCTCTTGCACAATTCTTTAATACTTCTCAATGAATGCATTAGCTATATTAATGGTCCCGAAACCAGAACCAAAATATGTTAAAAGTCTCTCAGCCTCTTACCATACACAAAAGAATAGCACAAACACGACAACCAGACCAATTACGTAGCTAAGACTTACCGGAGTATCCGCAAAAAGAGCATCTACATCTTCCATGGTTAAGATATCCATCATAGCTTAAGTTCTGAAATGTACATCAACGCATCATCATGAATGGATGTGAGACTTTGAATATTGATCACATAAAACAACCTACTACTATTCCATCATAGATTGTGATATCAAGAGGTGACTATAATGCAAGAAGAAGATAGATGTACAACACAATTGGGCAAATAAGAATGATTTCCATTAACACTAGAGTTGTTACTGGAACTATTCTGGGTTCATCCACCATAATTGGTCCAGCATACCCTCTGCCACTTAAACCCTATCTAACAAGAGAAATTTCCATTTCACAAGATACCACCACTTTTGGAATCTTCACTCGATTCTTTATGGCCGTGGAGAATTTCACGACCAATAGATTTACTAATATGTTGTGGTGATTGCCCAAACCTCATTGAATTCAGCAGTTTTTATGCCAGGCCAGAACTGCATTCTTCAAACTTTCTAGCATAAAGGGGTCCAAACGTTTCTAAAATTGAAAATAATTTACGTTTTATGATAAAACATGTTGATTTACATGTTTTCATGTTTCGTTGCTATTAGATGGCATTATATGAAGTCGTCAAACCATTTTAGCTCAAAAAGCTGTTTGAGGTTGTGAATTGTTTCTCCTTTACTATAACAAGTTTTGACGTAAGACTTGCGGCCATAAGTTGTCAACTCTAAGAGCTATAGTCCAATAATTTTTTGAAATGTCTATAAGTCATGTTGATCTCAATTTTCACTAAAGAAGATTCGATCTGTAATCCGGGACAAAAAAATAGAACTAATGTGGTTTAACTAAACTTATATATAAGCTTTCTAAAGGCAATAAATGATGCACTCCATTCATTCCACTTATACATTCATAATAAAGAATTTTATGAACTTAAATATGGTGAATAACCATGTATTCTTTACATTTAGAAGTGGTTGCCACTACACAAAATTAGAGTTTAGCTAAGGTAATAATACAAAAACTCATCTTTTATGGTAGGCAATTTTTTATGAATGTCACCCTTCCTTGGCAACATAGATCTTGAATTTCATGTTAAAGTAACATATTATGTACAAGATTTGATTTAAAATAGACATGGACCATTTTCGGGTTTGTACTTAGTCTTGCCATATTTTAAAGCAAGATAGCATTCTTTTCAACTCATGATTGATGAAACATGTGATAGAAGTTTAAAATATAGTTTGTATCGCCTTAGTACAAAACACACGATGAAATCTTCTATTTTTTACTATCATAAACTTAGTACACGTGTTTGTCGCTTAAGAGTTCCTACTTTAGGTATAATAATAGTAACTTTAGCTTGTCTTTCATGATAGACTATAATTTTTATGGGTTCAAGCTTCATTGGCAACATAGATCTCAATTTGATGTTAAAAAATAACATACTACTATATGTAAAATTTGAATATAAATGGGCATGGACCATTATGTCCACAATTAACGAATTGGGTATAGAATTAAATCTCTC
Organism: Isoetes taiwanensis; assembly: GCA_021234155.1. Classification (NCBI taxonomy): domain Eukaryota; kingdom Viridiplantae; phylum Streptophyta; class Lycopodiopsida; order Isoetales; family Isoetaceae; genus Isoetes; species Isoetes taiwanensis. The sequence goes on along the minus strand of JAJEKV010000065.1, from coordinate 5,988,261 downwards.
TAATTATGATTACCAATTTTATTTATTGTTCATTTGTCACTTATACAATGATATGGCAATTTTCTACCTTCTCTAACATAATTTTTGGAAGGGTGAGTGGAGATTCATATAGGTTCAGTTTGCTTGTGCTTCAACTTTACCATTAAATAATGCAATTCTAGCAACCAACTAATTAAGATGAGGATGTTCTGGCTTCTTGAATGATCATAAGCCATGTGGACCAGCAATGGAAGGAAGGAAGGAAGAAAATTTTAACGTCCACGGAACCCAATCGGGTTATGGGAAACAGACATAGCAGTCTATCTTTATTTTTCATAGTTCTAGCTTTTTATATTTGTTTTTCATTCTTTTCCATTGCTTCCACAACTTGAGAAGATAAAAAATACAAGTTTTGAGTTCACCATTCAATACATAGGTTTATGAAATTCATGGAACGCGTACTCTAACAGATAACTTGGAACGAACACTAGAAAGTTTATGCTAAACCTCAAGATCAGGAGCATTGATTATTTTTAATGAATAGATTAGCTCATGAGGTGCTTATATCCCGCAATTGAAATTGAAACTAATTAACATGAGGGAGTTCTTAATTTTAAAAAGAAGGTGGACCGGTAATGGTTTCGTGTAATTTAACCTTTCTTGATTTCTTGAAAATAAACGCTATGGCTTTTTTACGTGTTTGTTTTTGGGGTGATTCCATATCGTGGTAACCTTTCATAATGTGATTTTTTTGCGGATGACTTTGAATCATTTTACTCCTATATAGACATAAGTTATCATTCACTTGTAATTGAAAAAATAAAAGAAAATCAAAACCTCATCATCAAGGCTAATGGACATTTTTCTTAGATAAAGCAAGTTGTCTAATACTTATATTCAAAATTTTGGGTCAAAATTCATTTTCCTACAAAAGTTAGAGATTTGATTTGGGAACACTTTCTCGAAACCAAGATTGGTTCACGAAACACAAGTGCTAGCTTTGACCCCTGTCATGTTCAAACAACCCTATCTCCCTTCTCGGACCTCGGATTGAGGTGCAGTTTTTGTGTCTTACTCTCTAACTTGTGTAGAAAAATACAAAAATAATGAAAAAAAAAATCATAAAAATCATCTTACCGAGACAGGTTTTACTTTTATCTAAACATGTAGCTTAAAACAGACTTGACCCCTTGGGTTTACCTAAGTGTAACTCTCGTGAATGGGGACCAATAGATTTTTAGGTATTTTTCCCATGCAATGTGACTGCTATATATTAACATATAAGAAGGGTTTGACTGATTATTGAACCTTTGATTTTATATGAATTTTAAAGCAAACAGTGCAAATGCACCTTTTCTGGTTCATCATGTGACGACTCTAGTGTTAAGCCATAGTTCATACAAATACAATAGCATAAATTCCTCTCTCACAAGCTCCCTTTTACATAAAAAATCAGACCCTAAATAGGTTGAAATCCCTACTGCAAACTGTTCTAAAAGCCCCTTACGGAACCCATGGATATCTGAGGTACTACATGTAAAATATGTATGAACGGTAATTTATTTCCTAGGAATATTGATCTAATTTGCAGTATGAAATCCGTTGTTATTGCATGATATTTGACAGGAACTTATGTGCCAAACCTTACTTGGTAGTAGCAATTGGAATCTATCCTCATCAGAATCCATGGATATCTTGAGGTCATGTAAAATATGTATGAATGGTATTTATTTTCTATGAATATTGATTTAATTTATGAAATACGCCACTTGATTGTTATTGCATGATATTTGACAGGGACTTATGTGTCATATTTTCATTATGAGGGCATGCCATATATTTGCTTGTTGTTTTGTGCATTTTGCTACAAAGTTTGTAAGGGGCAAAAATATGGGTTGGTTCATCCTAGGCTGGCGTGATTCTTCATTTTGTTCATGCTGATATTGAAACTTCAAATATATCAGAATATCCAAAGGATGCAAGAGACTGAACTGCTATAACTAATGACTGATGCAGACGAAGAATCTAAACTTATGCAGAAAGTGAACACTAATCTAGGCATAAAAGAGAAAATGACTCAAGCTGAAATTAGGTCCTGGAAGTCCTCCATGATGTTGTCTGGAATACCTTCACGATATGCGCTGATATTGCCTTCTATTTTTGTATCTCAACACCACCACTCAGTGAGCACATGAGATCTTCCATTGAAGAGTTGCAGGCAAAGTTGATCAATGCATTGACTGTGTTTGAGATGATCTAAAGCTTTGGTAAAAATATCAGCAACCATCTGGTCTGTGGAACAAGGAACAAGTTCAATAACACCATCAAGGACCATGTTGCGGACAAAATGATACTTAATGTCAATTTGCTTAGCTCGGCGGTGTAGGACTAGGTTGCGAGCAATGGTCGAGGCATCCTGATTGTCAACATGAATGAGAGTGGAAGAGGAATATATGAGAGAGCGTTATATACAGAGACGTTGAAGCCAGAATGCTTCATGGGCAGCATGGTTGAGGGCACATATTTGTAACGTTCCACATATTTATACATTATGCGTTCAAATACCATGACACGCCACCAAGTCACCAAGGGTATTTTAGCCATTACAAAATAGACCAAAAGGGTTAAAATTAACTATGCTGAAATTGTGTTAATTAATTAAGCTAGGTTTGCTAGCTTAGCTAATTAAAACATTATTAAATAAAAGGTAATTATTATTAATTAGGCTAATTATGCAAGGCCACTTGAGCCAAATCGATTGATCCTAATGGACTTGCCAATCTAGGGTTAATCAAGTTGGGGCTCCATCCCAATTTTTGCCCCAAATCAATTTGGGGGGAATTGGTGGAGGAGGAGCAACTTGTTCAACCTTGTTCAAACCCGAGAAATGGAGACCCTAAGAGAATGGTTCTAGTCAGGATACTGATTAGTGTATAGATAGCTTGAGCTTCTAGCTAACCCTTGTATGATTAGTCGTATGGTTAATCTTTATTTGTTGCTTAAGTTGAGGTTATGAATGAATTTATGTATTATGGTAGTTCTTTTTTTTGCACCTGTTGTGCTTGTGGGATTAAAAGGGGGTAGTGACCTAAAGCTAGTAGAAGTAGAGTTGTTTCTATTTGGAACCCCATAAATCCCAATAAATGCGGCATGTGCACAAGAACCCACCTAGCTGTGAATGCTATGCCAAGATTGAGCACTATATAATGGACACAATGGTGAAGTGGAGGTGGAGCCTTGTTGAGCGTGGCTACTGGGGCTCCTACAGTGTGTTATGCTTATAGTTAATCAACGCATGTGGGCCGGGTATGGGTCTGAAACCCCCTGGGGCACAGGCACCGTCCGGTGGGACGTCCTGGGCTTGATAGGCACGTTGAGCCGACCTATGGATTTTGGCTCTCCATGAGTATGGCATATCACCCTCAAACTGATGGACAGACAGAACGCGCCAACCGCATCATTGAAGATATGTTACATAACTATGTTTGGAATAAGCAGTCAAAGTGGGCAGACTATATCCATTTGATTGAGTTTGCCTATAATAGCACCAAGTTGGAGTCTTCGAGAATGTCTCCCTTTACGATAAATAATGGCTATCAATGTCTAACTCCAGTTTCGTGGCACAACCCTATTTCCAAGGTTGAAGTGTCTCAACAATTGCTCACTGATATGCAAGTGTTGGTTGAGGAAGTCTTGTGGGTATTTATTAGCTGCCAGAAGCTAGAAAAAGAGTGTTGCAGACAAGCATCGTACGCCACATGAATTCCAGGTTGGGGATTTTGTTTGGTTGAAAATTAAGGTCAAACAGGCTAAGCTCAAGATTGGCAATTGTAAGAAACTGGCACCTCGATGGGCAGGATCTTCAGCGAATAGGGCCACAGGCTTATAAGCTAAATTTGCCCACACATTTGAAGGTTCATAAAGTCGACGAGATACTAGATTCACAACACCTTTGGAAATGACAGATGAGAAATTGGAGATAGTTCCAAAGGCTCTTCTCAATCGCAAACCCATCAGACCCAAATCCTACAATATTTCGTTAAGTGAAAACACTCACCCACGGAAGATGCTACATGGGTCCTCAAGGTAGATCTGGATAAGACTACCCAGAATTTATGAGGCAATGCCAGGGTCATACCATCAACGATGCCATCAACTCCAACTCTGACGGTAAGCAGTTCAGTGTTAGATCCGGTAGAGGTCATGCAAGGGGTTGGGGCTAGATGCATCCTAAGAAAGGGATGGGCATATAGGCATGATAGGATGCGTTCGTCTACGACTATTATGGGAACACCATTCCTTATGCCGAGACGATTCACAAGCCCTAGGCATGTTAAGATTCCCTCTTTCAATTTTCTTCATTTAAAGGGGGTGGTCCTTTCAACCACAATGTCTAAATTATTCTTTAAATACTAATGCATCGCGATTCTGCAGGCCAGTAGCAGATGAATTGGAGCCTGTAGGTTTCATCGGGGTCCAATGAGGACCTCTATTTTGTTGATATATGTTGAGTACTCTGTTTTGACGAACTACGGTCCAAGACGATGATCATATATGATCCATGTACCTTTTGTATTATCTACTTCAGTAAATGTTCTCTTCTATAATCTAATTCTCCCTTTACCTTAAACTACACTACCTCAATGCTGAGGACAACACTATTCACCCGGCAGGAGGGGGGGGGGGTGGTGGGGGGATGTGACGTTCCATGTATTTATATGTTATCTACACATATATAATCGGGCTTCTTATTTTTCTTTTTTTTTGTTCTCTCCTATTTTTTCTCCGCCGCAATCTATATCATTGTTGAGCCGCCACGTTTTTGGTGAGATGGTCGAGGAGATCTCCACCGTATATGTTGGCAGTGCCATAGCCACACAGCTCGTGCTCTTTCTTCCGAAAGAGGATCAAACGACACCAGATATGTAAGCTGGAGCAGCAGACGACAGGTTGAGCATAGCGAAGCAAGAACGACTATGGTATTTTTTTTACCATCAGGGCATGCGGCCTTCTTCTGTATGAAGAACACACCATCTTCTGCCGTATCAATCCGAGCTCTCCCATGGTCTTCTCCTATCGCCTCTGTAATGCCTTGCCGGCTCTTCCGTGCAAATGGATTGACGGATTCAACCTGTTTGGGCACAAAAATCCCCTGTTTCTGCACTGAAATCCCCTATTTTTGCTGCGAGATGCTCTGTTTTCCCCCAAAAATACTATCTTTTCCCCCTTTGATCGCTGGAGTTAATCTACCTTCCATCTTTTTTCATGGCCTCTTTTAGAACCCCATGCAACATCAAATTCTCTGAATCGTTTTCGTCCAGCGGCAACAAATCGCCCTTCTGCAGCGAAGAAAGAAAAAAAGGCAGCAAATCGCCCTTCTGCAGCGAAGAAAGAAAAAACGGGCTTATTGCCGGAGTGCTGCTCATCCTTTTCGATCCTCTGCATGGACTGATGCACAAAGAATCCTCTATTTTCACCGGAAGCATCAGACTGGGCAGCGGATTTTTCCTTCTGGGCATCTTTTCTCAATCTTTTGCTCTTCAATTACTTCTCCAGCCGAAGAATCTGTCTCATCCGATGCTATTCTCAAATAGCTCCGCCAAATTTCGTGTAGCCTGGGCAATGTCTGCCATAAGGGTTCCATGAGGACCCCAGGGTTCGTTGCTTGTTGCTTCAAGCACCTGTATGATAAATCAAGCTAAGTTCTAAGTTGAAGATTTTTCTTTAGAGTAATGAGCACTTACCTTACGCTGGGGACTTTCAACACCACTTTATTTACTTCTCGCTTCCTGCCCTGCCATTCATGCCGGATTGGATCATATCCAAGAAATACTTCGACTTACAATTCTCGGACTATCTGCCCAAGAGATTTCTTAAGGTTTATTTCCATTTTCCTTCAAAATATGTCCTTCAAATGTCTCGTATATTTTGCCTATCATGCACGATTTGCCCGAGATTGTGTGTTCTGAACTATAACCAAGTGCAGACGATGCCAAAGAGCACAGATCTTAACGGCAGAAATGAGCAATAAAGTCGTATTTAATTAAAATGGGACAAATCTCGAATTTTGGGACTCGGACTGAAAATGGGACTCATACAAAAAAAAAAAAAGAGGGGAGGGAGAGGGGCCACACGTTGAAGAGGGGAAGAGGATAAGTTGGAAGAAGGGGTAGGGAGGGGGAGGGGAGAGGAGAGCAAAAGGGCAAAGGAGGAGGGGGAGGGAGAGGGGCACACCTTGATAAGGAGAAGGATGGGAGGAGAAAGAGGAGGGGCCACACGTTGAAGAGGGAAGGGGATAAGTTGGAAGAAGGGGCAAGGGCGGGGAGGGGAGAGGAGAGCAAAAGGGCAAAAGGAGGAGGGGGAGGGATAAGGCTGGAAGAAGGGAGAGGGAGGGGGAAGAAGGGGGGAGGAGGGAGGGAGGGAGGGGAGGGAGAGCTTAGAAGGGGAGGAGCAAAGGAGGAGGGGGAGGGCAAAGGGGGCAAGCCGCCTCAACCCCCACAACAAAAAAAAAGTATTAATTATTGATAAATAATTAATAATTAATTAAGCAATTAGATAATTAATTAAATCTATTGATAAAATAAAAATAATCAAATATAAATTTAATTAAATCAATACTCTATAATACTCTATTAGAAACCTTTCTCGACCCACTAGTCGAGAAGGCAATCTAATTCCAGCACCAAAAAAGCACTGTGACAGAGGCAAGAGGCAGCAAGGAACAAGCACCAAGGCAAACGAGAATCCATGGTACCAAAATCTCCATCTTCCTCGGTTTTTTGCAAGGCTTTTCCGACTAAAGCTCCATTTCTATTCTTTGCCCTCAAGCTGGTACAGAATGGCGCTCTCAAAAGAGTGTATTTTTAACGCAGCGAGAGAGCTTACATGCCAAGGCTGGCTTGGGGATAAACCCGACGCCATAGCTGACGGCTCTGGCTCCTCCTACTGCTGCCGCCGCCATCGCTGCCAAGGTCCAAAAAGTACAAGAGGCTAAAATCGAACTACAGAATGGCTACAGAATGGCCGAGGCTGTTTCTCTGTTAGAACTACAGAATGTGGCAGCTTAATGGGAGTGAACTATGCCGGAATGGGAATGAACTACAGAGTATGATGATTTTCTGACCAGCACCGCCCAAAAATCCCAGCTCCTGGAGAATCAGAAATACATACAGCTCCAAGAGGCCCGCCATACCTTGCTTCATTCCGGAAAATGCCCCCTCTTTGCTTTTTTCTTCCTCCAACAGCATTTCCGACGATCAGAACCGCCTCTTTACCTCTGTCGAAGATGGTTTTTCCAAGCTACCGTAGGTCTGCCAAACCGGTTTAAATCCCCTCTTTCTGCCAGAAGTAAGCAAGTGATCTAATCTGCCTCTGTGGAGCGACGGATTTGAAATAAATGGAGGATTTCGTATGTAGGCTTGATTAGAAGAGAGCTTAGTCCTCCGCAACAGATTTTCGAGGCTGGATCGGGCGAAGAATGTCAGGGCTTTAAGATCTGCAAGGAAATGGCAATATCGCCATGGCGGGCTCTGCGACAAGCTCTAGATATGAAGCTGGCTTTCATTTATCAAAAGTTTGAGATCTTTAGCTCAAGAAAGCGCAAGCGAAAAGCTGAGGATGGTTGAAGAAGGATTGCCTGCGAAGCTTGTTTCTACGCCTATTTCCGGTGAAAGTAGTAAAGCTGTGAAGGCGGAGCTGTGAAGGTCGGAGCTGTGGAAGCTGTGAAAACAGAGGCGTAGCTGTGAAGGCCGGAGCTGTGGTAAGCATGATTTTAAGCATTTCTGATCGCAAAACAGAGTATGCTGCCGAAAGAAAAAGCTATGGCATACCTGTGCCTTTTTCCATCTAAGGAGAGATTAACAGAGCCGGAGAAGCAATACTGCGGCTTCAACAACGGCGCTCTTCAACAACGGCTGGGCTGAGGTTCTTAGAGAATTTTCTTGAGAGTTCGCCATAGCCAGGATCTTGAGAGTTCGCCATAGCCAGCCACGATTTCGTAAGTGTACCAAATTTCTTCTTCTCAAAAGGTATGTACCAAATTTCCCCCCTTTTTAATTTCAAATTTCGAAAATCTCCCCCCTTTTTCAATTTCAAATTTCTAACTTAAGAGGTGGGAGAAAAAAGCAGAATAATAATAGAGTGTACGTAAGAAAAAAAAAATACGGATATGGTGTGGACAATGGGTTTTTTTTCTAAGGTTAATGGGTTATTTTTCTAAGGTTAATGGGAAAAAAAAGCTGGTTACATTAATATATTATAAACATACCATTAATTGGGCTATAATTTTATTAGTGTCGCCCATGTAGATATTTGAATTTTTGTCGCGAAGATCATGATATAATTTACACCTTGTTTAACCCATTTTGAAGGTTCAAGACACAAAATGGGGACAAGTACATATTAATATATAGGTCTAATGCTTATTAATAGATTTAATGCATAGGTCTAATAGGCTCTCGTAGGTTATAATGTGCATTATAGGTGCATATGTTGCTATTTACATGTGCATTAGGCATTACTCTTTACATAGCTAAATATGAGCCCAATGGTCCCCTCTTCATATAGCTATATGGTATGGTCCATTAGAAAGGGGGAGGGTCCATTGGATATGTGTCCATTAGATAATACATGGGGAGGTTCTATTTTAGACTCTGAGTTGCCTTTTTCGACTTGCGAGTCGAGAAAGGCCCTCAAACCTGTGTTTTAGAATTGAAGGCCTTTCTGCGAAGTCGAAAAAGGCAAACAGCAGGGTTTTAGGGGTCGAAGGCCTTTCTCTCGAGTCGAGAAAGGCGACCAAAGCGAAGCGGTTTTATGGATCGGGAAGGCCTTTCTCGACGAAAGCGAGTCGAGAAAGGCCTTCGACCCATAAAACCCGCGCTTTATGGCTTTGAGTCGCCTTTTCGACTCGGCGAGTCGAAAGGCCTTCGACCCATAAAACCTCGCGTTTTTTAAGCTTGCCGCCTTTCTCGACTTCATGAGTCGAAAGGCCTTCTCGACCCCTAAAACTTGCATTTTCGTTGAGTTGCCTTTTCGACTCGGCGAGTCGAAAGGCCTTTTGACCCCTAAAACCTGCATTTTTCCCCTCGAAATGCCTTTCTCATGCCCGTATTTTTCCAAAATGGCCCTAAGAACTGTGTTTTATTTTTTTTTTTTTTTGCATGTAGCATCACTTGACTAATTTGATTTTGTCTCTTTAGGTCCTTATCTCGACCAAATAGTACATGCTTGGGAGCAATGAAAAGATTAGTTCATTAAAGAAAGGTGCCGAGAAGAGGGTGGTGACATCGGTTGGACATACAAGCATGTGGCCCATAAAGGAACTCCTCATACAAATTTCTATCGTGCGTAAGTTGCTCGTGACTAGCAGAGAGAGCTCCCAGCGCCCTTTGCACTAGGTGGTTCATGTGTGAAGAGGGTGTAATGATTGTGCCCATATGACCACTATGGTCTCTTCACCCACTGTAATATATAATGTAATGAGCCCATTTATAAATATAAGGTATCTCAAAACTAGTATTTTTGGGTGATTAAGTAAACGATTTGCATAATTTTTGTTGGAATTTGTGATCTATTGTCTACCCACCTAACAAAATAGAGCCAAAATGTTCAACTAAGAATCTTTTTCAATTAGAACTTGATAGGTCTAATGCATGTTTGCGTTGCATTGTTCTTGTTCTCGACACATTATCCAAGAAAACTGGAAGAAAAGCTTGGATGCACACCAATAAACAAAAATTCCAATTATGGCCAGTTTTCGGGTCGGGGTGCTTCTTTTTGTGTAAATTAACAGGGTTCCGAAAAAAAATGGGAATGGAATGAGTCCCACTTTAATTAAATACGACTTAATACCTGCAATGTCGAAGCTAGAAGGCTGAATCAAGTCCAAATCTATGCAATCGGTCGAAAATGAACCATGTCAGAATGGAAAATACAGAATGTAGGAGCTACAACGGCTCGAGCAGGCCGCCCAATGCTCATATGAGAAGAAGTCGCATGCGGGACTGGAGAGTGAAAGTTAAAAAATGAACCCAAAAGCAAACATGCAAACTAGAAGCAAAAACGCATTCTCATTTGATTTCTGGAGACAAGTCTACTTTCAAGCTTCAACGGCTTCCATGCTTTGCAAGTCATAAGCTTCAACGGCTTCCATGCTTTGCAAGTCATAAGTCATGGCAAGAAGATGTGTAGTCAATTTTGAAACTGGAAAGATCATATAAAAAGAACCATGTTTAAGTTGCTATAGTATTATGCGATAATTGATAATTGCAAGATCACTCTCATATCACACAAATTTTTTGAAGAGAATCACACAATTTGTATTACTCTATTGCTCGAACAGACATAATTCAAACAAGTAAATGGATCGTTAAAGAGAATTTTTTGCGGTGGCCAGTTACTGAAGAGAATCACACAATTTGTATTCATCTAGGGCTCGAACAGACATAATTCGAACAAGTAAATGGGGTAAAGAGAAATGTTCGCGGCGGCCTTGGCCGCCACGATAAATTTCTTGTACATACAAATACCATGACATGTCACCAAGTCACCAAAGGTACTTTGGCCATTATAAAATAGACTAGAAGTGTTAGATATGCTAAAATTGTATTAATTAATTAAGCTAATTTTGCTATCTTAGCTAATTAATACATAATTAAATAGTTAATTATTATTAAGTAGGCTAATTATGCAAGGCCACTTGGGCCAAATCGATTGATCCTAATGGACTTGCCAATCTAGGGTTAATCAAGTTGGGGCTCCATCCTAATTTTTGCCCCAAATCAATTTGGGGGGAATTGGTGGAGGAGGAGTAACTTGTTCAATCTTGTTTAAACCCGAGAGATGGAGACCCTAAGAGAATGGTTCTAGCCAGGATACCGGTTAGTGTATAGATAGCTTGAGCTTCTAGCTAACCTTGTAAGATTAGTCGTACGACTAATCTTTATTTGTTGCTTAAGTTGAGGTTATGAATGAATTTATATATTATGGTAGTTCTTTTTTTGCACCTGTTGTAGGGGGTAGAGACTTAAAGCTAGTAGAAGTAGAGTTGTTTCTAGTTGGAACCCCATAAATCCCAATAAATGCGTCATGTGCACAAGAACCCACCTAGCTGTGGATGCTATGCCAAGACTGAGCACCATATAATGGACACAATGGTGAAGTGGAGGTGGAGGTTGAGCATGGCTATTGGGGCTTCTACAGTGTGTTAGGCTTATAGTTAATCAAGCGTGTGGGCCGCCCCCTGGGTCGCAGGCACCGTCCGACAGGACGTCTTGGGCTCCTACAGTGTGTTAGGCTTATAGTTAATCACCGTGTGTGGGCCGGGTATGGGTCTGAAACCCCCTGGGTCGCAGGCACCGTCCGATGGGACGTCCTGGGCTCAATAGGTGCGGTGAGCCGACCTATGGATTTTGGATCTAGGGTTAATCAAGTTGGGGCTCCACCCCAATTTTTTTCCCAAATCGATTTGGGGGAAATTGGTGGAGTGAGGTTATGCAAAAACTTTTGATTGCAAGTGGGTTCTGGGGAACTTCCTTTGGCAGCAGTGCTGCTGGCACCACGGGCAGTTTTCCGAAAAGCACTTGAAAGTTTCAATCCAGATTCTCGCTTTTTATGATGCAACAGTCATTTGAAGAAAGAACTTGGCTATTTACCATTACATTTAAAAGATATTACCATTTTTTTTATGAAAAGCAATTATACGTGTTATTATACTACAATACGCATGACAGTAGCAAGAATCTTAGTTTCAAATTAGGGTATTAAACAAACTGACGTAAGGGTAGTCCACTGCAACTTTTATACTGTTAAAACAAGAAGAGCTCCACCATTAGCATGAGAAAACAGCTCATAACCGTCCATGGTATCTCAGCAAGAGGAGTCCAAGAAGGAAAGGCCCCTCAGCCTTGAAGCTGGAATCTGTCAAAACATTGGTAGCCTCGCTGTTGCAACATATTTGCTGAATGTTTATAGCCAGCTATAAGAAAGATGTCGATCCACACATTTCTTTTGTCTGCGTTTTGTTTATCGTCAAAACCTTGCAAGGCACTAACCGAACTTCTTTATACAAATATCAAACTTCTACTTTGTAATCTAGAACTTTTCCTCGGCTATCTTTCCTTCTCTTGGAAGATTCACTACTTTGCATACCCCATTCTGACATGAAAGAAGTGACCGAAAAGGTCAGAATTGGCCAGCGAATTAAAAAAGCTGCTTTTTTTCCAACTTCAAATGTCATAGCATGTCCCAAAGGATGAAATACTGTCATTCCCTGGCTTGTGTAGTAGTTTCTAACTGATTGGTATACTTTAAAACTACCATCACAAGAACATTTTTTCATAAAGTGACATAGAATTCCGAACATGGAATTATAATCACCTTTGGCAAGTTATGTACCTCATGAATAATTTGGCATTCTCAAATATCTGACATGTAAAAATTGGTACTTTTCTTTGTAGCCATATAAAAACAGGCATAAAATATGCAACATCGCGAAAGATTGATGACTTGAACTTAAACATAACTGCACTGTCTATGAATAGAACGAGCAGATTCGTATTATAAAATTTGCAACGAGAAAGGTTTATAGTTTCTTACATGAGTAGTTATTGCACAGCCTTCTTGAAATTTCTCCTAAAATCCTTGGATGTAACAAAAAGCACTGTAGAAATATAAGTTCATTTTTGGCTAAATCACATAGAAAAGGACCTACTTAGAAAGGCAAAAGCAGACTAAATTAATAGTTATACAAACCTGGCCAAAGAGCGGTAAGCCCTAATTTGGTTGTTTGACTGCTGCTATAAACTGTCTTGGAAAATCCAGCCCAGAAGCGCACAACTATGAATCCAAATCAAGGAATGAATTAAACATAAAAGCCTACAACGTTATAAGAAACTACATTACCAAATGCACGTACTTCCAGCTAAATAAATCAGCAGCAACACCCCAGGGCTTAAGACTAAATTGAACAGGGGACCCAAGATAGGGATACCGGAAACCACAGGCAAGGCTGCAGTTTTTGTAACTGGGCGATGATGGAGCCTTGGTGGAAGAGAAACTGCAGGCACAGAAAAGCGGAGGCTTATGCAAGGATTTAGAAAGGGCAAGCCATGGGCTGAGCTGGAAGACCTAAAACACGACGGATTCGGGAAGCTTGCTGCGGCCATGTCCTACAACTTAGGCCTTTTTTCCACACCAGTGGCAAAATATGGCTGTCATATACAATATACGACACGATTTGTGACTCCGCTAAGACACGATTTGTGATTCCAGAGTAAAAAAATGAGACGCACAAATTTAAACTCATTTTTCCACTTCACGATAGTCATAAAAATATGACACCACTAAGACCCTTTTTTCCACGGCAGGCATAAAATATGACTGTCGCAATGCAATAAGACAGCATATAAGACTCCATGTCAGCTCCACGTCATGTTTCAGATAAAAACCTTTTCCACTAATTTTTATACGACATGTCTATAAGACACCTCTTATATTTTTCATTTTTAGAAGAACAACAATCTCGTGGAAGAACAAAGAAGAACACGTAAGATTTCGTGAAGAAATCGCATGCATCCGGACATGTGAATCGAGGAATTTGGGAAGAATGGCCTTCTAGATTCAAGAACATTGGTTGTAGAAAGAAAAATTTCGGAATTTCGCATTTTTAGAATCAGTAAACCAGGAATTTCCCATCAAAATCGCTTGCCAGCTAGATTTTCGAACCGTTCCTTGAAAAAATATGTTGGGGCCGATAATTCAATATTTGATGAGGCCGATGGGTCGGAAGATTGGGTATGGATCTTTCCAATGCAACAGAACTGTTTTAGGCACCGGAATGGCTTATTCAACCTGTTTGATGTTTGTGGCTCCTCCTGCTGCTCCTTTTTTTTTTACAAAACAGCTTAAAATGCTGTCGAAAGGCGCCATTATGTTGCAAACCTTCGAAATTTTATACGACGACTCCAGAAAAGTTCCTTGAAAAAAATTTCGGACAGAAGCGTTGATCTTGAGCTTCAGAAGCTTGGACAGATCTGAAAAGATATGCTTTTGAAAAAAATTTAGGACAGATCTGAAAAAACTCCTTTCGGTTTCGTTTCCCATCAAGATCTGCCAGAACGAACATCAAATCGGCAGAACCTAGGCTATGAATCTTGGCGCTCCGCTCACCTGCATGCTCCACTAAAACTTTTTTTTGAGGCATCCTTGTTGCGGCAACACAAAAATCTCATTGGCTGCAATTGAGACATACCACAAAAAGCATCTGTGGAAAAGTTGCCAAGTCTTATTTTCTTAGGTGGACCAATCAACCTCTAAAAAATTTAGGACAAGCTTGCCATGGAAAAAGGATGGTAGTGCTGTCTTATATTTCTGAAGAGATAATTGGGCCACGTAAGCATAAAAGTCATGCTAGTTTTTTCACTTAAAAAGTTAAGACCGCCGCGATATGAAGGTAAATCTTCTTTGTGGAGCCTTATTTTCTTCCGTGGGAAACCCCCCGCCAGAAAATACAACAGCCACACCTATCCAATGAGAGGCATTCCTTGCCAAAGGTTCAGGGAGTCACAAGGAAAAGAATCGAAGAAGAAGAATCGTTGCATCACACAGACTGGAATGTAGTCGGACTGGAATATCTATGAATTGAACTGTAATCGCTCCTGGAATCGAAGCATCCATCCTCCTTTTTTATGCCAGAAGGTTTGTGTGGATTTATAGAGGAAGGCAGGTCGAAAACCATCTGCTGCAGGTCGATTGGGGAGTTTGGAGGTCGATTGGGCTGTTTGGTGGCCGATTTGCTATTTGGAGGCCGATCTCAGGCCAATTTCAAGCCATTTGCAGGCCGAATTCAAGCTGTTTCAAGTCGAAATTAATTTACTTGCAGGTTGAATTGCATGTCTATTATTTCTATAAGGATTTCTGTTGTTTCTAGTTTCGATGTTCCATGTTCTTCTGTTTTTTCTGTTCTTCTGTTGTTCTGTTCTTTTCACGTCAAAAATTACCTGTAAGGGTTGTTCTTTTGCATCATTTGCTTGTCCAAAACCAGATCTCATTGACTAGGGGCAGCCAATCCAGTGACGGATTCTTTAATCTCTGTTAAGTGCAGGTACCCAAGACAAATTCGCATAATGTTCTTCTACTTTTTTGAAAGCTGGTCATAAATGAAATTCAGTTGGTTCAATAAAAATGGCTTGGGTTATAAATTTGGCATTCTGTTAGTAATAATAGCCATTCTGTTAGAAACTTTCTGTTGGTCTGTTATAAAAAAGGGGTCTGTTCTTATATTTGGCATTCCAATTTATGATTGTACTTGTCTAATTCCAGTTCTATCATCATCAAATTTAGTTTATTATTGCATTGTACTGTTTGTTGTTTATTTCAGTTTATTGTTGCATTATACTGTTTATTGTATAGTCAATTTCGGTCTGCATTGTTGCATTACTTTGCATCTCATGCAATCATTTTACGTTAATCTTTTTCAATAGCCACAACTCATGGTTGTCAAGATCATGTATTGCCATTTAAATTGTAGATTACATCATTTCCTTCTACTTCTATGTTGCATTTTTTTTTTGTCCTTTTGCACTATCAATTCCGACTCATGCTAGTCTTCTCTTTCTTTATTTTGCATTTTAGATTCCCAGACATCGCCATGGCAGGATTTGATGGTTTTGATGGTTATTCCTTCATGCCTCAAGGATACTCATCTTATCCTTATATCCAGAGCCTTGAGGAATCTGAATCTCAAGAGATACCTTCCCCTCAGCCTACTCCTCCACTTCCAAACTATCTGACTTCCAAACTATCCGATCCATTTTCAGCCACTATCATGTGCTCCAGTTGCAAGACGATCAACTATCCCTCAAGTATTTCCTTATTCTGGTCCACCTATTGTAACAGAGCCAATTCAAAACCCTGTTGAAACTGTTCTAGACTCAAGTCAAAAAAGAAAACCTCGTGGAAAAAAACAAAGGAACCTGCAAAAGCCCCTGCTGGAGATGTGCAGAAAGATAGAGGCACAAACTGGAAAGATAATTGGGTAGTTGCTCTGATTCATTTACGCGGAGAAATGCACGAAGAATTTATTACTAAAGCTAGAAAGCAGGATTTTGATATATGGCAGAAACTGTACTTGCAGTTAGTGGCACGTTGTCCAGACTTGGATAAAGATTCTGATGGGTGCAGGAAGAAGTGGCAAGCAGTTTATGGAGACTATATAAATGACAAAGCCCAAAATAATCTCTTAGGTGCAGAAAGATCTGAGAAGTGTAAATGGTTTGATCTAATAGATCAGTATATGAGTAAACGTGCTTATGTTGTTTGTTATTCTCATGACAGCGCCATAGATGCTAATACACCCATAGCAGAAAATACGGAAGAGGAAAACATTGTCAAGACGAAGGGTGTAGAGAGTAGTAAGACATCTATTGATGAAGATGGGAGTAAGAGGATGACACCTGATGAGAATAAAAATGTAAATCCAAAGAAAAAAAGAAAATCAAAAGGTGCAGCATATGAGGTTGCAGCAGCAATCAAAAGAATGATTGAAATAAGTGAAAAGGCCCAGGATGACAACCTTGATCTTCAGAAGGAAAAATTAAATATGTTGAAGGGAATATCTCAGAGTTTGCAAGGCCATTTTGACAAGCTACTACAGTAGCCAATTCGGGTTAACAATACTAGTATTTTACTTATTTTCCACTTGTCTTGTTTCCAATGTTGTTTTTCAATTGTCAAACTAGTCTTGCAATTGTTGATGGTCCAACCAATTAATTGTGGAATTACCAAGTTTTATTTCATTTCCATGTACTTACATGTCACTTATTTCATTTTTAAGGCTTTTTTTTTTTAAGGACGTCAGACTTTATTTAATGTGGATGGTAGTCACATTCCTATCAGAGCTCCAGTTGATCATGGAGCAGATTATTACAATAGAAAAGGGTTCCATTCCATACTTCTACAGGCAACTGTAGATTCCAGATGTTTGATATGGGACTATGATATTGGGTGGGGGGGAAGCATGCATGATTGGGCTCTAATGCAAAGAACAACAGCTTATGCTAAATTTGAATATGGTGAAATGAAAAACTATTGCTTGCTTGGTGATGCTGGATACATTCCAAGGCTTTGGTTGTTGACCCCATTTATTAACAAAGGGACTGGATTTAAGGATCATGAAAAACATTGGAATTTCATCCAATCGAGCACTAGAATGTCTGTGGAGCGGGCCTTCGGGATACTAAAAGCTCGATTCCGTATACAGAAAATGGGGTTTAGAAACATTTAGATGCATTAGATGCTTTTTGCGCACACAGAAAATTTCAGATTAATGTGCTTAAATCTAAAGTCTTGGTCCTCGGAGGACATGATGAAACAGAATTTTTCATTGGAGGAGTCCCATTGCAGAAAGTATCTGAATATAAGTATTTGGGAATAGAAGTGACCAGCAACTATAAGTGGACTCTAGCAGCCAAGAAACGTGCATCTGGAGGTTTAAGAGCTTTATATAACATGTTCCACCTATGTACATCTAGTAATTTTGAGCATTGGCGATTGAGAAAGCTTCTTTATGGAGTGCAGGTGAAACCGGTTGTGCTATATGGATGTCCTATTTGGGGGCCGGGTCTGTCTATTAAAGGATGGGATGCAGTTGAAAAAGTGCAAAAACGATTTTTATTGGAAGAATTTGGAGCTAAAATTCAAACCCCTTACTGTATGGTCTTGGCAGAAGCAGGTTTTTTGCCTCTTGAAGTGGATGCCTTATGCCGGACAATAGCGTATGTTAATAGAGTCTTAGCAATGGACTCAGATCATTTTCCACGCCTTGCATTGGAACAATCAAGAGAAAAGGGATGGTACTTTAATATCCTGAAATGGGCAAGTAGATGGTTGGGACATGGTGTTTGGCCGGATTCTATGAAATTGCATGAAGTATACGAGCAAGTGGAGAAAATTGTTTTGAAGAAAATGTGGCAAATTAACACTGATGGAGACACTAAGAAAAAATTCTACCTTGAAGAGATCAATGATATGCAAGATTATAAGGAACAAAGCTACCTTCTTACAGGTATTAGCAGGAAGAACCGACAGACTATCTCTCAATTGAGGCTATCGTCACATACCCTTCACATAGAAACTGGTAGATGGCATAGTACTCCACGTTATAACAGATATTGCCCTGGATGTTTGGAATTGGAGATAGAAACAGAAAAATATGCTTTCTTAGAATGTGCGTCATATGAACATTTAAGAGCAAAGCATGAGGTTTATGCTTCGACACTGAAGGAACTTTTGAATATGCCAGCTCACAAGTTGAGTTCCTACCTAAAAGACATTTGGAAGGAAAGAATAGATATAATTCTGTTATTTGATATTATGTCAGACTTTGATGCATGTGTTGATCTAAGATAAGCGCTTACACTGTACATATTTGCCAGAGAGGCCTGAGGGCCTAAATGGCTTGATAATACAATTAAATTATAAAATTAAATTATATAATGAAGCATTTGATGAGGATTGGGTCAATGAAGCAGCCGCAGAGCTAGAAGTAAACGAGGCAAGTCACGGGAGGCTCTATGTGAATTGGGTGCAGCAAGCATACACCTAAATGGAACTCTGAGGAGCCTGAGGAGAATGGAGAGAGAAATGTGAACGAGGATAATGTTGATGACGAACTAGTTCTTGAAGACACTGCAAGAAGAGATGCATTAGCAAGGGCTCTATATAGTGTTCGTAGTTCTATGGATATAGATGAAAGCTAAAAATGTTGTTTATAAAGGAGTTTATATTTTTGTGGCTTTTGGACATATATTTAATAATAATAAAACATGTCTTATTTTATATAATGGAAAACTGTGAATATAAGACACGTCTTATATTAATAAGACGTGTCTTATATTAAAGCAGTGGAAAAATGATTTTTTTAAGACACGTCTTATGTATGACATGGAGCCCAAAAAGGTGTCTTATAATAATGTGACAGCCTTATAATAAGACTGCTGTGGAAAAAGGGCCTAAAATACTAATGGAAAAGCATGAAAAAATAAGACACGTCTTATTTTTAATTATATATTTAAATAAGACAGGTGTCTTATTTTATGGTGGGGGAAATCCCCCGGAATAAAATAAGACTCCATTTGGTATCCAAACCTATTCCAAACCTAAATAGGACATGTCTTATTTTTGTAGTAGAAAAATAATTTACTTTTAAGACAATAGGTGGCCAAACATCATTGGATAAAATATGTGACTTTTAGAGATAAGACTACCGTGGAAAAAGGGCCTTCATCTTCATTTAGGATCACTTTGCGATATGGCACATTCACTACATAGATAGATGGATGAAGATAAGTTACCCCAGTTTTGGTGATTCCGCGGCAAAATATCCCTTCCGGCGGAATCACCAAAATCGCACAGTAAGTGCGTAGTCATGCTGACTGTGTCTGCCCCTTAACCATTTTTTTCTCATATCTTTGAGCTTGAATATCTCGGCCGATCGGGCTCCAAATCGATTCGGATCACTCTTATGTGGGTCGGAATGAGACGAATTAGAGGTCTTCCATGCAAACAAAAAATCAAATCGAGCACCTCTGGATTCAACCAGTTTTAAAAGGGCAAAAAATTGCCCTCAAAATGCGCAGTCACCATGTTACTACGCAGTTTGGGCGAGTGATTCCGCGGGACGGAATTTTTTTAGTGGTGATTTCGCCGAAAGGGATATCTCTGCCGCGGAATCACCAAAACTGGGGTAACTTTATTTTCACCCTAGATAGATAGTACATATATATAGTATTTTTACGTCATGCCACATTCGCACCATTCCATCCCATTCCCATTGCTATACACACGCATTTGGGCTCATATGCCAATGCCAACCATAAAATCTTCCATTGCATGTCTAACCAGCTTTTCTAGTTCTCACTGCCTTGATCCACTTAAAAGATCCAACCATCGCGGACTCTCTTCCCCCTCTCCCCAAGCCTACAGGTTAAAAGAAAGGTTTTCAATGGGAATGTTGGCTTCTTCTCTGCACTAAATTTGCGTGCATGGCACATAAGCGAACACCAGGTTACAACCTGATGCAGATCTGCCCTAAGTCATGCAAAGGCCACACCTGGTATATTACCAATCAGATATGATCATGTTATACCTATATGTCCACTTTGATTAGCATACTTTAAAGAAACGTTCGAGCTATTACCTTGTGGAGTGCTATTGCTGGTGCTATTATGGAAACTTCAAATTTGATTGCCTCATCACCTGGTATTATCATTCTACAAGGGCACTCTAATAATCACCTATATTGCAAGCAATCGAGCAATAAACTACCTCTATTGTTCTAAAATAAAGTGACTATTACACTCTTTTCTATTATATTCTATTCTTTACATGCCTATTATGATGACCCAGTCTTGACTGATCCCCTAACATATATTTAGAAGCCAAAAAGAGCAACTAGTGCCCCACAGTCTAGGTAACTCGAAAATAAATATTAACTAGTAACAGGTGCCCGGCGTTGTCGCATAAGTACAAATATGAGTTCGTGCAAAGCATTTGGTTGGATGGAATAGAGAAAAATTAGATATTGAAAGGTACATAATGTGGTTGAATATGGAAGTTTTGAAATGATATTATCTAATATCTAGTATGTGTAGTGAACTTTAAAATGTAAATTGACATTCGTTTGGCACGACCTCTACACCAGATGGCGTATAAAGCAGCATGAGTATATTCATGCCTTGCCAACAATGTTTTCAATGCAAATATAATGTCCTATGCTTTTAGAAGAAATGTATTCTGGTGGTAGAGGAATTTTAAGTATAAGGGGTGGTGAAGTAGTTAGGACTATTGATACAACAAATAGTCGTGCCTATTGCATGATCCAAAATAGATCCATAGATCTTGTAACAGTAGTTATCCCGAAGTAGACTCAAGTTCACTAATGCACAACATCATGAGTTGAATATAGCATTTATTAATAAATGTATTCCATTATATCCCAAAGTTTAAGGCTGCCACCACATGTATTTCTATATATTAGGCCTATTGTGGCTAATACAGGCTTAGTAACAATTTGAAGAGATGGTCGTGTCATTGTTGGCTATAATAAACAATGTGGCTTGGAGGCACAAAGGTAATTTAATATAATATAGAGGAACTCCCAAAGATTCATTAAATAGAGATCAATTATACATCTTATGTATGTAATAATTGAACTTAAACTTGATTATGTTATGTTGGATCAAGTATACTCGCAACCTAGTGTTGGACTTGAATGCACTATAAAAACCTTTTGTGACATAAGCTTTCAAATTTTCTTGGTGGACGAATCCGATGAAGACAAATTATAGGGAATGCAAGTCTTAAATTATAGGGAATGCAAGTCTTTGTTATCCCAAATGTTTTATATTTCAACACCATAGATTTGAGACCAAGCAATAGGGTCAAAGAAAATAGGTGTCATGAGTATGCCTTTCTTAAACATTGTGCCACAACTTTTTTTTTTATAACTTTATAGAGCTCTTCATCGAAAAACGGTGGAACAATCTGGCATATTTATTATATATATTAAGCCATTGACAATATGACACTCATTGGAAATTCGAGTTTGTAACCTAAGTATTGTTCTGTCCAATACCCTTGCCACGAAATAATTTTGGCCTGGCTGAATTATGAACCACCATGAACCATGAAATGAACTATGAATATGCCTTGGAAATGCCGAGGAATTGAAAAGCTTCTAGAATCAACCTCTAAAACTGAGATACCCATTCTTTGACTGACTGTTAGAATGATTAAAACACACAGCAATGGAAGTCCAAAAAACTAAAACAATTGAACCAACTTCTTCTTTCAACTATAATTCAAATGTTGAAGCTTCAAGTTTGACAAAATACTTCCGCAATATTATTGCGTCATGTCAATCTTAACTAGCCTACATCATGCATCCACATGACTTGCCTCCTCCGTGATGTTGCCAACAATTGATTGAAGTATAGATGTACCGTGCATGTAAATCGAAAGTGGTCGCAGAGAGTTCCTAATAGTTGACACAATATTTACATGTTAAGATTCATCATAATGACTGATACGTGAAGGTGAAAATTTGGTACCTCCAATGTGCACCATATTGCGAATTTGCACCATATTGGATAGATGGTTTGAGCATAATTTTGCAAGCTACTTTACAATTTTAGAGGAAGCAGCAACTTGCATGCGTATGAAATCAATCTTTGCTGCTTTCACTTTGATCGTCAATG
Organism: Isoetes taiwanensis; assembly: GCA_021234155.1. Lineage (NCBI taxonomy): Eukaryota > Viridiplantae > Streptophyta > Lycopodiopsida > Isoetales > Isoetaceae > Isoetes > Isoetes taiwanensis. Next base: position 5,966,029 of record JAJEKV010000065.1, on the reverse strand, counting down.
CTTGCTCAAATGCTCTCACTTTGCTTGCTCAAGCTCAGCCCAAGTTCCTTCATGAAGGGGTACTGCAGCAATGAAAGAAGACATACGGAAAGTGAGTATGACACTAAACTTAGCACGATTTTATAAACCTTGATCTGAAATACCATAAGGATATTATTGACAATAACAATACGCCAACTAAAACTGTGCATATTGTAGCTACAACAGATTCTTACCAGAATGTGCTGCAATTCAACACATAAAGATGCATTCGGAGTTTTCAATGGGTACTTAAACTACTTATTTCTAGTTTTGACCATGATTTCAAATAGTAATGGAGCCAACCAACTGCTTCCTTAAGTTTAAGAAGAGATAAACAACTATGATGTAGAAAACCTGTAGGAAAAAAAATCAACATTTTGAGTTGTAGACATGGAGACACATTACTTATTCTAAAATGATTATCTGCTACAATTGTAGGAAATGATTGCACCATATGAATTGTAATGTCTACAAAGATCAAAACAAAGATTAATGTCATTGTCACTATCTTTCATGGAGTTTAGTGGATTAAACCTAGGCCTTAAGAAGTTCACATTGGTTGTCCACCATCAAAAAGCTCAAGGTGCTTATATTTATCTAGAATTATATACTCAAGTAGTTTATCCAAAGCTATTATTTTTTACATCAAACCTTTGAGGCAAATGGCGGTCATTCTTCTCCATTGTTGCGATCAGATGTTTGAACATTGCACATACGAATGAATATTCAAAATTCTATACTTGCCTCATGGGTTCACAACTACAATGAGGCCTTAGTTGTGACCACCGTGTTCTAATAAAGCACAGAATGCTGAACATTGAGTTGAAGTAATTGTCAGTACAAATTTTTTAATATGAATCCATGTTAACAGTATATGCGCATCAATATCCTAGCATCGCATGAGATCTTTTATTACACTTAGCATCATGTTGATTTTTTGGGTTCTTGGCATACACCTTGCAGCAACAGTCCCTGATTGCTGGATGCCACAAGGCTGCCACAAATGCTCATGAATCAACAAAAGAAGGTGGAAAGAAACTCCAAGAACAAGAACAAAGAGAAAGAGTGAACAAAACTGAATCATGATAACAATGCTCCAAAAGGAGGTGCTCCAAAACGTGAGCAAAAGCCTAAACCATGAGGAGAAATGCCCCCAAAAAAAAAAAAACAAACTATGTAGAACCTTTATAACATCAGGTTAAACATTTACAACAGTGTCCAAAGTGAGGGGAAGTAACGATAATGTCGCCGAGAATTCTTGACCCAAAAATGTCAATGTCGATGAAGTACAAAAATCATGAGAGGTTGAGAAGGCTATCACCACTTCTCATAGAGCTTGCCACTAGCTCCGTTTGGGTATGTGAGCCATCCTATAAAAGGGGTTCTTTTATCATTTATGTATATGTATTAAAAGAAATATACAATTACTCTAATGGTTAGATACGTGATACAGTAAGGGATTCTTATATAATAGATAAAGGCTTTACTTAGGAATGATTAATTGTCTTCTAAATTGTAGTTCAATATTCAAATCACGAGGAGAGACAGACATACTGACAAAGGAGGGGGAGGCCCTTACGTCATGCCACTTTGGTAGCATCTGATGGAGATATGAGCACACACCACATCATAAAATGAGACTGATCATAACATGATCAACTAAAAGTCAATTATAGTTCTTATCAATTCATGTATAGTTATTTACCATTTTATTTTTTTGTCGTCCACCAAATCCTAGGAATGACACGTTGATGGAGCTTTGGACTACGGCCAATTGTCAGGTTTGGCAAAGTAGTTGGGTATTTATCAAAATTCAGCTAATTCGTATCGCATTCTTGCTTGACACAAACATGGAGAAATTGGAAAGGTCAGGAACATCAAATTCCTAGTATTCATTCGCTTCATCCTCATCATCTGCTTTGTAGAACACATTTTTCAAGCTGGGTTCGTCCAAAAGAAAACACTGCCATGCACCTTTATCTGATGCTCCTTTGCTCTTAGCTACCTCATAGTCATCATCTGGCACTAGGGATATCATTATGAAGATTATACAGGCGCTTTTAAACTGCATCCTCAAATCAGTATCCTTTGTCTCAAAGAGACCTTTAGGCATTCCAAGTCGTATGAAGCCACCAAAGCATGCATATGAGGCTTTCCTGGGGGGCATATGATGACAATAGTAAAGAGCTTCTCAGTTGTTAAGCCTATGCAGCTAGTAAAAAAACTGTTGTACTCTTTTTGAGTCATCCCCTTCTCTCCTTTTGCAGTCCTGCTATCCAATACAAACAGAGAAATATTACGAGGGCCTACTGTTGTATCGGGTAGGAGACCTTTATGGCCAGTAGAGACCAGGTATTGGAGTGCAGGTAAGTCACCACCAGCATTTTTTAGGATGGCAACCTTTCTTCTCAGCTCAGCCATCACCTTATCTGATAGTTTTGTAGTATGCTATTGGTTATTTGATTTTCTGTTTTGCAGAAAATCTTTGGACCAGAAGACGTATTTCTTGATGTCATCAGTAGATACGCCATACTTGTCTAGCAGGCCGAGTCAGTGTTGCCACGTACTTAGTGTACGGTACCGGTACAGTACGTCTTCCAAGGTACTATACCTTTTACGTACTGCGAAGTTTTTGCGTACTTTATGTACGTTTCAGGATGGTTGTTCTAATTTCAGACAAGACGCGTAAAGACGTTAAGTATGTCTATAATGTAAAGTTCTTTACGTACTTCTTGCAATTCTGATCTTTAAGACTAAAATTTTAGAAAGTGTTAGAAAATACATTTGCATTGTAAGCATTTAGAAAATGGCCATTTGACTTCAATAAAATATTTAAAGTCCTCAAATACGAAGTGTAAAAGTAGTGATAACAGCAAATAAAATAAAGTATTTAGTCATGAATTCTAGAAGCTAATCCAAAGACAGCAAAAACAGCAACAAATAAGCAAAGTTATAGCTGCCAATTTTAACGTAGTATCTTTTTTTAGCAAAAAAAAAGAAAGAAAGAAAGAAAGAAAAAAACAGCAAGGAAACATAATTTTATTCTTCTCCATCTTCCTCGCCATCATCTTCAGATTCGGGCCAGCTTGAGGTCACTTCCTCCTCTTCCGTATCCTCTTCTTCATCATCTTGACTCTCCTCTAGCTCCTTAACAAGTAGAAATTCTTCATCATCAATACCTTCTAATGTCTAATAGGTGCAGCTGTACTAACAACACCAGGTGGCGTACGACGACCTCGTCTACTTCTAGAAGCCCATGACGTGAATGCAGCAGCTCTAGACATGCTTCTTGTCGTTCTTCTCAAGCTCATGGTCTCTTCAAAGTATGTTTGGTAGAACTCTCGATTAAGCTCATCCGCTTCTGTTGGAGGGGCCAACTCTGGAGTCTTTTCAACATCAATTTCGAGCGGATTAACCTACAATAATCACCAAGTAACAATTGAATAGGAACAAGAACTATGCAAACTTAAAATTTAAATAGAAATGATGGAAGAAAAATACCTGCATTGGGGATGTGTTGATTGTTTCAAATTTGCGAACAAGTCTTAAATTTTCTCGAACAAAAACCAAACGTTCAAGCTGCGCTAGTTTTAACCTATTTCTTAGTTTTGTATGCGCAAGAGCATGTGCATTTCAGTTCCTCTCTGCTGCCCCAGAAGAACAGTCCTAAATCATAAATAGATTAGACATTTCTATGATCTGATTATTGAATTTACTCTATATTTTAGCTAGACAAAGAAATGAATAAAAAGGAGTACAATACTCTACCTGTGATAAGATCCTCACGGCTAATGTTTGAAGTTTTGGGGTTCTGCCACCAAATGTCTCCCACCATGTAACAGGCCTGCGCATTGAGATCTCTTTTCGTGCCAATGTATAGCTAAACGATCCCGTGCCATTGCGATATTCGTGAAGCTCATGAAATAGAACGTCAGAATCTTCAGTTGAATATAATCTCTGTGTGTATTGCATCCATGCATCCAATAAATCAGCACTTAAAACGCTGGCTTCCTCTCTCCATAAAGGATGCAAAATATGAGCGACAAGGTGAATGGGTTTTCTAAACCATTCCCAATGCTCGTCAACAATTTTAAGACATCTTCAAACCTATATTATGGCATGGCAGCAATACACATTATAAGCAAATCAGAAAATCAGCAATATAAACATGAGCAAATCAGCAAATTACAATGAAAAACAAAGAAATTGCAATCGAAATCGATATTATAATCGTAAAATCAGCTTTTACTTGAATTTATTTGCATGATCTTCTTCCATCCCCTTTGATAATGCCTCTTTGCTCCTTCGCATAAATTCATACAATAGCCCGATAGTTGATCCTTCCTTATCAGTTAAGTGCAATACACTATATAATGGACCCATTACCCTTAAGACAATATGGAAAGAGGGTAAAGTTGCAGGATCAAGAATAAAACGTTTCACATCATTGCATCAGATTTTTTACTATCCGGCCAATTATTCCAATGATCATTTACCACCATTTGTTCAAGAGCACTCCAAACTTTATGGAGGCGTACAATACAATATAAATTACTCCAAATCTTGTCTTGCACAGCCTCAAGATGGCATGACTACTAAATGAGTTGAAGATCTTCCTTGCAGTTCTTTTCTTTCCAAAGAGTCTCACAATAGTATTTGCTTTTGTGACAACATTTTTCATCCATGGGAGCTCACCGATATCTTGTAATAAAACATCTAGACAATGAGAGGCACATGGTGTCCAGACTAGATGTGGAAACTCATCTCTCAAGCAAAGTTCCCATGCGCATGGAAGCATTATCCAAAATGACTTGCACAACATTTTCACTATCAACCTCTTTGATTGCCTTTGATATTTTTTCTGCCAACCATGTACTATCAGTCCTAATACTAACATGGCTGCAATCAATGGACTTGAAAAACATTGTGCCATAACAGCAGGATACCAATACATTAATCAGCTGCTTGTGGCATACATCAACCCACCCATCAGTCAAAATAGTGCATCCATATTTGGGCCACAATGCCCTTATCTTCTCCGACTTCTTTTGCTGCAATGTATGCATTTCATATTTTAGTGTTTTATTCCGCATGTAATTGTAAGTAACACCATCAGATACTTATCTCCTACTTGAGAAAACGCCTCTAGCATATTTCTCCAGCATGGCAATTTCAACAAATTGAAAGACAAATTAGCTTCGACAATGCACCTCATTTCCATCACATTTGCATATCTCTTCTTTTGCATTTGCATGACATTTCCTTTTTTTAAAGTTTGTTGTTTGCCATGTGGCATTAATGGAAGATGTCTCTCTCTATTGATACAAGGAGAAGGAGACGGACAAACTGCTGCTATTTCTGAATTAGAAACACTCTCACACATAGATGACATCGCTGGAGAATTAATGTTACCAACATAATGTGTTGCTGCTGCAGCAGCTATATTTTCCCCATACGAACATCCCATTTCCATGCCTAACTCTTTCTCATTTTCACTTATGGATGGGACACTACTACCACGTTCAGCTTTTGCTTCCTTCTTGATGTCCTCAGGTACTTGTGCACAAGCATTGGTCCCATATTTTGAAATCCCTCCGAGGTGAGCAGTCAATCTTGTTTTAGTTCCTGTAATGCGCATGCCACAAAACTTGCAATCCCAAGCTCGATCTCTATTGGCTTGCTTGACGATGTTAGTGCAACACTTGCTCCACAAATGGGACTCTTTACGTGGCATTTTGCTGATAGTTTAGCAGCTCATTAGAAAGCCAAACTAAGAATTGAAACTTCACAAAGAAAAAATCTTTCCATTCTCTAGTATGCAGTAAACTCAGATTCCTTACCTTATTAAGCTTTCAACTGCTACAAATTAACTGTTCCACTAGAGAGTACCTGTTTGCATTGAATGCATGCACAAAGCAAAAGCCAAAATTCAGAGTATGAAAGAGAAAGCATAACTTGTGCATCTTATAAAATAGCTCAGCTGTAATAAAAAGATTCAGATTTGCATCCCCTTTTAACAAAATGCATCCCTTTGTAACAAAATACAAAATTCAGATTTGTATTAACAAAAATTCTCTTGTATCCCCTTTGATCAAATGCTGCTAAATCTCCTCGACCATGAAGCCTGATTTATGCCCCAACTCTTGAATTTGATAAATAATTTAATTAACCCTCATGATGATTCCCCATACCTCGTTTCTAGGAAGAATTAAAAGCCTACTTAAATATGTGAAAATGGGTACCTCACTTCGAATCAGATAAAGCTGCCATTAAAAGTTGGCTCCATCAGTCCTCCCATTGATGGGCCGCTGCTATTAAACATTTGCTCAAACAGAAAATCAAGGGGTAGCAACCATGAAGAATTTGGAAAAGGTTCACAAATAAGCCTGACCACCTCTTTTCTTGAATCAACTAGCAGAACTCTGTCTGTGGCCAAGGCATATATGAAGGCAGAAATAAGAGACATTAACAGTATAAACCAAAAACTTGCAGTCTTGATCTTGTGCATCCTCTTCCAGGAAAAAGCAAGGTCCAATTTGCAATCTTGCTGGTGCATCTATGGTGAAGATGCGTATAGTTACTCCATGTTTCTTGCCAAACTAGTTCTTGCGGGAAGATCTGCCATGATTTTGCATAAAAAATGTGGCATGTTCTACTCAGGCAAGAAGGATCTGTTTGAGAATTTTGTAGGGAGTGAGCAATACCACCACCTAAATTTGATGCAAATTCAGCAAATAGCATATTTATGCATATCCTGTCTCAAAGATATTTATTTTCAATATATCCCCGAAATTATTGCGGTTTAAAAAGCATAGCTAGAACGTTGTCTTTGAAAAGAAGACTTTTACAAGATGCCAGGCATCAGATCCAGCCCATTCAGGATATTCCTATTAGTTTTGAATTTGCTCAATATTTTTATATGCCTAAACACCTCCATAGCAAACTAGACACATTACTTACAATAACTTGTGATGTTACCTGTAAGCAAAGTGCAGTTGTCAAGGTGTTCCTGATGCACGTAATCACGCCTGTTGCAACAACCAAATAGATTTTCAAATTCAAAGACACAAAAACAGCTTGAATGTCATCTATATCGATTATTGATTGTGCACTTGTACAATCAATTCTTCTAAACAGAGGCGATCCCCGATGCCTTGGGCTTGTTTCATGTTTAGGTCCTAAAGGAATGCTAGACAACAAAAAGCAAATAAAATAAAACATGCGGAATCAGCTTACCATCATGTGATGGATCTAAGAATTTACGAAGGCGAGCTTGGGTAAAGAAGGAAATACACCGCCACAAAGACTTGCACCTTCAACCGTAGCATGTTCTCCACACAAAATAACTTTTTCAAGGCCTCAAAGTGCTCACCTAGAATTTCAATCGCGACGAAGAAAATGAGGAACAAAAAGACTTATGTTACTGATTGAAAATTTTGAGAAGCAGCTCAAGGATTAAATGTCCACCACATTGAACATTAAAAAGACATAACCAAAATCTACCTCGCCAGTTCTAGACAGGATGATCAGAGGCTTCCACCCAGCAACAAGAGGTTGATATCAGAAGCTTGAAGTAGATATTTTGCTTCTTCCAAATATCCTGCACGACCAAGAAGTATAATGGTTTCCTTCTGGTATAAGGCATGAATAGTTGAACAGACATAAAACATTGCAAGATAAGAATAGAGTTTGCTCGAATGAAATAGAGGCTGAAACACATTGCAGTCTTCGATTTTGGCATTAAAGACAAGAAAACAAGAAAACATAAGCATATGAAGGCGTGTGGATGCTCTTACCTGACAAATCCGTGAAGAATACATGAGCCTATTGCTTCTTGATCCGTCCTTCATGCTCTGCGGCTGGTATCATTGTTTAATCTCCTCTCTAGTCTCGATTCTAGTCTGTAGCATGAACCAGCAACAACTAGAAGAGAAATTCCTTGGGCGGCTCGAGCACGCAGGCTTAGGGTTTTTTTAGGGCACATAAACGTTAGGAGACCAAAATTACACTATAGTATGGTCTAAAACCCCCATAAAGAATTTTTTTTTTATACCCTACACTTTGAAGGTACGAGACGTACAATCGTAGTGTACGCGTACGTAAACAACACTGGGCCGAGTTCAGACAATGTTACATCACTAGATAGCTTCTAAATTTCTTGACAAACCGCTACCTTCATAACTCGTGATGTCCTTTATATGAGTGCAACAATTAACTAAGGACATTTTGTCCTTAATTGAAGAAGCCAAATGACTTCATCATCCTGAAGGCCCTATACTTTCCTCATCTCGGTGGTCTTCAAATCAAATATTGAAGTATCTTGAGGAGGCACTCTTCCCATTGCATCCGGCAAATTGCTTCGAGCATAAGCATCCCGTATCTTCGTTCCACTTCGCCTGCACTTCGCCCTTAGCTTAAGATGATCCTATAGGCATCTGTAGGGCCTCCGAAGATGCTTCGTGACGCCTCCCCCGCTTTCTCCCCACTTGTTTTTCCCCGCCTTTTGGGCCTTGGTTTCTTATCTTGGATGATAGTCTCGCCAAGGTCTTTTCCAATGCCTTATACTCCTCAGACTTCACGCCTCCCTGTTTTGTTTGCAGCGGTCTTCCATATTCTATCCATTGCTGGCGGGCATGACGGAGTTGTTCCACGTACGGGCTGCATGAATAAGAAAATCATATCAGCCAAAACATGCAGGGCATACAAAAATAAACCGCTTTTTAGATCAAGCCAACAGGATAATCAGGAAAGGACAAAGCCAGGCGTGCCCAAAAGATGCCCGACGCGAATTGGCAATATACTGCATGACAAAATGCTTCTGGCGTGTATTCACCGGCAATTCACCAATTGGCTATAAAGATGAGTATACGCTTTAAACTATTCTCGTCACGCCAGAAGGCAATTTAATTGGGAATCTATTTGCGTGCCAAATTTGCTTCGCATCTACTATTCTAACAATTAGCGCCAGCGCCGAATCGACAAAGATGAATACACCGACCTAGTCTATTACTGTTATTCCTACTTGATATATCTAAATGCCACCTAATATACTAAACTTTTATAAACGAAGACTTCGCCCATTTTGTTCAATATTGCACTAATCTTTGCGAGGTCCTCTGCGGGGGTATGGGGGCTTAGAAACCGACACCTCCTGTGGTTGTAATGAAGCAGATACATGGTTTGTCCTGTTTGTTTAGCCTGGTTGGATAGGGATCGTTGTGCGTCAATAGAATGCTGTCCGTCACTAATAAGGAAGCACACATTTGGGTTCTCTACTGTAAGCTCCTCTAACGTTGTCCACTGGAGTGGAGCATCATTTTTCCTATCCCAAGGAAGCACGCCTGCTGGCATAGGGACTTGGCCTGGATTCCTCACCATCGCCCTCAAGATTTCTCTTGCATACTCGTGGTTATACCTCCTCGCTATCAAATGTTGACTTACGGATCGCATTCGCATACCAACATGGATGGGATGTATAAAAGATTGGCTAAGTGGGTAGTTGTCTGCATACTTGACTAACCTACTCATTGCCTTTTTTTTTCCGACTCAATTTCTGCCAGCATGCCATCAACTGTTGCAGCTGGGATGTCCTTTCCTAAGTCCAACAATTTTTGTACTTCCCTGATATCATTTTGATGCTTCAACTCTTCCAGGTAGTAACTTGGAGAAGGTCCTCGCAAAGCCCTCCTCATTGCAGACACCCCTTCACTTATAGACACTAAAGTGAGAGCAGTATTTTGAGGCCATCCATACTTGAAACATGATTCAACACTCACATCCTTCTTCATCAGACCATCTTTGAAAGCTGTTGCCCTGGCATGTGTAAATCTGACGAGATCTTTCTTGTGGTTCTTCACAACCTCCACTAGAAGTTGACAATATATGCCATCTTGCTCCTCACAAGTGATAAGAATACCTTGTTTCTTCATAAGATCGGTCTCTTTCTTCCTAGAGTGTAACACAAGTTCCACCTTACCATTTATTTTAGTTACGTCAACTTACCGCTCCGCACTAGCATCCATCTTCTCCTCGGGGCATCGAGGATCTGTGTCTGCTCTGATAATGGATCCGCTATCATCCATCGACAATGCATATGATACTGCATCTTCGTTAGGCTTTCCCTTCTTCTGTGAGCTTGAGGTCGCTGGAGTATCTTCTGAGCCTCTTGCTTTCTTAGGAGGAGGTGTAGCAATTACCAATCGGTTTTGCCTCTTCTTCCCCGCAAGATGGTGCAATACATGCTTAGCGCGATTTCGAGTGGTCAACCATTCCAGCCAGACTAAACTATAAAGAATGGCATACAGTCGCGAATTACAGACAGACTAATCATAGGTAGGACAAAAAAGGAAAGGCCGAACAATCACTCGAAGGCAGTCCAATTAAACACGGGCAGATTAATTTACTCACTACCAGACAAATTATAGACAGAACACGGGCAGGACAATTAAACACAGAAAGGACAATTATACAAAGGCAGATTTAACTCACTGCCAGAGAAATGATAGACAGGAGTATGAGCAGCCGGGCAGAAGATTTATTAACAAAAAATACAGAACAAACAGTGCACAATAAGGGATATGTAAAGTTGCATGGATAAATATTCATGGCATTCCAATTTCATCTTGGCAAAATTGGCAAGCAAGTCATGCAAAGGGGAGCAAAATTGCATTACATGGAAATAATGGCATGTTGAGGCCAACTTCTAGGATCCTGGCTGGTAGGGAGGTTTTTGATAAATATGTTGGATTCAATGCTGAGAATATACCACATAAAAGTAGGAAAGATCAACAGGGAAAAATAGTTGTCAAGAAGAGATTGCCATCCCATTGTACCCAGAAGAGCATATTGGAGGAAGTGAATGCTTTGCTTCGAGAACTAATGGTACCTGCAATATCTCAACCCAGCTTTAGTAGACTATGGAGCAAGCACTTCAAGCATGTCACTATAGACACTTCGAACAACTTTAGATCACATGACAGTCCAACTATCATGTAGATCCACTTATTGGATGTGGAGAACATTATCATGTTTGGAACCCAATAACTATGTTTATATTATACATGACAAGATGGATCAATCGAAGACTTGTTTACCACAGTAGAGTTATATACCCAAGCAAATCAATAGAGCTTATCCTATGCATGTCTCTCTGACAGGTGCAATAGTGCATAGCTCGGTGCCAATTTATTATGGCCATTTTAGTTTGCAATTGTGGAGTGATGGTCCTGATTTTCATATTGGAAGTGTGATGAGGTGCTTGAGGAACTGTGAGAGTGGTTATTCTAGTGACCTCCACAACCCTGGAGGTGGTAGCCAACCACTCTTCAGTGCATTGTTAGATAGAAAGCCTAATAATTTAGAGAAGTTTACTAAGGTAAGGTTTAGGAAGTTAGGTGCTTCTGAACATGTTGGAGCCTCAAGTTCACGTCCCCAACCTCGAGATCTACCACCAAAGTTCCTCCTCCAACTTGACACCAGCCGATGTAACAAAAACAGGTATATGTTCTCATTCCTATCTTATTTAACAATTGTGGGTGTCTTTGAAATAGTGAATTTAGGGTTCTTAATGCCCTGGACATACTCATGAGGAGTGGGATGTATTGTTTGGGAAGTATAGTGCGCAGTTAAAATCTCAAACTGTGACCCATCTTCCTAGACTAATGAAAGTTCTTAGTGAATGCATTTCACCTTCTCCTATAGGGCTGATCATACAAGAGGTGCCTGATTGGAAGAATTTTATCGAAGGTTATGCTCTTGATATGGAAGGTCAATCTAGACCTCTTCAGTACACTTTCTGGGTCATGGGAAATAAGCCAATAATGCAATGGAAGATGAGACCTTCAGATGATAAATGGAGGCCAAATGAGGGAGTACCTATATGGCACGAAGATGAAAATGGTAAACCTAAGATTCCAAGGGAGTATTGGAAAAATAACCCCGATGATACCAACCTTGCATTGATAGATTATTGGACACAAGTACATGGATTATTGGGACAAGTAGACATATCTTCTGATGAACTGAAAGATAGATGGCTACTTAAGTCTAGATGGAGAGACTCGATAACACCTGAGGAAGTTGATGATGTGATAGTAGTATTCACAAGTCGATGGCTCCTCCAGCTGCTGAAAAACATTATGTTGGTCCTAGAAAAGGAAGGCCTAAATATCTCAGACTGGAAGATTATGATCCCAAAGATGACTTGCTTTGCCATCAATTTGCACTTATAGTACCAGAGCGCAAAGAGATATACCCTGTGTGGATGGGTTACACCATCTCAGATGTTTGCAAAGAAGCGGGTGACCGCAACGTGAACAAAGTTTGTGTGGTGGTGTCCAGTGCACCAGTTAAATGCAGTGGCAGAGAAGAAAGATATAGAGACTGTGGACAAAGAAATAAAGAGTTAGATACTATTTTGTTTTCATGGACCCCAAAGGTCATCCCAAGCAAGACTGCTATGGTTACAATACCTGTGGAAGTGAGGAAGAAAGCTATGATATCTCTAGGGGTCACTGAGAAGTAATTGGCATTATGTCACTCGACATACATATGTAAAATATTTTCAATTTTTAATGCAATCATGTTGTGTTGTTACAAAAAAAAAAGAACATTCTCGATGCAAATTTACTAACCCGGAAAAAAGTTGCAGTGCCACAATGGTCCAAAATCCTGACATAAATCCAATTTAAATAAATGATAATTACTATTCATTGTTCATGATTGCACTTGCAAGTTGTGACATAGCGGAATAACCTGCTATAAGATAATATTGGCACCTTCAATTTCCTTATACAAGACAGAGAGACACAATCGTTACATGATCATATATCATAGACTCTGCCTTGGACCGTATCCTTTGAAGCTTCCTTGTCAAATTATGTACAGATCCAAGCTTCTCAAAATAGAGACCTTTCCATTATCTCTTTTTCTAATTGTTCCCATAGGAGCATTAGGAGTCCTCTAATTTTCAATTATTTTGTGCACCCTGAATCTGTGATTCTCGAATAGCTTTTGGAGCAGATATCCCCATGGCAAAGCCATTTTCGGACAACCTGATCATACTTATAACTCGTGATATCTCCAGCCGTTGCGGCTTCTTCCTCTGGCACTACATTTTTAACATCTGCATTTGGCTTGACCTCCTCCTTAGCGTCTCCAATACCCTCCTCCTCCCACTGCCCATCAATTGAACCAGATGAATAAGAAACATGAGCAAGAACAAGGGTCTCTACTTTAGTTCTTGCCTCACCCTTGTCCCTTTGTTTAGAAGAGGATTGAACATCTGCCTCAATATTAATTCCTCGACAACACGGTGGCAGTTTGGTAATTTGAAGGTGAATTTACCTCCAAATGACTGTTCCAATGCTCATTTATGGATGTAATAAAGCTGATCTTCAATTCAATTGACTCTTCCATTTGCAAAACATTAAGACTAAAAAAAAAATTAAAACAACAATTAGAATACAATTTATGAGGGTGCTTCCATTGTATCTTACCTTAAATATAATAATAACAAACTCGAAGATACAACAAGCCCCAACTAGATCCTCTAAAATCCCTCAACTAGATGTAACAGGCCCTCATTGGTTGCTGTACGAAAAGCACTGACAAAGATCCTGTCCTTTGGTATCACTAGGATGGACGTGAATGAATAAATAACATACGGAATAGGGTCAAATTTAATTCAGCTGTCAGAATAAACTCAAACTGAAAGTTAAGCTGGTACGCATGGAGGGCCTGGATAGCTCGCGGTCAATGGGAATGCTAGACGTCAGAAAAGGCAACTAGCCTGGTGATCCCAAAGAAATGGAATTGCATCCAAGAGCTCGATTGCTTATGTAGCTATTGATGTCAAGATTTTTCTTCGGTGATCCTAGAGGTAGAGAATCACCCACATACCTTCTTCTGTGATCTCAGAGGAGGGAATCATTCCTTGACTGACTCGGGGACCTTGGAGGCGAGGATAACGGGCCGATATGTGGCGCAGATATCAGCCCTCCATCTATGATCCCAAAGGAGATAATCACTTCTTGTGTGCAATGGGGATCTCAGAGGTGGGAAAATGTTGGTTGAACGTGGGGCCGATATCAACGACGTTTCTGGACTGAGGAGTCCTCCAAGATTTTTTATGTGATACTGGAGGATGGGAATTATCACGATCGACCTAGATGGACCTAGATGCAAGGGGCAATTGGACGGCATACAGTTGCTGCAATATACTTCTTGGCACGTACAAATTTGGCATGGTACTATATGTGAAACAATTTAGTGTGTAAAAGCATAACTAAGCATAAAAAAGCAGCGGCATTTGTTATAATATTTCAAAATGTTAGTCACCACTCTTATAGAAAATCCAACTTTTCAATTTTAGAGCACCAAAGGACATAATTATATTTGAAATTATGTGGAGAATGGACAGTTGCAATGCTTCTAGATTTGGCAGGGATGGTTTGGGGTTGGTAGGGTGTAGTTTGGCAAACTATAAAACTTCAAACTTTATAATCGTTTGTAAACTCGTCCGTCATATAAAAAATATAAGTTCCCCATATTAATGGACAAGTGCCACTTGACAAAAGCTGGTTTACCAAAGGAGCCAAGAAGGACTTGTCCAGTCATTTCTTTATATAGTAGACATTGCATTGTGCCACTCCATATACTTCTGTCGGAAACAGATATATGATACTTAGCACAATGTCCACATGCAAAGTGCGAGAGTCGACCATGTTCGATGAGGAATCAATGAGAACCATAAAAGTAAGCTTCCTTGCTCATATATACATCTAATGAGCCAGAATTGCTAGTAATCTCTATTCAGATCTGATTGAAGTAGATGGTGTTCTAAATAATATTCTAGTCATTGACATCTTGAATAAATATACATCCTTGTAAAGAAACATATCAAATACATTGTTTTGCAGTAGGCTAATTTTTAGAAATGGTTAAGATCAAACCAAGATGTTAGCGCATCACTTGAAGCAAAATGTGTGCGCAGCATGGAGCTCGTTGGAGATCCCACAACGACATATCACATTAAGTCATCCAGTATGACTCTTAGTCCTCACTTAGCTGTTGGCCATAGCTTACGGGGCAGTAAAATGCTCGAGTTACACGAGTTACCTATCACAAATGGCAGTCAGATGCTCTAAGGTTTGTGTTACTGTATACACTACTTAAATAACTTATTCTAACATGATTAGAATGTTAACACTGATGGACAGTATCCCCATTGACTTTAGGTAAAGTAGGCATAAAAAAGAACGAGATGGAACTTATTCCCCTTCAATACATTGCTTACCTCCTTTTGAAATGAATCTAGCTCAAATAGAAAGCTGATAGCCATGTCTGGAACAAGACACACCTTTTATCTGTTCTCCAATCTTATTCTACTAATCGCTATCCTTAGCTTGGCCATAAAAAAGCTTCTTTGCTCTTACATTTCCAGTAGGCAACGAGATCCTACAACAAAGTCCAATTTTTAACACATGAAAAGTCACATAATTATTAAGGCTGAAAAACGAGCTTCATTTCTTGTCACCTTGTCCTTCAAACTATCAAATAAGGATTCCACCTACCAGGACTTTTGTTAGTATCAAGATCCTTTGTCCATCCTTCCATATCTTGAGAAAGAAGCAACTTAGGACAATTGAACAGACACAGATGTAGAATTAGTGGCATTTGAAACCTACATACATCTCTCACAAGTCACTGATTGGCAATCTCAATGAAAATTATACGTTACAACATTCCATGAAAGAAACCTTCAGCTGGGAATATCTGTGAAAGCAAAATCAATGCCATCTTAAGCAAGAAACTATAGAATGCTCTTTTGATAGATATTTTGTGCAAAGCCAGGCAAACATCTCGCCTACGAGCTCTTTGCATGCAAGGAATGATTCACATTCCGACAAATCATCAGTCTGGAATTATCCTGCAAATGCCTGCTATATGCCCACAGAATATACACTTTCAAATGGTTGTCAACACAAAAATATGAATAAGCTTCAAAAACGTCCACATGAGTTGCTTCACACAACTTGCCTTCTTCATTGCTTCAAGATCCATACTGCAAAGCTCCTCTGAATTCATATTCTTTTGAGTACCAAAATTAGCTGTTTTAGAGTCTCGTCAACAACCTTTCCATGGACAATGTACTGTACTTCTGGTCCCAAAAGCTTCTATCACATGAAGATAACCATCACCACAACTACCTTGAAAATGCCAAAATTCATTAAATGAAAAACTGGAACCATATCATGCGCCAATTTAGCTGATGAAGATATGATTATATCCTTCTGATTCAAATACTTGAGCTGCTCCATTGTTACATCTTCCTACTCATCCTCTGAAGAATGAACTGACAAGCATTATAGATACTCATCTTCTGATATTCATCTTCCAAGCTTCTGCAAATCGTTGTGAGCATCTGCAAGTCCATCAAGCTTATGCAAGGTCCTCCAGGTATTTCAAAATGGAGCTTTGCATAAGTGGCATCCTAGCAAAGTCCCCCGATCTTCTCCTTGGATCTCTAAACAGTGGAAAAAATACTGTTCAAGCCAAAATCGATTATCTGTGTAATCGTCCATTCCATTCCATCTCTGGCCATCTCCTCAAGAAGACCTTGAAGCCATGCTACATCTTTAGCACATATGCTGGTAACAGGAAAGAACTTCCAGTTCTATCAAAGCACTACAAGATTGAGGTATTCATCGTTTGCACTGTATCATCTTTATCCGAATCTTCTAGGGGTTTATGGTTTCTGAAAATGTGGGGATCACAGATTCATCCGCCATATTTAAACTTGAGCCATATTCCCATGGAATCATGCCTGAGATGCTTCATTTAGAAACACAATACAGAAAATAAGAACCTTCTACACTTCCCTTGCCATCGCTGGTTCTGCAAAGCATCAAGCTCGTGTTTTCTGAAAAGATGGGGATCACAGATTCATCCGCCATAGTTAAACTCAAGCCATATTCCGATGGAATCATGCCTGAAACGCTTCATTTAGAAACCCAATACAGAAAATAAGAACCTTCTACATTGCCCTTGCCGTCATGGTTCTGTAAAGCATCAAGCTCGTGTGCCTCGTAGATTGATCTATATATCAAACACAGAAACGAAAGAGGCTTCAGATCCTTTATGCAACAATGACATATTTAGCAAAATTTGGACTTATTCAAATCTAATAGATAGACTTCAAGGATGCTATGATACGATTATATATATTTTTCAGCTCCTGCTGATTTTAATAATATCATCAGTTTATCTTTAAATTAGAAGTATCATAACTATTAAAGCATAAAACTTATCTCTATATCAATTTTCACTCCAATCTATTTAGAATTAAAATTTCATACAAAAGAGTTATATATGATTAAAATATTTGTCCTTTCAAAATATTCAAAGAAAGGCCTAGGTTGAATAGATTAATAAAGTAAATCATACAATTGTTAAAAACTAAATTAAATACATATTTCAACAATAATAAACTATCTAAAAAATGGTCATTAAAATATAAATTTATCATTTAATAGACTTCAACCTAAAACTTTTCTTAGAATATTTTTAAAAGTGCTAAGAGTTTGCAAATTATAAAATCCTCGTTGTAACTCAATCGCTTATTAAGCCATCAAGTTTTATATACAAATTATCCTGATTGCCAAATATTAAATTTGTTAAATCACTGAAATTTGAAATTATATATTCATAAAATATCTAATTCTAAATTTATGCGTTGATAACCATTACACTTTAATCTAAAGATAAACTTTTATAATTAAAATTAAAACTTATAAAAATTATTAAAATCAAGGGAAAGTCACCCAAATGCCCTTGCGAAATGGGCAATTTACCAAAGTACCCCTATCAAACCGAAAATTACTAAAATGCCCTTCGGGCGGCCAAGGGCAGGCAAACGGGCAGAAAATTGATCAGAGTGAAACGGAGGGAAGCTGCCGTTTAGAGAAACAGAGGGAAAATTAGGGAGGTGCCCATGGAGGAGACGCCCAAAGATCAACAAGTGAATTCGACAAGTCAATTTGTCCGGCAATTCAACAAGTGAATTGGCCCAAAGATCTCATCGTGAGCACCGGTTTACCTTCCGAATTTCCAAACGTGTTTGTAAGATAAGGAGAAATAGTTAATTTCTAGCAATCACAGTTTCTTCCGAAAATCATAGTATTTAGGGATACCGGGTTTAAAGCCCGAATCTTATTACAACAGATCTTAGTACTAGCAAATCGAGATAATTGGGCCACAGTTTGAGGGCAATTAAGAGGGCAAAAGTAATTCCCTCAGATGCTCTTTCTTCTTTCATGTTAGAGTTGATGTACAAATCTTCCAAAGCAGGGGCCAACTACAATTAGTGAAAGGAGTGCGAAATAAGCATGCATGCATTGCTAGAATAGAATGCATGCATGAATTGCCGAGTAGATAGTTAATGCTTCTCCTTACCTTGCAAGGTAATCCGTAATTTCCAAAGACGTAAGGTTGTATGTCCGTGTATGGAACTGCGGTAAGGGTGCCAAATTTGATTCATTTGAAGAATGCAAGGTGCAAAGACGAGATCATCGCAACCAAAGATCATGTAGAATTATCGCTGATTAAGTCCGATCGTTCTAGATACAGAGTAAAGTATATGTTGAAGGTTGTCCATGGATGATCCACGCTTCTAAACTTCCGTGATAGTGCTGGTTACAATTAAGAGCATAGGTGGTGCGATTCTTATGGTGGGGTTAATCGAGAAACAATAAGGAAGCTAACTCAAAATGGGTGACGGAAAAATATCTTGGTAAGTTCCTTGAGCACCAAAGTTATAAACCTTCGACCTTGTTACCGATGTCCCAAGAGAGCATGGAGTAGAGATAAGCTACCGTGGTTGCATGGTTAGCAAAAAGAGAATGCAATGGCTGAACTTCACGGTTCACATGAAGAAGCTTATCACGGTTGAATGACTACCGCCCCGTGTTAATGGAAGCAAATCCCGGTAGTATTTGTACAGTACCAACGGGATGAGCGTAAAAGGTTCACAAGAATGTTTCTTGCTTTTGGCTTAGCTTGAGTGGATTTGGGCATTGTCGGCCTATCATTGGCCTAGATGGGACATTCCTAACAAGCAGGTATAGAGGAATTTTGCTTACAGCAGTTGCAGTTGACGCACGTGGGTCTTTGTTTCCACTAGCATATGCATGGGTTGCCATTGAGAATGACAGCAACTGGTGTTGGTTTTTAACTCAGTTGCAAGGTTCTTTAGCACTCAATAGAGCGGTTGTCTTTTTGTCTGATCGACAGAAAGGAATATTGGAAGGAGTGTCAGCTGTTTTTGGGGAGAATGCAGTGCATGGATATTGTCTGAGGCATTTAGCAGAGAATTTCAAAAAGGAACTTAAGAGTATAGAGCTGGTCAAATTGTTGTGGAAAGCAGCTCGTGTAGAAACAATTCCCAAGTTTCAAGAAGTTTTACAAGCAATTGGGACTGCAAATGCTGCCGCTCAAACTTGGCTGCTCGATGAGATGCGTCATCCTCGATATTGGGCAGAAGCATATTTTCAAGCCATCGGTTTTGGTCATCTTACCTCTAACATTGCGTAATCTTTGAATTTTGGTCGCTTGAAGTAAGAGACAAGCCCATACTGTCCATGTTGACTATGATTTGTGACAAGATGATGACATGGTTTTATGACCGTCGAAAGGAAGGATTTGATGCATGGATGGCTGCTAGACAGAGCCCTTTTGCAGTTGTGAAAGAGGTAGATGATGCGATCAAAGTTGCTATTGCTCGTGCACGTTATTACAGGGTTCTTCCATCCACTGAATTTATGTTCAAGATTGTAACTGCAAAACATGAGCATGTGGTCGATGTGCAAGCTGGTACATGCTCTTGCTTGAGATGGCAGAAGTCTGGAATTCCTTGTGCCCATGCTGCTACATCAATTCTATTCAAGAAACAACAAGTGCAGATGTACACCTATGAGGCATATCGGTTGTGCGTGTACTATGCAACTTACGAAGGGGTTATCTCTCCAGTGATTCATAGTGGTGAAGTTGCGGCAGCCACAGATATGCTTCCTCCACAGACATCTCGATTGCCAGGGCGACCTAAGAAGAGGAGAATAAGATCGGCTACTGAGGATGACAAGAAAGCAGTAAAATGTTCAAGATGCAAAAGTGTCGGTCACAACTGCAGAACTTGCAGGAGTACCAATTGAAATTGCAGGTATTTTATTTGCGAGGTGAAGTGTTTTGTGACTTCTTTTTTAATTATGAGATTGATTTCTTATTATTACATAATAAACAGAATATGGGAGCAGCTTTTAGCTTACTTAAGATCGCAGACTTGTGAACTTGTTGTTAATTAAGTAGTTCTTTCTGCAGCTTGTGAACTTGTTGTTAATTAAGTAGTTCTTCCTGCAGCTTGTGAACTTGTTGTTAATTAAGTAGTTCTTTCTGTAGCATTTCTTGCAATGGAGCATGAAGCAGTTCCAAAAGGCTCTCTTTGTCAAGTGCATTCAATATTCAAAGTGGGCATCCTTCCTGATGCAGTCTTTGATATCATAACTGACCCAGAAAACAAGCGTGTTTTCTTAAGAACATTCATTCAAGTTGAATAGTAAAGAGGATACTGTGGTTTCTTTATGTTGTGAATGTCCAGGCTAAGTAGCTGCAGTGCTTCCCTGGATTCAGAATGTGAGATATGCTCACTTTTCATCAAATCATGGTGCTTTGGAGTTCCGATTCATGATTCAAGGCGTATCTGGAGTTATCAGCTAGCATGGACTTCTCATGGCAGAATGCTTCTATAAAATTGTTTTATATGGAAAAGTTGCAGTTATGTTTAGCGTTGGGTAATATGTGTTTTTCTCCCGTGGGCATGTTGTCACTGTATGATGTTGAAGCTTCATAAACTTGATTTTCCTCTAATTCCAGTATATGCCGGTTCTGGCTTTCTGAATCAGAATTAAACTCAAAGTCCAATGCATCCACAAATGCATCAAATGAGCCACCACTCTCGTTGATCAGAACAGAAAATCAATCCATCCACTCTCGTTCAATTGCAATCAATCATGCCGTTGCCTGCCCTTGCCCTTGCCGTTTGCCTGCCCTTGGCTGCCTGAAGGGCATTTTGGTAATTTTCAGTTTGATAGGGGTACTTTGGTAAATTGCCCATTTCGCAAGGGCATTTGGGTAACTTTCCCTATAAAGATTAAACAATACATATAATCTTAATGGCATCCTTAAAGTGCTATTTATTAAATACGAATAGGACTTGATTTTCTTGAATATGTCATACTATTCATAAGCTCTTTCTGTTCCTTTGCTAGCTTCTCAAATTTCTCAAGGCATCCGATGGGCTGAACCTGCCCCAGCTGCTGAAGCCCCTTTAGTACATGGGCACAGTTAGTTTTCTTGCATGTTCGCTCTTTGCAGCTGCTATGTGGCTTGTATTAAAGTATCAGCATACTGATTGGCATATTTCGCAACTTCTTTCTCTGTTCCTATTTGAATTGATGCATCCTCTTGTTTTTCTAATAATCCTTCAATGAGATGTTTGCAGTACTCTTTTGTAACAATATTTTTCGCAGAAACCAAAAATTGGTCAAGTCTTGGTGATAAGATTATATGTATTTTTAACTCTCTAATTAATTTTTATAAAATTTACAGTTTATCTTCAAATAAAAAGTATGATAGTTAAAAGTTTACTAATTTTTTACTTTAAATCTATTTAAAATTAAATTTTTATCTAAGATGAACTCTATATGATTAAAATGTTATTGTTTTTAAATGTTTAAAGAAAGTTTAGATGAAATGAATCAAATAATTATGTTTATGTTTTAATTAAAAAAGTTTGGATAATTTTTTTAATTAATTTTTAATATATATTTATTTTATCGATAATAAACTATTCAATATTTGTCATTAAAACATGAACTTTATCTTTTGATTAATTTTAATCTAGCACTTTTTTAAAGTATATTTTAAGTGCTAAGAGTTTGTAAATTGTGAAATTCTCATATAATTTTAAGTCAATCACTTATCAGACCATCATATTTTATTTACAAATTATCCTGATTGCCAAATTTAAATTTAATAAGAAATCACTAAAAATTAAAATTTTATATTCTTGAAATGTCTAATTCTAAATAGATTCACGTGAAAGTTAGTTTATAAAGCAATTGTATGTTTCTATGACAATTATACTTCAATTTAAAGATAAAGTTATATGGTTAAAACTTGTAGAAATTATAAGAATCAAGAAGAATTAAACATGATATATAGTCTTAAAATGATATCCCTGTCTATTATATCTGAATAAGTCCAGGTTTTGTTGAATATGCCATAACACGCTTCTCTTGTTCAAGTTCCCATGATTCTGCAGTCACCGAACAAAGTAATCCACAAGACAATATCAGGCCAAGCATATGCACCTATCAGTGCGCTCCATAATATCTGATTTTGGATTTGGATTTGGGTCGGAATGGTTAGGGCCGCGACCGGCCGAAGGAATTACCTGGGTTTTCTATTTTTTCTAGCCGTCGATTCATAAATTAGAAGATCTAACGGTTGAGATGGAAAAAAGATGACGTGATATGACACGTGGCATAGCTAGAATCGCAGCAAATTCGTCACCTTGTGTTAGGCAACATGTTAAATGCTAAAGACAAGAATATATTACTAGGACTAGGATTAAATGCCAGCCTTTTCTTGTACTCCTAGGTCGCCACGGGCATTATTCTATTAACACAATATAAAGAAAAGGCAATTATGGTTTTTGACAGTTCTTCGGAATCGAACTCAAACGCAAACGGAGCCAATATTTCCCCCGGAGATCGCCTTCACAGACAACCCGATCTAGCGTCGTGAAGCAGTGCCGTAGCAATGGACAAGGAAAGTTTCGGTTCCACTTTGTCCGACATTGCCTTCGGAAGGGCCATGGCGGCTGCTGCTCGAGACTACAAACAGGTACATTCCCTTAACCTATTTATTTCACAGAAAAATAGATCGCTGTTTTAAGCGATTTAGATCACGTGATTCTCTACTCATAAAGAATTTCGTTGGTTTCCTTTAAATTCTGTGCTTTATTGGTTATTTCTTGCTTCAAATTGGTCATTTCTTAAAAATCTATGTTGCCTTTTCCAGGAGGTTCTTGCTGCAGAAAAGGAAAAGAAGGCTGTAGCTGAAGTGGACCTTGATGACCTCGCAGATGTATTGAGTAGTCTTAAGTTTTTGTATCTAATCAGTTAATATTTAGAATTCTTTTGGGTTTACCTTTGATTTCTATACACATATCAGCCACTTATATTTCAGTTCTCCTCCATTAAAAAAAAGGACATCATTTTAAAGTTACGTGCACGCCAGTCATCTTGACGTTTTAAAATGGTGCTGGAATAGCAAAATGCATGCAAAAATTTGAAATCCCTTGTGTTTAACAAAGTTTTTTTTCAAGCTGGGTTAATGTATAGTGATTATTAACTGGGTGGCTATAGGATCCCGAGCTTGAACGACTTCATGCTGAACGCATTGCATCCCTTAAGGTTAGTTGTGGCATTGATCGTGCTTTTGACAGTATCAATGGACTATAATTTGGCATCTGACAGAGAGAGGCTGAGAAACGGCAGTCCTTGCAACAAAAGGGGCATGGAGAGTATAGGGAGGTGAGGTATGCGTAAACCAAAACATAAGAGATGCTTTTACAGCAAAGCAATAATAGGTGTTTCTGAAAGCACTCTTTTAAATATTAATGGCTTATATGAGCAGATAACTGAAGGTGATTTCCTAGAAGAAGTTACGAAAAGTGAAAAGGTGGTATGCCATTTTTACCATCAAGAGTTTGTTCGGTGCAAGTATGTGATACAGTTCTTATAACTAGTTAATATTACTGTAGAGTATCTTTTAACTGATGTTACAACTATTACAGAGTAGTGAACAAACATTTAAAACTCCTGGCCCCAAAATATATGGATACCAAGTTTGTGATGATCGACGCAGAGGTGTGCGCAGTTTCAGAAACTTTATGGATTGAATGCATGATCAATTTTCTATTAAATGTTACAATAACTTTTCTGTCATGTTCTGTGTGCAGAAATGCCCCTTTTTTGTATCGAAATTGGCGGTAAAATTGTTGCCATGTGTCATCCTTTTCAGGTATTTATTCTTGCAGCATCAAGCATCATATTCTTACTGTTAATTGTCTAAGTATTAGTTTTCAAACTTCAGAAATGGAGTAGCATTTGATAGGATAGTTGGATTTCAAGAATTGGGTGGGATTGATGATTTTCCTACAAGCACCTTCGAATCCCTTCTCCAGAAAAAAGGTAGTGGATCTCTCCGTTGTGGTAATTTTTGAACAGAAGTTTATACTGTGAATCCCTATTTTCATCATCAGGAATAATCACAAAGTTGGAGACATCAAACAATGAATATTCTGCCCCAAGAAATGTGCGTTCCAGTGCTTACTCGGACAGTGACTCTGAATGATTACAAGGAATTTGCAAGCAAATTGTCTAAAGTTAAAAAGAACATGTTTCTTATTTATTGTATTGTTCATATCGTCAAGAATGCCAATCCCTTGCTAGCCATCTTCAATTGCCAAGCTCTATTAAAATTGTGTTTCTCAGTTGAAGGAGCTGTTTGTGCATTTTGTTCTCATCAATTTATTAAGTTAATGATGGTTCTTCTTTATGGTCTGATAAAATTGAGTCTATCATGTTTTAATACCTTCTTGGGTTTCCCAAAAGGGCAAACCCTCAGTTGTGGTGGTGGATTGGCATATACTGTGATATGCCAGAATGTGCCTAGATGGTACCCGCTTTTGGCCTGTCTTTGCAGGTGAGTCCTTTATCTTTGGTGTCTTGGCAAGCCGGTGGAGGTGGTCTCTGCTCCCAGCTGGTACTCCATTTGCTTGCCCAAAGTTTCCATCTTCATTTTTTTCGCTGGATCTGTAGATACACAACAACATCCATTTCTCTGCCTCCCGATTATGGATTTATGGCTCTAACTGCTGCCTCTAGCCTTATTCTCAGGAAATGGCAAGCCTTTCAGGTTGGTGTCAAATTTGCAGATCAGAAATGTTTGGATGGTAACATGGAATCTTGGGTCTTGCTCAGCAGGGGCATTTTGTTGATGCCTTTAAACTATTTGAATAGATGCCAAACCCAGATATGGTTTTATGGAATACAATTATTTCAGTGTATACCAAACTGGGACTAGTTTGAAGTATTTTACAAATGCCTCAGCATGATGTGGTATCCTGGAACACAATGCTGGCGGCATATACACAATGTGGACAGCTCAAAAAAGCTAGCCAGCTTTTCAATGTCTGAAAAGGAATGCCATAAGTTGGCCTACCGTGATGGCAGGATATGCTGCACAGGAACACCTTGATAATGCTATCCAGTTATTTGGGTAGATGCCCTGCATGCATTCGAAGTGGAAATCTTAAACATGTTATTATTGAGTTCTTTAAGCAGCTGATCCAAACTAACCAATTTTCGGGAAGTAATTTTTCGAAAAAATGAAGACCTGTTACTTGGAATGCTATGATTCAGCTGGCACAGGAAAAGGACTCGTAAAAGAAGCCCACGGTCTGTTTTAATTAATGCCTGAACGGGATATTATTTCATGAAATGCCATGTTTCCGGGATGTGCACAACATTTTTCTTTAGAGGCGATACATTTCAAAGGATGCGTAAACACAATGGGGTTCCTGATTGCAGCATTTCTGCATATTACCTCCCCAAAATATCTCTTTCCTAAGATTTGGGCGTAGGTGGGCGGATTTCAAATTTTTTTCTCTATCGTCTGAGGCGTTCTTTTTTTTTTGTGGTTGCTCTTCATGGTCGGAAATAACAGGTCTTGCTTCACTGGGGCTGCTAAGAACAGCCCGATGGAGGCGCTCGAACGGCCTGCCTCTCCCCAAATCGGCCTGCGATGGCATCTTCGGCGGCTTCTTGCTTCTTCTTGCTTCTGATTTTGGAGGGCAACTCCACCTTTTCCTATTTCAGTTCTTCCCTTTCTTCCCGATTGCAAATGGATCAGTTGGATGCACAAATTATTGGTAGAAACTCTTCTCTGAATTTGTGTCATGTAGAAGCCCCTTATGTAGAAGCCCCTTTTGCTTGCCGCTTTTGCCATGAAGAGTTTTGTTTTAGGAAGCACAGAATGAGGAATGGTTTTAGGCCCTCTTATATCATCTTCGGCGGTTCGTTCTACTGGGCTGTGGATTTGGATTTGGGCTTTGGACTGGGCTTTCGATTTGCTTGTTACCAGATATCCTACCTTGGTCTAGGTCTGGTAAATTGTGGACCTTGATGTAGATTGTGCTGTAACAGATTGTGCAGCTTCTGGCGGCTTCTGGTTTGATTGCAAAAACAATTTCTTGCATGGCAATGGTTCATGGCACTGTATTTCCCATTCGCAAACGTATTTTTATACGTGTATGTAGCATATGGGGAGCGTCGTGCTATACGGGGGTGTGAGATGTAAAATCCCATTTTTTTTTTTTTTTTTGAGAGAAAGAAGCTTTTTAGTCATTAATTATAGAAAACAATTACATATTGTCATAGGCATATCCAAAATGATAAGCCAAAATATTGAAGCTAATAATAATAAAAAAGTTTTAAGTAGCTTGAAATAGCGGGAACTTGAAAATTCGGAATTTAGCAAAGTTGAAGATATATATAGATCCAATGAAGTCGGTCTAGAAGTGAATCAGGAACACCTTAGCGGTGATCCTACGTATGAAGATAGAATATGTGATGTATTGAACCCGGCAAAAGAGAAAAGTCGGGTTATAGGAAGTCAAGAAGTGAAAGTGGTCTCAATGAAGGGTCGGTAAATGGGGATTTGATTGTTCCCCAGTCAACCAAACTCAATGAGTCTAACAGAGTTGTGTGGCCATAAGATGGATCAGGGGTCCCAAAGCAACTGCAGACGCCCCCTATGATAATAATAGCTCTCTCTGTAGAGTTCAAACCGAAAGCATCTGTCATTTCTCGCCATATCTATAAATGAACCACCATATTCTTTGTCATTAGGTGAGTGCCTTTACTGAGAATTCTTGTGCCCAAAGAACTTCCCTTTGTGGAACCTCACTTAACTGGTCCATTAGATACCC
The DNA here is from genome assembly GCA_021234155.1 of Isoetes taiwanensis. Lineage (NCBI taxonomy): Eukaryota > Viridiplantae > Streptophyta > Lycopodiopsida > Isoetales > Isoetaceae > Isoetes > Isoetes taiwanensis. The sequence continues at coordinate 5,938,896 of JAJEKV010000065.1, read as the reverse complement.
TTTGATCAGTCCTAGTCCGTAAACCGTCATCATGATTGAATTGAAATGTATCATTCCTATTTCTTTCTAGTCTTGCCATTATGTTCTCTTCAAGACTGTCATATTGGAGATCAAGCCCGAACTTGCAATTCCAAAGGTAATCTAGCAACAAAGTTAAAGATCCGAATTAGTAACATGATCATGACAATGAAGTTTAAAGCTATTAAAGGCACCAAAGAAAGTTTCCCAACAGATTCCATTTGTTATCATATTTTTCAAAGATATTTATTTTTGTGAGCAAGGGGCCATCATTTCAATGTCAAAAATGATTTGAAGTTTTATCCAAACAATAGAAATTGATGACCACCATGAAGACACCTATTTACGTGTTTCGGATATTCCAAAGAATGATGTAATGTGATTGAATTCTTAAGCAAATCATTATTAGAGAGAAATTCAATAATATTTCTAGGCCTAGGAATATCAAAGATATTAAAAATCCAAACCCATAAGGTGTCTAAATTTGGACATGTAAAAAAATATACGAGCATTTTCAATTGAATTACAACCAATGGGACATAACCGAGAAATAACATGATCCGGTCTCGAATAAATTTCCGTGAATAAGCTCCAAACAAGGAATACTTTTGTTAGCTAACAACCAAGCAAAATAGGTAATCTTAGGTCGGGCAATAATTTCTCCAAATACTCTTGAAGAGCACTGGATTGATTCGTGGATTTATATTCCAAAGATTTTGGCGCCTTTTAGACTTAGGAGAATCTTGAGTTAAGTAGGCATAATGCCGGAGACTTTGTAGATCTTCTTTCCTCCACAAGACCAATGATTATTGCACTTTTTAATTGGGATCAATTTTAATATTTCTCAAAGATCTCATAATATGATCATAGAGAATTACGGGAGGAAGTACCACCAATTATAACTTTCAATCCGGTCCAAGAGATCCATTTATCACCCCGCCAAATATTACCCAAGCAAGAAATACCTTTGCTCAACCATTTCATCAGAATTTTAGGATGCTTCAAAGCTAAAAGTCTATGGTCTCGAAAGTAGCCAAGTTTGGATTCCAGAAAATGCTAGAGTTGTGGGGGACTCAATATTGGATCATGTTGATAACATTTGGAAACCTTATTCCATGAGGTGATTAAATTCCTCATAAGAGGGGAAGTGTTTGAGCGGGCCCGATCTCGGAGAAAGAATGAGGAAGTTGATGATTGATGAGGGGTGCCCTTCCAAAATACTATTTTGAAGCCAAGATTTGATGAACAGAGTTGCGTGGATTACCACGACTAAAAAGAGTCTTCGGACATATTTTCCCGCCAAAGCATAGCCTTGAAGTAGCAGGTTTTTGCATCCAAGACCACCCTTGCTTTTATTCTGAGTAACATAATTCCAATTTACCATGTGATTTTTTCCCCAAATGTAGTTCCTAACTATCTTCTCAATCTGCTGATAAATAGATTTAGGAGCTAGAAGAGCAGAAGAGAAGAAAATATGAGAACTTGAGAGAACAGAGTTTGCAATGATAGTTCTACCAGCTAAAGAGAGACAGCTACCATAGTTGTTGAGTTTCCTTCTAATTTTTGAGACAATGGGAGACCATAGATTTTTGACAGATGTATCTAAGGAAAGGGGCATACCCAGCAAAGTAGATGAATGGCTAAAACCAAAGCAATTGATACCTAAGATATCAGATCGAGTAGACTCTCCAAGAATGATACACTTTTGCTGATTCAAGAAAATACCAGAGGCAACACTAAACCCTTTGATGGTGTTAAGAAAGAATTCAATGTTATTAATGTCATTCTTCAAGAAGTCGAAAAGAATCATCAAAGATATTGCATTATGGATAATTTGGTTCACACTATCGGGAAGCAAAAGACCTTCAAAGTTCCCAACCTGCTGGTGATGTATAATAACTCTTGTTAGCATTTCAGCAACAATGATGAAAAGATATGGAGCTAATGGACAACCCTGCCTAACACCTTTGTTCAGAGTAAAGAAAGAGCTTGGGGAACCATTGATTAAAATTGAGGATTGAGATCTTGAGTTGAGTCCCATGATGAGATCAATTAACTTAGAAGGAATACCAATCTTTTGAAGAGCAAGAACAAGAAAGTCCCATCTAACAGTATCAAAGGCTTTAGAGAAGTCAAGTTTCGTAAGAACACAATTTTGATTTGAAATTTTAGCCCAAGTGCATCCCCTCCATAGCTGCTATGTAATTATCAAGGATATATCTATTAGAAAGGAAAGCTGATTGGTGCAAGCTAATATTTTTCTGAAGGTAAGCTTTGATTCTATTAGCTATGATTTTTGCACAAAGCTTGTAAGTGGCATTGGTCAAAGATATAGGCCTCCAGGTCACTAAAGGTCCTTGGATTATCGATTTTGGAATAAGAGAGAGATGAAGGATAAGATAAGGGTGCAAATGGTTGGAAGACCAAAACCATTAATCATATGAACCAGATCATGCTTTTATGACATCCCAAAACTTAATGTAAAAATTGGGAAGGCCATCCGGCCCTGGCTTTTTCCCTTTAGCCGCTATTCAGAGTTTGCTTGATTTCATCTTGAGAGGGCAATCTAGAAATCTGATCACCTAATGGATCAACTATATTATTTTGGAGAGAGTTTAAAATATCTAGGAACCCTTTAGCCTCAAAATTATCCCAGCCCTAACATTTTCCGACCGGAGAAAATAGTGGAGTACTTAGAAAATAAATAATCAGTGATACCTTTTGGATCCTTAAGAATAGTGCCACTATCATCTTTGATGAAGGAGATCTGTTTTTTGAGCAGCCTATTTTTAGCAATTCGAAAAAGAATTTTGAATTGCAATTATCCATGTGATTATGGAATTTGATTTTACTTTTCATGGCTGCCTTTGGCTTCATATTCCTCAATACTCTTAATGTTATGCTCAAGGTCATCTTCTATTAAATGCAAAGAGGAATTAAGGGGATCATTCTGAAGTTTAGATCTGACATCCTTCATAGCAATAAGAAGCTTGTTTTTAGTGTCACTTTTTTGAGCATGCAAAGCTTTAGACCAATTTTTTATCCAAGATTTAGCTTCCTTTATATTAGTATAGAAAGCTTTCATAGAATGGTTGTCATTGACTCTTGGGAGGCTGCTGTAGAAGGCACTAAAATCAGCACAGAATCTATCATTGCTCAAGTTGGAACAATTAAGCTTAAATGGAATGTTACCTTGCTTCTTAATGCTCAAAGAGTGCTTGGTTTGGAGAAACTGTGGTTGGTGATCCGAGATAGAGGTGCTCTCATCACTTGAAACAATACAATTGTCCCAGAAGGATAGATTAGATTTTTTGACATAAAATCTATCTAGAGTACAATATACTCTTGAGTGACCATCCTGTTTATTTGACCATGTGTACTTGGCAGTAGAGGAAGGAATATAGCTGAATAGGTGAGAATCAAGCAGATTATCCCAATTTTCTTTCTCTTTGATTGACATACTCAGATTGTTATTTGATTTGAGGTCAATGGATGGGGTATTATTGTAGTCACCAGCAAGAATCCAAGTTACAGAGTTATGATTTTGAAGCCAACTATTAATTTGTGGCCAAATTGTCTCCCTTTCTCTCGAGATAGTTGGGGCATAGATGTTCACAACACCAAACAAAGAATCTGAATAGTTAAAGATCACTGCCTGCCATCTTTTGCAAGGGCTGTTATAAAGAAGAGAGTGTTTGAGATTACTCCGGATCATGCAAAGCCCCCCCAAGTATTGGAGGCTTCAATCCAATGGAAGACCGACCTGGTCCAATCGGTCGGCCAAGTTTGAGCACGGGTTAGGAAGTCTCGGTTCTGTAATGAGAATTATATCTGCTTTGTATTCCCTAACTGAGAAATAGCCCTCCTTCTTTTTAGGGGCCCTTTTATTCCTCTCAAGTTCCGGAAAGGATCTTCATTGGAAGAGAAATAAGCAAGATTGATGGAGAGTCGATCGGGATTGTAAGCTCTCGACTTTGTTTTCGGTATTGCTAGCGGGGGTTCCTGCAATGTTAAGAATTCTCACTGAATGTTTAATCCTAGCTTTAGCTTTAGCTTTCCCTTTTTGGACTTTGAACTAGCAGATAATACACCTTTTGGATGTAACATTAGAAAGGAGTCATCATCCCAGGAAACATGGTCAACAATATTTAAAGTATTATTGTTAGAGTCCCCCATTTTCTTTATCGAAACCTCCTGTCGAGTAAACCTGGTTTGGCATGTGAGAGCAACTCCAGAATTTTGAACCACAAAGAAAGGACTTGGATTTGGTCTTGTATTAATATCATCAGAAACAAATAAACTATTATGAAGAGGGTTTAGATCTTGCCTGGGAATTGCCAAATCCTCCTTTAAGTTGATCGCAATAGACTCCTCGTGTTGTGAAATGCTTTCTCCGCAGTTTGATCTCATCATTATTTTGCTCTATTCTAATTTCAACACCTTTTTCCATTTCTACATCATCACACCCATTGCCAAAAATTAATTTGTCATTTGCCACCTTGAGCTGAGATCTTGCTTAGAGAATCATTTCCATCAATGTCCACATGCAACTCGCAAGCCGATGAGCTATGTGGACCTGGAGATAGAATCGTAAAAAAAGGGTTTCAGGTTGTGCAAGGGTATCAAAGTGATCATTGGTTTTTTGATAGGTCAATTAGGGGTTGAGTGGAGGGAGGAACATAAGGCATAGAAATAGTGTGAGCAGGCAAAGTGGAATCCAGCAGATCCCCTGTGGTAATGGTATCAATAGTGTCTGCAACTGAGTCAATATTCAGCTGAGCTAAAATTCCAAAACTATTTGAACAAAGAACTTTGTTTTGAGATCCTGCTTTTTCCAAAGTTTCAATGTCAGAGGTATTGTTTTCCATAATTAATAACTCTTCTTTATCTCTCGAGTTCACTTTATTTTCAGATGTGAACTTTGACTTGCTGTCAAGAGTTGAGTGACGAGATTCTGTGGGATTATCCTTGATTTTAATCCCTATATTTCTTTCTTTTGAAGCCATTTTAGAATCTTGTAAAATACCTTTCAAAGTTTGATGCAAATCAATTTGCTGATGTTGTTGTAGAGGACCTTTTCCCTTGAGTATTGTTTTAACCTTTCCATTATTGGTCAATTCTGCTCCTTGAGTTGAAGTTCCAGAAGATAAGCCATTGATGTTGACAGAGTTGGAGATGACACCCTTGGAGTTGAGAAGGACACCCTTATTGAGAACTTTGATTGTTGAGGGTGCAAGCTTAAAAGATGTAGATTGGTCGCGGTGTGAAAATGTTATCCCCCTTTTTTTCTTCCAACATCAATTTTCGCTTGAATTCTTTTTTTCTTAAGAATTCTTTTCTCGCTACCATTGGCTCGAATATGGTATCCATTCTTGAAGATTGTAATCTTTGTTGTAGTCAATCTTCTTTGTCTGTTCATCTTGGCTTTGTTTATTGAGATACCGAGAATTAGGCGCATTTTTTTGAGTTTCGCATTCGCCTTTGCTTTGAAAGATGAGTGAAGAATCAACTACACCTTGCAATTTTCCTTGAACCAATTCTTCTTGAACCTGATTATCTGAAACCTTTGCATCATTGACTCTGCATGATGAGTTAACAAAATGCCTGGTTTTGCAATTCTGGCAGAAATTTGGCAATCCTACCCATCTAAGATTAAGATCCATAGGTTTACCAAAGAAATCAATCAAAGGGATGGAAGTAGGGATTGGTTTAGAGATGTCAAGCTGAATATAGCATTTAGGAGGCTTGTATGGGCAAAATTCAGCAGAGATGAAGGATCCAAAGGAATTAAAGATTTTGGTGAAGCATTCTTCATTCCAATAAATGGGTGACAAGTCATTCATAGTCACAGAAGCTATAAAGAATTTTCCATGCCCTTGATTTAGCATATTCTCACGATTATGCCTTTATCCAATGCACAAAAAAAAAACATTAACACATAAAGACATTAACCGAGCCATTAACACATAATAGGGAACTAGAAAATGCCCTTCAATACTTTGAGAAAATGCCAGAATGTGCGTGGACTGGTCAAGACTCAAGGAGGCCCATTTATCTTCACCAAATGCCAAATAGGAATGTGATGACATGGATCAAGAAGATGCATCAACAAGATGTGGTGTCATGCACGGGTTATGGTCGGAACTTAAAGCCGCAGAATATATATTTGAGCCAAGTACAGAGAATGCAATACCATATATTTTGTTAGTAAGTAAGCATATATGCTGGGGTTTGTGTGCAAAAACAATTCGTCCAAGGATGATTAGCAACTCTTTTTGCAGGTAGGCTGAAACTCGAAAGGGAGCAAATGACTGAATTTTTTTAGAGAGTAGACTCCCGCGGATTAACTTAGGCTCTTGTAGGGTGATCATGTCTATAATGTCTAGCAAAGATGCATGCAGATTACCAAGTAGCATATGGTTTCATCTTCAAACTAAATAACAAGTAATAGTACTGTGTGGCCATAGATAACCATGCTTTTAAAATGAATAAATGATTACATTTTCCATTGAAAATACCTCTGCCACTTCCAATGATGCACGCAGCCTTCATATTTCCCTCCAACCATCGTCCCCACCATATACATTTTAATTACATGCCCATCACAACTCCTCGCCGCTTCTTCTTAGGGCGGATGTGTTAACAGTACCATAGTGGACCCCCGGCAAGCGTGGATTTATTTGATATTTGTGGTAGTTCTAAAGCCTTGGCATCCCAAAGCTAACTTAAGAAACATGTATCTAGATACCGTTTCATGCAATTATGGTCATCATTATTTTGTACCTATATGCAACATTTCATTTGAGAATCAAATGGCTCATTTCTCCTTCCAACAAAGCTTTAAGGTCGTGGATCCATGACCATTGTGCAAAATGAGGTTTCTTGGAGGTGAGTATCTCCCATATTTCCACCTTCTAACCTGGTTATCATGTGACGCCCTAGAGCATCCTCTAAACAAGTATAAGAACCCGCCTCTTGCAAGAGAATTCTGACATGGGACAATGGACTTAACTCTAACTTCCCAAGTCAGAAAGGCTTTCTGAACTAGTTTTAAGTTGTCCTAGATGGCAAATGATATCACCGGTCCCATACTTCCGTTCCAAACAAAAGGACTGGCTCCATGAAAATCCAAAATGAATGTGCTGGTGGAACTAGTTGTAAAGATCAGTTGTAAAGATCAGCTCTGTACTAGTTGTTTTGCACTGCATAAAGTCTTCTAGTATGTTGTCATTTGTTGTCAGATACGCATCCCAGTAAGTGGTAGTAGTAAACTCCACTACTAAGTATTTGTATGTCTGCAACACTTTCACATCTTGACCTCGATAAGTGAAGGAAAGTCGCTTTTATCGTCGCGAAGATGATATCAGGAGCACCTTGGTGTTGGCCAAATTGACTCACAGTCCAGTGTTCGAATAGAAAATACTCAATGCATCCAAATGCTGCTGCATACCTGCTAGAGTGTGAGCTAAGAGATCCATATCATCTGCATATAGTAGTTGCCAGATGATATGATAATATGAACTGAATTGAATTGAAATGATTTTATCATCCACGAAGACCAATCGGCCATGGGACCCAATAAAGAAGCACAACAGACTTATTATTGTTTGGATAAAAAAAACCCCGCCCCAAAGGGTTTTTGAGAGAAAACCATGGCAGTAACAAGGATGCTGATAAGCTGTACAAGTATACAAATATACATCATAAAACACATATAAATGTCAGGTGTGTATCTGAGGCCATAGTTGAGCCCGCATGTTTATGACTTTCTAAAGGTATGATCCCAACATTCATACCGAAACCGTGTGTACAGTGGCTGGTCGGGTCTGACCAGCTCACTATAATGTGTCCAGACTTGTTCATATCTTGGACACCTTTTGCACTCATCTTTCCCCTGACATCACTGACAAACTCTATCCTAGCGTGACTCCCCAATTCATATGTTTATCTCAATTCGTGGATGGTGTGTGCGCAGCTAATCGAGGCAATTAGTCTAAGCTTCTTCTTAGGTAGATGAGTATGCAAATAGCATTTTGAGACCCGCTCCAATTTTAGACTCGTTATAAGAAATAGTGGTCTTACATCATGGACACAAACCGATAAAACCATCATCAACCATGTCATAGCTTAACTATAAAAGGGAAAACAATTGCAAACCGATTTGGTTTGATACTATAAATCTCGGGCTTGTATTTCTCTAAAATATTTGAGCACGCCTCTTCTCTATGTTCATGCTCGAGCAAGTCGTAAGCATAGCATTCCATGGCACCACATATTGCTTTTAGCATATGTTCAAAGAAATGACGAGCTTGCCCAATTTTTCGTCTTCAGTATAGCCTGTAATCATGGCATTCCAGGGAACCACAACTTTCTTAAGCACATTCTGCAAGAGTTGGAAAGTTTTTCTAAGCTGTCCTTCTTGAGCACAAGCTGCAACTATTGTTGTCCATGTGAATTGATTCCTCCAAGGCATTCATTTGGAAAATTCAAAAGCCCTCGTCAAATCTCCTTCTATACATAAGCACAAATCATACCAGTATATTATGATATTAGAATAAATCGCATGTGTTGAAAGAGTTGTCAGGCATAATTAAGCTCCATCACCAAATTGAAAGAAGTTTTTCAGAGTTAGCAGACGTTGGTTTAGGAGGAGCCAGTCGTGCTTATTGGTAGTAGAAGGCTGTGGACACCATAGTCGAAGCTATGGCATCATGTGACTCAAACAGGGTACTTGCTTTTATTCAGCACAACAATTTCGGTGACACGTCATGCTGGTGCTAGGAACCATGGCAAGTTTTTTTTTGTTAAAAGAAAACAAATTAGAGTTTTGTTAGGTATTCAAGTTCACGTATCATATTCCAAATTATAGGCTCTGCTGCCATATATATGTATCACAATTGTATGCGCCATAAATCTCATAAATGACGATTATGAAACAAGAGATGCCTATAGGTGCTAACATATGCACGAAATGTGAGGTGCACAGAGGTGCGGACATAACACTCTGGCCATGGAATCACGAGGTCCGACGACCGACATAGTCCAAGGTACACCTTGTTTCGAATATAACAAAGTTATGAATGCGTGGACAATCCTGCCTGAGGAAGTTGGGCACTATAGCGCTGCCTGGTCCCATTAATTTTTTTAGTACCTTGGACGATCCCTGGTCCCATTAATTTTTTTAGTACATGTTTAAGGCCTAGATCAGGAAGCCACCAGATAGTCGGGCCTAGTAGACACCTCATTATTCTATCCATATTGGATTGTGCCAAATGGATCACAATGGACACGATCAACGAAAAGTTCTACTACGCCTGGGTTCATCATTAATATAACCCCTAGCAACTCCACTCAAGGAATGACATCTAAGGCATAATTTGTACCCCTGACCAAAGTGCACAAATCTTAGACATCACTAAGTTTATATTAACTTGTCACACATCTGTTGAGTAAGACTTTTGTGGTATATGCACACTTCGTAGGCAGGATTCAGCGTTGCTTTAGGAAGTTCGGCAACATAGTGTTACAATGATTGATCCATGGTCCTATTATTTTTTTAGTGCATGTTTAAGATCCAAATCAAGGAAGTCACCAGACAGTCAAGCCTAGTAGACACCTTATTATCCTATCCATCTAGCAGAGAGCGATCAAAAACCTTGCAGAAAATAAGGATTCATTCACAGAACCAAGTAAAGAACCGGGTTGTGGCTCGGATTATGGCGAAATTCGAATGCCAAGGGATTGAAGGAGAAGAACATACTTTCCTAAACTTAACTAAATCCTTGAAGCAAAAAGTGCGGCAAAGTGGGAAGAAAATGAATGGGAAGTGCCCGATCAACAACATCCGTAAAGCAATACAGGCAAGGTGGTAACAGTGTATTAAAGAGTGGCTAAAAGTTTCCAAATGGCGATTTCTTAGACCTTTAGTCAAATTCCGTGACTAAAGTTAATAAAGGTAATTTGTTAAGAAAAAAATAATTTAGCCATACCAAAAAGGGGGGAATTCTGGACATCTAGGATTTAGCTAGAATTTGCTGCAGCATGGCATATTGAGTCGCTTTCTCTGAAGCTAATTAAGTGCACCCTGATCATATCAAATAGCCATGCCGAATCTATTTATGGGCCTTCTTCATTTAGTTATCGCCTTTAGCTACCTCAATCATGTTTTGATAGATATTGAATTCGAATCTATAAGTTACTTAGTTTAAACGTTATGAAGAATATTACGTAGTGACCATCCTAAAGGGTTCTATGCACCGTTAGCCATTGGGATGCATTTGGCCTCAAATTAAATATGTGTGTTCCTTTAAATAATATTGTTTGTTCCTTATGAATTATACTTTGAACATCTATGTTAATTTCGTAATGGAAGCATATTGAATCAATTGTCATTAATGTACTGATAAGTGCCCAGAATTTGAAGTGAAATAGTTCCACTTTAGGTACCAATCAAGAAAAAATCACTAACACAAGAATTTCATAACATATAAACTTTACATTTTAGCCAAGTGGGAAGATAATGAAAGGGCTTTATTTATCAAATTTTGCCAAAAGAACAATCTACATACTTTCGTTTTTCATAAGTTAGCCAACCTTCGTTTGACCAGAAAAACATTTAGGGCCCATAAAATTTACCCTGAGGTTGCAAGAAGAAAGCGATCTATGCTTCCACAAGCTCCAACTGAAAACTTGCCGCCCTAATCTCGTCTAAACTGCCACGTGAAAAAGGAAAAGGAAAAGAAAAAGTAAAAGAAAAAGAAAAAGTATAACACGAGGCCGCATTGAGTAGGCATTAAATTTCAACAGCTTTTAATCAAGGGCCAAAATCAAATCCAAAGAGTCCAACGGTCTAGAACAAAAGCTCCAAATAAGAGGCCAGCTTGAGGTGTCACGGGGTGGCTCTCCTTGAGCCGTCCATCCAACACTTTCAACAAATGCGATGAATCTCTTATATAAGATGGGGGCAGCTTGAGGTGCTTAAGTAATTATATATAAACGACAAAAAAAAGAAACAAAAATTGAAACTTCAAGCGTCCTGCAAGAGCCAGAGGGAACACCGCATTGACCGGGGGTGGGGGCAGCTTGAGATGCTTAAGTAATTGTGTATAAACGATAAAAAAAATGCTCCTCAACCTATAGGGTATTAGCATCCGTTTCCAGCCGTTGTCCCCCCTCCCCCAAGGGCAAGGCAGGTTCTTACGCGTTACTCAACCGTCCGCCAAAAATTGAAACTTCAAGCCTCCCGCAAGGGCGAGAGAGAATGCTGCATGTGGCATTACATGTGCTGTTCCAGACACAGTTCCCAACCCCATCCCGAAATAAAAATAATTAGGGGTTGCCCTTACATCATCCTAAAGAATGGAAACAATTGCGGGGAAAAACGAAATATGATCTGCAATGGAGCCCCCCATGTGCAATTACGTTGCCAAATGCTTTTAACCCAATTTTGGTTGGAAAAAAAAAATTTAATGGAAAATTGGTTTTTTTAGAAGTGGAGTTTTCTTGTCCAACTATTGAAAATTTTTAAGGCAAACAAAAGCAACGGATTTTTTGAAGACTAAAAGCATAGATGAATGTTGGAAAACAAGGAAAGGGCACGGCCTCTGGCCACCACTCCGCTGCTCCGTCATTCCGCCATTTTCTGCTGTGGCTGCTGCTCTTCGACGCTCCTCAACTTATGCTACCTCTTTGTTTGAATCAGACTATCAGCCCAACCCAGCTCAACTTCTTCTTTCATTGTAGGCATCTTAGTCAGTAGGTTGGATGGGTGGGCTTTTGCTTTTTCAAATTCAGTTGCTTCAAACTTCTTCTACAATGCTCTCTTTCGATCCTGCAGATACCATGGAGACGTTTGATTTTTTGAGGAAAAAAAAATTTGCACTATTTTTTGTTCTACAGAGATATTGAGCGAGCACAATTCTTACGATCTCTCAATCATGGGCCCATCTCAAGAGCAAAGATCGCTTCTCGTCGGCCGACTTATCCGCAAAAGAATCAAGATCAAAAAAAATGGATTGAACAGAAATCAGAAACGGCAACACAAGGCATGGGCTTCACATCTATGGGCTTCTGCGGCTATGACACAGATATATAAAATGCCAACTATAGGCTTCTGCCATAGTATCATGGTATGATGTTTAGGGCTTCTGACATAGCCATATTATTGCTAAAACAAAATCTAAAAAGGCCTTCACAATAACTTATACAATGGTTGCATTGATTCAACCTCCAGGCCTCATCAGAGCCCCGCTTCACGAAATCATGGCTGATAAATTATCCAATTCTTGTGGAGAATAGATAGATGAGCTTGTATTGAATAATGTATATGAACAGATACAAAACATATATATGCATCTCAATGATGCGACTCTCTACATCTAACTCCACACCGACTCTTGGACACTCCCCATCAAAGACTTCCTCATCATCTCTAACCAAAATCATCATGTCCAGAATATAAGTGAGCCACCTTTCGCCATGTCAGCTTGTCCGCTGATCTTCCTTTTGAAGTTGCATGCACATAAATGTGCTTGAACCGCTTGAGCATCTCGTTGAAGCCGCATACACTCTTCAAGTTCCTTTTTATGAAATAAGATCTCCAACAATTGAGATCTTGGAGAGTGTTCCACCGCTTCTCTTTCATAACATAATTGTTGAAGATTATAATTTATCCAATTCTCCCCCTTAATCTTCAACAATTGCTCAATAATTTCTTTGGAATGCTCCCCCATAAACATAAGCATAATTAGAGCAACCATTTCAATTACTTTCAAGCATGATACCTGGTGAATCTGAAGGTCTTGTAAAATTTTCTTCTCATCTCTTGTATCTTCAATGCGGGTCTTCAATGCAATAGGCTTGCAAATCTGCTCTCTTAACTCTGATTGAACAGCTACCTTCTTGGAAAAGTCTGCCCAGACAGGCTTGCCTCCACATCCCTCCTTAAATTTGGCAATAATATCCTGCAAAGATATTAGTTTAGCTCCCTTTTTCTTTGCAGCCCAGCTTTTGGCTCCTTTTCATAGCCACCGGTACTCCTTCTTCATCATCCATACCGTGCCTTGGTAACCGCTTCAAATGATAGAGGTGCAATGGCTCTTTCACCGAACTAATTTTTTTCAGATTTTTGCTTCAACTGTTTCCAATTGCGGTGCGCTGATTTGTGTGAGCATCAATATCACCGCATCTCTCTTTGGTCTATGCCTTCAATAACTCCGTGAGCCATAACCAATTTGCATCCTCTAATTGGGGCATCGTTGGGCACACAAATTCTTCGCTCCTAGCTTCATCTTTTGAGCTATACACAAGGCATCCCTATCCGTGAGGTCTGGCCGCCGTAATGGTTGGCTCTCAGGAATAGGATTTCGGCCCATTAGTGCCGCTGCTCCATTATCTTGAATTAAGGCATGCAATATTTCCGGATCATCTCCAAATAGATCCAAGACATCTCGAATATCCTCTTTTTGTCTTCATTTTGCCGCTGGGCTTAGTTCCATCCGCTTTGTCTTCGTGATCCATCTCAGATCTCTTTCGCACCATGCTTCTTTCTCCCAAATCGCCTTGGGTTGCCATAATTTGTTGGGCAACATCCTTTCGCTATCTCCCGCGTATCTTCACCATCTCTCGCTTCTAAATGGCATCCCCCTGTGGCTATCTCCATCGCAGACTGGTTTTTTCGGCCGCTTCATCCGTAATCCCAAAATTGCCTCTAATGTATAATTTCCGTATGCATAAGACGCCATTTAGAAGCATCCCAGATGCCCGCCGAGAATAGGTATTTGATGAGAGAATTTTCTTTTATCAAATAATGTTTATTTAAGATTCTTGTGCACAAAGAAAGGAGAGTATGGTTTAGGTCAAGATGAGCTTAACGTGAGATATGCAGACATTCTAGAAATAGCAGATCAACATGTTGTTTACAAACAGGTCTTGTTTCCTTCTTTTGCGCTTTATATGCATCGGGCTTTGCAAGTTGATGCCATTGTAAGAATAAGAGAAAAATTCCCTAGCTTTATTGGTGCCCCGCTTGTCGTGGATAAAATGGGATGCTTATTTGGCGCTTTGTCATGGATGGACCTTCCAAAGATTCCATGTGGAAGAAAGGTATGAATGATGTTCAAGTATTTACAAAGTATCCAAGCCCCAAAGATGCGTAATGTCTAGCATCTTATGATGGAAGCCAATCATTAACTTCTCTCTATTCCCGCAGATTTGCCATATACATATTTTACGATTTTAATACGATTCTTCAATGCCATGCCAAAGATCAAAGTTGAACTATGAATCAATTGTTTGAATCAACAAATTTTCTACGGATTCTGTCATCCGTAAGATCAAGGATGCGATGATGAACTAGAAGATTGGAGCTAGTTGCCACTGCTCCGGGCCGGCAGGAAGTTTTTGAGATGTCTCAGCTGCAGTTTTCTTTTTTTGATTTTCAGAGATCCTTAGGTCCTTTGTCTCGGTTCCGTGGACATACTGCCGGAAAGTTAGAATGTTAGAAATGTTGAAGAATGAAGCCCCTTGTTCCCATGAGGGGATATCAACAGCTTGCTTTCTTCAAGAAGATGTTGATTCTCCCTCAAAGATACGTGATGCGAATTTCAAAGAGAGTGCATTTGTAAAGACGTAAGTCATGGGGAGTGAAGAACGGCACCAGATGATGCACCTTGCCATGTGGTAAGGTTACGAAAGGCTAGACCTTTGTTAGCATACATTCCACGTAATGCGTGATTATCACCAAGGTGGATCATTCACACTTGCAAAAGCATGTGCTTGACCACTTTGCAAGGATAGTGGTCGGGTAATCGACTCTCTTCTTTTTCATGATGTATTTGGACCGCTTGTTTTGTAAAACTTAATGGAATGTTCTTCTAGTTGGGTGTTCCTATTTATCCTTGTCTACGTTGTATTGGCCAATTTCATGTTCTTGTTCATGCATTATTTTATTTTGCAATACACGTTATCTTCATCGGAACATAACCATCAGGCCTGACATAGAAAAGATGTTTTCACATTGGAAGTACCACCCTCGATTGTCAACCCTCTGCATTTCATAACCAGGCATTGCTTTTGGATGGACCAACGACTTGTATTTTTTTTGAAAAAACAAATGTAAACTTAAATAACATAACAAGTTGTAGTTGTACAATGTGAAACTAATCGTTAACAAATTCCTCTGTTATGTTATTAATTAACATAAGGAACTCTTTAATGCGAAAAAGGTTTTTTGATAGATTATGTTATGTTAGTAGATAACATAACAAATTGCATGTGAAACCATTTTTAACAGGTTTTGTAATGTTATTACTTGACATAACAGGTGGTGTGAAAGCTCCATAAAATTTACCTTAATTTAGCATAACAATTAATTTGTTAACTTAAATTTTACCTTAATTTAACCCTATAGTCTGAAAGTACCCTTAAACGTACAAGCTAGATAGAAATGCAAATGTGATACGATGTGCTTGATAGTGATTAACTTTGTACAAGACTTGTTTGTTTGACAAATCCAAATTAGTTAATTTCAAGGATTGCCATGGCGATGGCTACAATCTATGGTCGTGGTGGTGGCTATGGTTTTGTCGATGTTTTGAATATGTTTTATGTATGTTAGATGTTAGATACACTCGAAGTTCTTTTGGAAGTAACTAAAATTAGGTAATCCTCACAATCTTTTGAAACAATTACTAGTAAACGTGTGCCCGGCGTTGCCGGGCTAATGTTCTGAGATGTGTTTTTACTCGGCCTTTACTGTCTATATGCACAACCTCGACAACAACGCATGTTGATATTGGCTTGTGTTTTTACTTGGCCTTTACAGTCTATTTGTGCAACTTTCAATAACACTACAGGTTGATCCTTGCAAGAACGGACATGGTTTATTTTTGTAATTGCGACTCATCACTCGCATATTTATAGTGACCTCAACATGCTCCTTTATATAGGTGTACTTCAAGGAGGCAAAAATCTCCTCCCAAAATAACAATGAGTCTTCCAAATAATTTTTCACATGACATCACGCCACATAATTATATCCAGCACTTCATAAACATGTTTATGCATCTTTGGGGCCTCATCCCATATAATCATGCATGCTAGTCTCTGTTGTCAACTTCGCTAGCTTGGACTTCATTGGAATATTGCATGTTAATGTCTCATCTATGTTAATTGGTATCCTGAACCTTGAATGCGCAGTTAGCGGGCGCTAGACGATGGAATTGTATAAGTGGTTATCTAAGACAAATGTACTTGGAAATCAAAAGGGTCTGAAATATACTATATTATATGATTTTGCATGCTATTTTTTATAATGCACAGTTGTTCTCTGTTATATTTTGAAGTAGAGGCATGCTTTCTGTTATATTTTGAAGTAGAGGCATGCCTACTACGGCGAGAACTATAGGACCTCACACATAACCATTCTTGTTTGTTGTTTTCACGGCACGTGAGTCTAGTCCAATGCTATGTTATCATCTTATTCAATGCATGTATAAACATCAAATGGATATCGCTGTTAGATAAAGGAAATCATTAAGAAAAATAGTGGAGCCATAATTGGAGCTCAAAGAACGACCGACAACTTTCGAATAAGCTATTATGTATATGGACTTTCATAATGTGTTTATGATATATTATTTGCTTAAGCATAGGATATAAAAAAGCCACAAACTTTTAGCTTTAGAACTAAACTTTGAACAAAAGATAACATTGGTGCCTAAAATTAACAAAAAAGACTCACCCCTACGTCATTAGTCTCAGCACCTTGTAAGGCACAATAGAAACTTTAGTTGGTTTATTCTCTTTGTTCTTTGTACACAAAAAGCATTTATGTAGCAAGGTATGCAAAGAAACACATAATAATAGAGGTTTTTAGTTGAAGAAGAAAGACACTTAGGAACTTTAGCCTCATAACACATAGGCATCCTTCTTATTGCACATAAGACGAACATAAAAGTAAAAATGCCTTTGCAAGTATATTTTGTATCTCTTAACGGTCAAGCACCCAATCTTTGTCTTATGCAACCATAAGCGCTACATGCAACCATCATTGCTATGCATATCTAGTTCAGGTTCGTGCAGATAAATGCACAGAGGGAGAAATGTACTTTGGAAGTTGTTAACATTTTATTTTTGTGCAGATATGATGTAAACATGTTTAGTATTAAAAATAAAGGGCGTAAACAATTTGCCACACCTT
Source organism: Isoetes taiwanensis (assembly GCA_021234155.1). Lineage (NCBI taxonomy): Eukaryota > Viridiplantae > Streptophyta > Lycopodiopsida > Isoetales > Isoetaceae > Isoetes > Isoetes taiwanensis. The sequence goes on along the minus strand of JAJEKV010000065.1, from coordinate 5,921,678 downwards.
TGGAATAAGGACAAACAAAGATAAATATAAGACCGTTAATTTGATTTCAAAACATTGTAGGCAGGAATTAATGTAATAATTTAAATAAAAAGATTGTTACTGCTTTGAAAAAGGAACAAACGAAGATATTTGAGCTAAAGAAAGGAGCAAATAATTAAGAGCTTAACGGTTCGCCACGCCTCCATTGCTCTATTTTCCGTGCAAAGAAGGAACAATGGAATCGGCATAGAAAACATGTCAATAGCTTAAATTTGGCATAAAGAATATGTCAAGAAGGAAAATATGTCAAGACAACTCAAAATCTAAAACCAACCCTCAGATTATCGCTCTATTTCCTCTCATATGCAATGCAATACATAAATCTGATACATAAAGCACATAAACTGAAAGTTAATTTAGGCACCACAAAAGTGAACGAAAAAAGTGATAAATGGTCAGACTAACAGATGCATGCCATTTGTTGAGTCGTAGAAGAGACCTGTTGAAGATAAAAAACATGTATGAGTAGCAGAATTAAGTGTTAAAAAAGGACCTAAAAAGCAATCCAATGAAATGCTCATAAGTTTTGAAAAATCCAAGGTGGATTCATGTTACCTTATATAACAGTAGTTAATTTTAAGGAATGCAATGGCAGATCTTATTGGACGTTGGAATATTCTCTAGAATCAAAGTGACTTCATGATCTAGGGTTAGGTTGATCTGGTTTTAGTATTTCCTTGTAAACTCCATTGTTCACGGAGCTATTACGGGCAGAAGCTATGACGGTGCCCATGCTCTATTTGGAGCACCGTCTCTTGTATAAGAACAAGGAGAAGCAATGCAATTTGAGTTTTGATTATCTCACATTTTCTTGTTTTCTATTATGGTATCAGAGCAGGGAGATCGCCACGGCTGAGAAGCTGCATTTGGCCAACGAAAGAAAATGGGCAAGATTGAGAAACTCTCTCATAGCAATGCATTCTATTGGTTCATAAAGGTACGGGGGAAGCTAGCTGAGAAGGGATTATGGCACATAGTCTCTGGAGATGAGCCAAGGCCAGTGCTCACAGCTCAGAAGTATCAGGCTCCCACGGCTGCTCAAGTTGTGAAAGGAGGAATTGGAACTTCACTTCAAATTGAGAGCAAGAATGAATCAGGTGAAAAGGATGCAAGTCTCAAAGGAAGTGAGAATGAGAGACAGGCTCTGCTAAGGTGGATGCAGAGAGATTGGGAAGCTCGAAATAAAATCATGAAATATCTAGATGATAACTTGATTGCACAGATCGAAGCTGCAGAAAGTGCTAAAGAGGCATGGGAGCAACTCAATGCCACATACCGTAGAAAGCATTTTTCCCAACAGGCTACCTTGTATTCAATCATTTTTACAACAAAATTGAAAGACTGTGTGTCAGCGGAGGAGTACATCTCAAAAGTAAAGGCAGCAGCCCTTCAACTCCAAGGGATGGAGAAAGGATTAGATAATGATCTCATCGTAGGTGCCTTATTACTTGGTCTACCTACCAGCTATAATAACGTGAAGAATCTTATTGGTTCTTCAGAGCATGTAGAGCTTGAATGGGCCTGCCAACAGATATTGATGGAAGAAACAAATCAATGTGGATATAAGAAAGCGGGAAACAAAGAAGGGCAAGCACTATTGGGAAGGCAGGATGGCATGGAAAGTAGAAAATGTTACAACTGTAACAAAATTGGACATTTAGCCAAAGACTGCCCTGAACCAGATCGCAGGAAAAGGAAGCACAAGGCTAAGGAAAAGGAAGAAAATAAGAAGAAAGGAGGCTATGCACAGGGTCACAAGGCTTCAAAGGAAAGTGACTCGGACAGCTCCAGCAGTGATTCCATGATCTCAGGTGCTAAGGCCTTTATGGCAAATTCAAAAGTAAGTGGAAAAGACTTTTGTCTTAAAAATGCTTGTTTTGCACTTTGGTGGCTTGCAATGTACGTCTGCCATCTCTTGGTCCATGTTGTCCAGATTGCTGTGAATGCTTTTCAGGATACACAAGACTCATGGTGTAGTCCTGATATCTTGAATTCAGTTAGTCTATTGGCAGACTCGGCTCAAGGTACTTGGTACCTGGATTCTGGAGCCAGTGACCACATGACTAGTAACAGAGAGTTGTTCAAACAACTCAAATTGCTTCCTGGAAATAAGAAGGTGAAGATCGGGAAAGGAACTCTTGCAATAAATGGGTCAGGGACAGTCAATTTGGAACTTGCAACAGGAAGTGTGCAGCTGAAAGACACTCTATTTGTTCCCGAACTAGAAGCAAATCTCATATCTATTTCCAAAATGGATGATGCTGGACTGTTTGCCACCTTTGGAAACAGGCAATGCTTGGTCAAAGATAAATATCAAAAAATATTGGCCCGTGGAGAAAGGGAAGGAAGTTTGTATAAATTGAGTTGGTACAAAGGACAGTCCACTGCCCTGGCTGTGGTATCAACTAATGAGCATCAAATTTGGCATGAAAGGCTAGGGCATGCCAATTATGATTTTCTGAAGAAAATGAAAGAACAAAACTTGGTGCTTGGAATGCCTAGAGTTAAAGCTCCTCTAGGAATATGTGAGGGCTGCGCCCTCGGAAAACTTAGCAGGAAGGCTTACAAACAATGCAAAGGCTCTCGTGCAAAGCAACCTTTGGAAGTTGTGCACATGGATGTATGGGGACCAGCACGTGTCACCTCTCTTGGAGGATCAAGGTATTTTCTGTTGTTGGTTGATGATTTTTCAAGGAAAAATTGGGTGTTCTTTATGGCCTATAAACCGATGCTTTTTGGTGGAGTTTAAAACATGGAAGGCCATGGTAGAGAACTTCACGGATAAAACCATAAAACCGTAAGAACGTGATCAAGGAGGAGAGTTCGTTGGAGGGGAATTTTCTGAATTTCTTCAAAGCTTTGGCATTATTCATGAGACATCGGTGGCACATGAGCATCAGCAAAATGGCGTTGTAGAGCGCAAGAATCGTCTTGTCTTGGAGTGTGCGGGGCTATGCTTTTGTCCAAAAGCATAGACCACAAGTTCTCGGGCGAAGCCATCCATACGCCATCTACATCATAAATCGAAAGTGCCAACTAAGGCTGTAGCCAATGGTGTAGGAGGAGATATGGATGGGCCGAGGAAAGAAACCTAATGTTGAAGGATTTAAGATTTTCGGGTTAATACGACCCTATGCATGTCTCTAAAGAAGAACGCCAAATCAGGTAAACTCTAATAGAGCAGTCCCATGCATGTTTGTAGGTTATGGTGAGACCACTAAAGGCTATAAACCTGTTTATACCGGGTACAACTAAAAAATGATGATCAGAAGAAGTGTGATTTTTGATGAGCAGGATTTTAGTATAGGGCAGAATAAGAAGCCATCTCATTTTGGTCCTTTTGAGGTTGCTACACATGAAGATGCAGATGACTCTAGTGATACAGATATTGAAGATGCTGATCACACCCAAAACACACTTGTAGAAGAACTTGACATTCCATCTGAGCCTGAATCAGCAGGGGGTGCTAGTGAGGATGATACTGCAGGGGGTGATAAGGAGGATGATAATGATGCTGCTGAACCAAGGAGGTCTACCAGACCTAGGAAGAACACTACCAGAATGCAAGATTACCTTGATAGTAGAAAGCCGAGGGGTGCAGCGTACTTGGCCTTGCACAGCAATGCATCTGTAGAAGAGCCCTGCACATACTTAGAAGCCATGCAAAGCCATGACAAACTCTTGTGGAGGCAAGCGATGGAAGAAGAATATGCTTCTTTGATGGAGAACAACACGTGGGATTTGTGCAGCTTACCACCTGGGCGGAAAGCTATAACCTGTAAGTGGATTTACAAAATCAAATATGATGAAAACAATGTTATTACTAGATACAAGGCCCGGCTGGTTGCTAGAGGCTGCTCGCAGACTGCTGGTATTGACTACCATGAGACTTTTGCTCCAGTTGCACGCCTTACTTCTGTGAGAGTAGTTTTGGCATTGGCTGCTGCACTTGAGCTTGACTTACAGCAAATGGACGTCAAAAGTGCTTTCTTGCATGGCAAACTAGACGAAGAGGTATATTTGAAACAACCACCTGGATTTATTGCTCCCAGCCATGAGAAAGACGTATGCAAGCTCAATAAGGCTATTTATGGCTTGAAACAGTCCCCTCGGCTTTGGTATAAGACCATACATGCTTTCTTTACTGCTCAGGGCTTTACCAGAAGCGAGGCTGATTGGAATATCTATTCTAAAGTAAGTGGGATACAACTTATGATTGTTGTGCTTTATGTTGATGACCTCATTCTGGCATCCAACTCTGCTGATATGATGAATCAGACCAAGGCAGCATTGACTCACCGTTTCCATATGACAGATCTTGGTCCTTTAAAGTATTTTTTAGGGATACAAGTGCTCAGGGATCAGGCTACCCACTCTGTCACCCTGGACCAGGCAAAAGGTATTGAATCGCTTCTTGCTAGATGTAATATGGAGCATGCAAGAGATGTAAGCACCCCAGCGACTGCTAGTCACCTGACCTTTGCCATGTGTCCCACGACTGCCACTGACAAACAATCCATGCAACATATCCCCTACAGGAGTGTGGTCGGATCACTCATGCATTTCATGGTATGTAGCAGGCCAGACATTGCAGAGGCTGTCATTACTGTAAGTCAATTCTTGGAGAACCCCGGGCCTGACCACTGGCAAGCAGTTAAAAGAATTTTAAGGTATTTGAAGAATACCATACACTTAGGCATCTGTTATGGCAGCACAGGTCTCACACATCCTATTCTAGAAGGTTTTGTAGATGCTGATTACGCAGGTGACCTTGACTCCAGAAAATCTCGTACGGGCTTCTGTTTCAAGCTGCAAGGGGGAGTGGTTAGTTGGAGTAGCAGAAAGCAGAAAGCTACTGCAGTAAGTTCCTGTGAAAGTGAATACATGGCAATATGTGCAGCTTCAAAAGAAGCCATATGGCTGAGGCGGCTTCTTAGAGATCTGGGAGCAGAACAGAAACATGCTACTGTCATTTTCAATGACAATAAAGCAGCAGTCAGCCTCGTGAAGAATCCTAGCAATTTCAGCAAAGCAAAGCACATTGAGACTCAATTCCATTTCACTCGTGAAAAGGTTGAAGAAGGAAAGATTGTCATCAAGCATCTCAAGACTCACTTTATGACTGCAGATAGATATTCTGAGTGCTTGGACGAGATGGGGATGGTGAGAGTTGGAGCTGCAGCAGATAAGTGAAACGGTGCTGAAAATCAAGTAAAGTAGATCTAGTCAATTCTTATTTTACCTTGTTATTCTGTTGGTACAGTAGCTGATTTGAATTGTAAATGAAGTCACTCTTGAGGGGGAGTATTGGACGTTGGAATATTCTCTAGAATCAAAGTGACTTCATGATCTAGGGTTAGGTTGATCTGGTTTTAGTATTTCCTTGTAAACTCCATTGTTCACGGAGCTATTACGGGCAGAAGCTATGACGGTGCCCATGCTCTATTTGGAGCACCGTCTCTTGTATAAGAACAAGAAGCAATGCAATTTGAGTTTTGATTATCTCACATTTTCTTGTTTTCTATTAGATCTAGTGTAGAGATTCTGAATACTCTAATAGTGAAAAAAGTGAAAATCCATCTTAGATCTTGCTGGGTTAAGCATCTTATCTAGCATCTACTATTTCCCTCTTCATCTGCCTTTGAAGCAAGAAAGCAAAGCATGTGTGTAGACACACATGCCAACTCTATCGACACAGGATACATCAAGCACATCGGGCACTGGTCCAAAGATCATTGGGCACTTCCAGAGATCATCAGGTTAGAAAACTGCGTGGCAGCTATATTGTGCAATTTTTGCCAGGTCCATGCCTTCGCTCCAAGAGAGAAAACCCTGCAGAAATACCAGTAGATATGAATATCAATGCCTTGCTTCCATTGAATAATAGCCAGCATGTAATCATTTATACCGTGCAAATAAAGTGGAATGATAAGCTAGCTATTAAGTCCATCTAGTTTTTAGGAGCAGAAAGAGCTCTGTTATATGCACTTAGTCTTGAATGGAGAAAGAACATAAACGAAATAGAAAATGCTATTTTAGAGCAAAAATGAATTCGATCTGCATAGAAATGAATCCTTCTTCAAATCCGGCTAAAAATGTTAAAAACAAAGCCTTACATTTCTTCAACAGGCCGAAACTTCCATCACACTAAAGTAGACATATACCATAAAAGATATTTTGCACGGCAACTACTGACAACCATTGATGCAGATCTTCAACTATAGAAAGTTTTTCCTTTCAATGGTCCTGCAAGAAGGCTGCACCAAAACAATTCATGCATAAGCGTAGAAGCTAAAATTTCAACAAAAAATTATGCTGGAGTTCGAACTGCTCCCAAGCAATTAGAAGCTTCTACAAATTGTAAATCAGATAAAATGCAACAAAAACATAACAACGAATGAAACTAAGGAAACAGAGCTGTTGGGTTTGTACCTGAACGAAAATCGGCAAGGAGGAGCCGATTGATGCAGATCTGGCGCCATAATGGTTCTAGAAAAATCGTGGAAAAAAAGGATGTGGAAAATGCAGGTCTAAGATACCCATCCGAGGTAACGGCAAGCCAAAATGCCACATCACCGCCCAGTGCAAGGAAAAAAAATGGCATGCAAGTTCCGTCAGCCATATCGGGATGGCATAGAAAAGAAATTCATATGGAAGTTCCGTCCACCATAACCAAGCACCAATGCTACTGCGTAGTAATCAAAAACCCAGTTGCTGCATGCAATAAAACTGCCAGGGAATCTCCAGAATGGGATGTCTGGCTGCAAAAGCTTTAAAAAATGGAGATATGGAGCTCCCTATTGAAGCTTTTGTGTCCGACATAAACCGAGGAAGGAAAAAACAAACAGATTAATCTGAAGGGCCCCATATTTGCCGGCATCATTTGCTCCTGCCATAGAAAAGAGCGTTAGAGAATAGTAAAGAGGGAGAGTGAAGTTTGGCCGGAAAACCAAGACCATCGCCGGAAAACTATTTTTTCCTTCCAAAAGTCACACCCTGAAAAGGGCACACCGGCGGTTTGATACCCAAAAATTAGCCTATCCGCGACGCGGCGACACCTCAAAATTCTTTCCAAAATACTCTTCCCCTGCTGGTGACACCTAAAAATTTTTTGGCTACATGTGTAGAAAGTCTATAAAAGGAAAGCTTCTTAAATAGCGCAAACGAAATTTTGGTCACCTTGAAATTATAGGCAAAATCACCCTGATTTTTCAAACCGAAATTTCAAGGTGATTCCAAGGTGATTCAAGTTTATTCCAAGGTCATTCCAAGGTGATTCCAGAAAGACCAATTTACAGAAACAAAATCATAGGATCCAAAACACCAAAACAGTATTTCCCTGATTCACAAATTCAACACCAAAACAGTATTTCACTGATTCACAAAAACAGTATTTCACTGATTCACTGATTCACCAAAACAGTATTTCAACAGTAGTTTCACAGATTCACAAATTCAGTATTTCAGTAGTTTCACAGATTCACACTAGTTCAACAACAAAACAGTATTTCAACACAAAATCATGTTCAACACAAATCATGTTCAGAATCATGTGCTGCGCAGGTTCTTCAGTACATCGCTAACCATTGCAGGAGTTTCACATGTGACGAAGATGCAACCAGAGAAACTGGCACCAAGAAAATTTTGCCCACCTGTGTTTGTAACATTATTCCCCTTCGTCACGTTGAAGTTTCCACCCTGCAACGCCTTCCTTGCGATCGGATCAGACTTCATTAGCTCGTTCACGAGATCGTCATCAACAAAATTCAAATAGTCTTCACTCAATTGCATATTCTCCTTTTCAGCTAAAATATCTCCTGACATAACTGCAGGCATCGAAAGCACCTAAAAGAGAAATTATAACGAAATTAAAACAAGAAAGTAAATAGAAATTAAATTGAAATTAAATAGATCTCAACAATTCTACTTACCACTTGATCAGGAACAGTATCAGCCATTGGATTCTTCCGTTTAGTCCCACATGTAAGTTGTGTCGATCCAACCTATAAATAAGAATGTAAATACAAGCAGATAAAGAACACAACAAAAATCAAAACCTTATAATTACCTCATCGTTCTGACAACTGTTACCAGGACAATTGATAACAATGCCAGTTGAAGATGGCACAGAAACCTGTGAAACATTAAATATTTTAATTGAACATTAATCCTAATCCATGTAAATCCTATTAATGTACAAACTGTGACCCTAATATTAAAGTTAAAATGACACAAGAAAAATTACCGAATCATGAGGAGCAAGACAATTTGAAGACCGATCTTGTACACCAAACAAAACTTTCCTCTTATCGCTCATCTGCTCACCAAGCACGTCACTATAGACGCGAAGCTTGCCATCCTTATCAATTGGTCTTGAAAGAATGTCCATAGCTGCGTCCACTTGTACCTCCTTGCTCCTATCATACCTGTAAAAATAAGCAAGTAGATCAAGAAAAATAACTTAAGAATAAAACATAAATAAATAAAAAAAACCTGAAAACGTACTTCTGATAGCCATCATAAGTGTTATGGCCAGTCACTTGCATGCCAACTTCAGCTGGTACGCCAGCCAACGCCAATCTCGTCACCAATGTCACTCGACCAGATTTGTTACATATTTCAGCATTGACAGTTTCTCCCATGACTTTCAACCACTTCGCTATCTGATTCTTGCCAACTCGCTGTTTATGGAACCAAACCTGCAATAACAATTTGCAATGTTAAAGCAAAAATCAAACTAGGAATGAAATAAATAATTAAATCAGCAACTCACGTTTGAGCACCAACTATCAATTGCAGTAAGAAATAGTGCACCATCAGTCTTGTCGTCCTTTCCAAACTGGCGTGAAGGTAAATGCCTCGTATATTGTTTAAAAGTGAACACGAAATCAGATTCATAACTCCAAACTGGATCTCGAAAATGGTGATCCTCGAAACGTGTAGCAGAAGGGTTGTAATTCTTGCTACACGCTTCCTCATACTTAACAAACTCACCGCTCTCACTACTTTGAAGAGAAAACTGATAAACTTTCAGATTCCAAAGTTCCTTAGCTGCCCTAATACCAAATCTGCTACAAATATAAAAGCACAGCCGCTTCTGAACGCCCCTGGGATGATAAACCTGATGATCAACGTCACAAAGAAGATCATTTTCAACATTAAATGGTATGACAGGTGCCTTCTTCTTCTTCCCTTTCACTCCAAGCAATCGTGATCGTCTAACAGCCACTACAAATGCGTAGGTACTCTTTTTAAAAACATCAGACTTCAAGATATTAAATGGCCTCTCCTCAATACCCGTTGCACAAACCCTGGCCTCCTGTTTTTTCCTCAAAATTCTACCAAATGTTCTATACAATACACTAAGGCTGCAGAACACAGACAATTAAACATCATTAAATAAAAAACAATTAAAGACTATCTAGAATCATCAAATTAAAAATAATCAAACTCAAATTGATTGCAGAACATTAGCAATGCTTACCTCCCAGGCGGATATACTTCTTTGTTCTTCTTCTTCACTTGCAACATGAATTTCATTAACATGTCAGCAAGCTGCAACACAGGTATGTCTTCTATAGGAATGCTGCAATCAAGTTTAAACGCTGTCCTCCAACTATCGAAGCGCTTCCTAGCCCAATTAGTCAAACTTTTTGAAGCATCCCTGCCTCCTCCTTCTGCTTCCTTCACAAGAACAGGATCTAATGCAAAAAAATCATCTCTCTCCACCTGCTCATCGTCACATAGCTGATCTTGATGAAACCACTCAGTCTCTTGGATCTCTGCCACGAAATTATCAAGTTCCTGACCTTGAAACTGATTTAAGAGACCATCAATATTATGCCAAATACTGTCATCTACGACATCTGCTCCACCAGCCACTACATTTCCACCATGGCTCTGCACTACATCAGCTATTCTATCATCTGCATGCACACTGTTCCCTAACTCCACTCCAACAGTAGCAGAACTACCAAGGCCATCGAGTTCTTGTGTGACATTTAAAGAAAAAGATGGCTCCAGACTATTCATATAAACGTCCATACTAAAAAACACACACAAAATAACTAAGAAAGACCTCTTTGAAGCCATATCTTCCAAGAATCCTTGCATGCAGAAAGAAAGAACCTCAAAAACCACTGCAATGTAAATCCTTCCTTGATCAACAAGTAAATCTGCGAAAAACAGACCCCTATTTAGCAAAAAAATAAACAAAACATGAGAAAAACTTTAAAGATAAACAAACATTTGATAAAAAACCTTGAAGAACAGCGAGAATATTGCTCCAAACTCGCAAAAGACGTCAAGATTTCGCTCCAGACGCTCCAATACCGCAAAAATGCTCCAAAAAAACTAAAAAATTTTCAAGAACTCTTCTACAATTCCAGAACTTTCAAGAACTCTCTAAAGCTTCACATAATCGCAGGCGCTCACCTACTGGGAAGAAGATATAAGACCCTGGAGGTCTATTCTACAAAAAGCTAGCACAAATCCGGCAGCATAACCTCTGGCGCCAAAGATCCGGCAGCGCAAAAGGAAGGAAAAATTTCAAGGATGACCAAAATTTCGTCGGAGAATTTTTGCCAGGTGGAAATTTCGTGGAGAAATTTCCACCTGGCAAAAATTACTCCTTCCCGAAAACGTTTTAACTCGATGTGCACCGCAAAGAGGAAGACTGGGTTTGCCAAATGCATGCCATGCATATCTGCCTTCCAAAAAGCCCCAGCCGCTTTTTCAAATCTTATCCAGAAAGGGTTTATATTTTTGATGATGTTGATCATTTCGTGGAATCAAGGAAAACGAAGAATCTGGTTTTGAGAAATGGGTATGTTGAAGAACGTCTTTGGGAAGCGTGGGCAATGCTTGGCCGGTGCTTTTGTTTTTCGTCCCCCCAGTGAAGCGGCTAAAACTTTTTCAAATCTATGTCATCTTTTCCATTTTTTTTTTTGCAGCAGCGTTTTGATTTGCCTAGTAGTTCAAAACTTTGCAATGTTTTAGTTTCTTTAGCCAATTTCATGTAAGTTAGTTGGTGTTTTTGCGAGAAAGACATTTGTTCAGATTTGTAAAAGGAGGTCTCTTGAGCGGTTCTCTTACATGCCATATGTTTGCACCCTTGCAAATTGTCTCCTTTTGGGTTTTATATGGTCTTCCATTTGTGAAAGGCCATAGCTTGCTTGTTGTCACCATCAATGGCTTTGGAACCGCCATTCAACCGCTCTACATTACACTTTATTTGCTCTTTGCAAATGCAAGAGGCAGTGGTATGTTTTTCTTCCTCTCTCGATTCTCTTCTTTAGGGTATCCTTGTTTCTCAAAATTTCTGCTATATGCTAGTGCTAGTAATAATACAATGTCTTCTCTTTCCTTCCTTTTTGAATTACGGTTTTAAGTGTTTAGAGGTCTCTTTGTGGTTGGCCTTTCGATCGAGAGCCATAACGGTGGTGGTGTGATTGGTGGTACCAAGGATCATCACAAAAGAGAGCTTATTGTTGGCATCATTTGTGCTGCACTTAATGTTGCCATGAATGCAGCTCCCTCATTATTATGGTAATTTATCCCCAATTAGTCATTTTATCTAGTGTTTTGTTAGAACTATGTTGTTTCTAATCTTTTTGTTTGTGCTTGTAGAAATTGGTTATTCAAACTAAAAGCGTGGATTACATGCCTTTTCTCTTGTCCCTCTTTGTGTTTCTTAACAGCCTAGTGTGGCTCTTTTATGCACTTGTGACAAAAGACGTCTTCATCATGGTAAGGTTCTATTGTGGACATTAAAAACTGTATCTATCCATCTATTAGTGAATAGTTCTTTCTTGTCTTTTACTTTTGGTGATGGAAAATGAGTTTATTGTTTGCTTGTTGGCAGATTCCAAATGCAATTGGGCTGCTGCTTGGAATGATGCAGCTATTTACGTATGCCATATATCAGAAGCAATCTACATTGATTAAAGATGCAGAGGCGTGACTTTGTGTCGGGCATCTTTGATAGGAAATTTGCTCCAAAGGCTTATCCTATAAAGATTGAAATTCCACAAGCAAAAGAGGAAAGAAGTGATATATGCGCCTTTGAGAATGGAAACATGGGAGCTACAAGAAAATAGCTGGATTTAAAGAAATGTTCCCTTCCCCAGTTATTGCTCCACAAGTAGCGAGTTTTTTTTTTTTTTAATTTTGTATCCATTGAGAAGCTCCAAAAGATTGCCATGAATAATTTGGAGCAATTTTGTGATAATGCTCTTGAAATTTCATTACTTCAAACTGAATATTCAATTTATATTAATAACAAGATTTTCAAAACATTCAGCAAAAATGTTGGCTATTAAAAAATAATCTTATTCACATGAAAGAAATTAAGAAATACCAAAGTACTCCATATGTTTTTTTGCTTTTAATAGGTAGTAATACCCAAAGGGACAAATTTGATATGGTAGGAAAATAATGACGAGAGCATGGTAGTGTAAATGTTTTAATTGTCCTACTTCGGAGGGAGGGAGAGGGAGGGATGATTATACATGATGACTTTTATGCCGTGGTTTTTCCCTCGAATACCCTTCGGGGCGGGGGTTTTTAATCCGAATAGTAATAAGTTTACTATGCTTTTTTATTGGGTCCCATAGACCAATTGGTCTACTTGGACGATAAAATTCATTCCATTCAATGATCTCCGTGCACAAGAAAATTCATTCCATTCAATTCTGTATATCTTGCATGCTTTATCTCTAACTACTTATGGATTAGTGCCACTTGCGAGGTTGAGGGATGTGTGGAGTTGTTTCCTCACCAAAATCTTGAACTACGGCAGAGTTATAAGAGGATAAAATATGTGACGGCTCCATACATCGTATGAAACTAATAACGCTAAATCGAGATAGTTTTCTAGGCTTTTATGGAAGGGCCACACGCAAGATTATGATTTGTCTTGCAATCTATTATTTTGCAGAAAAAAATAACTAAGCAAATGCATGGATGAAGAATAGAATAGAATAGAATAGAATATGATTTTATCGTCCACGGAGACCAACTGGCCTATGGGACCCAAGTACAAAGAGAGAGAGCAGCAGGCGTATTACTACCAGGATTAAAAAACCCCCGCCCCGAAGGGTTTTCGGGGGAAAAACCTTAGTAGCAATAAGGATGCCGACATACTGCACAGTTATATACATAATCACAAATGCAATTTGAGGTTAATGCCGGACGTGGGGGCATAAGCGAAGTCCGCGTATCCATTACCTCCCGGAGGTATGATCCCAACAAGCCTACTGAGGCCGTGTGCTCGTTAGCTCATGCAAGGCCTGATGGGGCACAACTAACCAGAGCATACTGGGAGCCCGGATATGCTCGCACGGGCCGGACAAGCACGGAGGGCGTGACTTTCATCCTCAATGGCACCCCGTTGGACAAAGATCGGCGGACTGGTCCTCACGCGGCTCCCGAATCCATCTCCCCTGTCTCAATGCGTAGGTGGTGTGCACCAATGCGAATGGAAGCAATCACCCTGCGCTTTTCATGGGTAGATGGGTGCGCAGGTAGTGGTGTGGGCCCCTCGTGAGCATGGGATTAACCCTTTGTCGATAATTTGCCACCTTGACATGTGAGCGGGGCCTCAGATCCCAAAGCTTGGCCATGAAGCAAGCATCCAAGTACCGCTTCAAGGCAGCGTTCCTTCCGGTGTATGCAGTAATGGTCCACATCGTGGTGCTGCACATTCCATAGTGAGAACCACCGGGCTTGCTTGTCTTTCCAAAGGGCTTTGAGTCGCCTGGGGCCCATCGCCACCGCCAAAGCAAGGTTGGGGCAGGGCTTCATCCATAGCCACCACCTTCCGGAAGTAAATAATGTGACGTTCAGTAGCGACCCTCTCAGAATGGAAGGAAGCACATCTCTTGGAGCAAGATCCGATATGGGACCGTGGATTTCACTCCCGATTGCGGGCCAAGAAAGCTTTACGTACCTGCTCTAGATCGTTCCAAGTGGTGAGGGATATCACCGCCCCCCATACGCCCCCATAGAGGAGGACCCGGTTCAACCAAGGCCCGAACAAGTGTGCCTGGTGACCCCATGCATCTGACTCGCCTCAGGATCTGTTGTTTTGCATTGCATCACTGGGGCTTTCGACTGCAGTGACCCGTAACGATGGATGCATCCCAAAGGTGTGGTAGTAGAAAACTCAATGCCCAAATACTTATAAATCGTGAGCCACCTCCACTACCTGCCTCTGGTAAGTGAATGAGGGAAGACGTGGGTGCCGAGATGATGGGACTAGCAGCACCCTTGTCTTGGCCAAGTTAACTCTCATGTCAGTGAATTGGCAGAAAGTGTCCAAAGCATCCAGGTGGCGTTGCATGTCCTCTGGGGTATATGCGAGCAGGCCAACATCATCAGCATATATGAGTTGCGGATTATGTGGTGCATCAATCGGCGCCTCCCGTGCTCGGCCTAGCCATTCTTCTAGCTGGTCAATGTACAAGCCGAAGAGCGTCGGGGATAGAGGGCAGCCTGGCGCACCCAATGCTACTAACAACGGGCTCCTTCGACGGTGTGAGACGCACGGAGCAAGCCTCAGATAGTCGTATATAGCGATTACGCAAGTCGACGGGGTCCCTAGCTGTCTCAATGTCCCACAACTTATCCCGAGGCAGCGTGTCAAAAGCCTTGCGAAATCCACAAAACAACGATGTCGGATTCGGCGTCGATTCGGCTATCCTCTATGAGTGTTCGCAGAGTGAAGATATGGTCAATAGTAGAATGCCGGGGCGGAAGCTTTGCTGCGTCTTGAGCCCGCACTTCTCCATCCTCGCCCAAAGTGTCAATCGCCCGCTCAAGAATCCGGCAAGCAACTTGGCAAAGGCAGAGCCCGACCATAATGGTACGATGGTTGGTGGGTCGTGGGGGTCCCCCTGCTTTGTATATGGGCACAACTCTTTGGTAGTCGGTCTTGGGGAAGCCTTCTTGCAATGCCCCGTTGAAGAGTCTTGTGAGAACCCGGCACCATTGGGGGCCCGCCCACTTGAGAAGCTACGCACGCATACCATCCAAATCTGGCGCCTTCCGTTAGTGGCGTTGCGGCCCATTATGACATCCCTTCGGTAATGACCGGTGCTAGGCCTCGGCGGAGGATGCTTGGTGCGGCTTCCCCATTGGGTCATCATAAATTGTTGCAAGTATCTCACCCATTGTTCGGGGGTAATATTTCCGTGGGTCAGGCGGGCTTACTCAAGACCTTTCTCGAAGGCCCTAGGGTGGCGGTCTAGAAGACCAAACATCTGTTTCCGGGAGTTCCAAGGTACGGGCTTTCTTGGTCTTGAGGAAGGAGCGGTATTGACGGACGGACTGCGGGCGAATGGTGGGGTCCAAAGACTTGGCGGAGCCATCGTTTCAACTCGACATTACGTCATCGAACCGATGATTGCGGGGAAGGTGGTTGCAGCCCCCCGTGGATCGTCGAGGCGGTCTCTCCCAAAGCATCTGTCCCCTACCCTCGAAGAGCCTGGTTCATTTGGGCGTCTTTGTTGAAGTGTGGGGAGTTAAGACACTCCGCAGCTCATGCTCAAGCATCCTCGCATAGACCGCCGCATGATCATAGTCCAGACGCAACCGTGGTACATGGGGTGTTGGGGCAATGGGTGCTCGGTTGGCTGCCAATCTATCTGCAAAACGGGGGCTGATGGTGAGTCTACTTCCTCGCCCCGGCCACTGTCCGACCCTGAAGCAGTGATCAAGTGTAGGCATTGCTCGTGCGCTAGCACGTAATCCACCACACGGTGCCGCCCCCACGGTTCTCTGTCTACAAGTGAAGCGGTGGAGGGGCGGCCACCGCGTGCCAGCCCATTGCAAATGGCGAGGTCAAAGATCTTGCCCGAACAAAGGCCGGCCGGCCATACCGCGGTCAGGTGTGCCATCATCGGACGCCTTGGCCAAAACCATCTCTGCGGGGTCCATTTGCAATACATCCTCGGCTAGAGGTCGCGAATTTTGGGATCCGCTTCGCCGCGGCGCGCATTGAAATCTCCAAGCAACATGACCTTGCCCAATTGTGCATCTTCTGGCGTATGTCATCATATAGATCGACATAGGGCTCCGCCCGTCCACATCCAAGTCGCGTGTGGTAAAAGTTGCTCTCAACATGTGGGAAGTAGCAAGCCGCCACAAAGAGAGGGCCGCCATCGCCGTTTCTTTTCGCACCCACGTGTATCTGTTGTGCCCGTCGCCTTTACACGGTGGAGACCGATTGGGCCAAGGTCGCCCGGGTAATAACACAATTCCTCCGTGTCCTCGTTTCCGGTGCACTCATTGAAGACGCGAGTAGGCCGGGTATCCTCGGGCAAATCGGGTAGCTGTGACCAAAGATGTTCCCATGTTTCCATGAGGAAGATAAGGTCCATGTCCATGGCGGCGGAATTGAGATCGCCCCTTCTCGCCATGGAAAGCCACCGGCAATTCAGGACGTTTGGCGAGAGGCACGATCCCTATTTAGTGGAATGCATCGCCACTTCAGGTCCGGTGGTAGTGGTGGTCCCAGGGGGAGCGGAAGATGTGGATGCCTGTGCCGCTGGGGCCCCCTCAGAGGGGACTCGAGGGGCCGGAGTGCCTGCATCCCTGTTTGGCTGCCTGAATTCGCGCATCCTTCCCCGGACCAGCCCCGCTGCCCCTCCATGTCTGCGGCGGCCCACGACTTTAGCCAGCTCGCGCCGGATCTCTTCTTTGTCTTTGGGGTCAAGTCCCGGTCAGCATCTGAGCCGTCCCCTTCAACTTCGGCCCCGACGCAGATGGCCACCCGCCTGCACGCTCTCAAGCGTGAAGATGACCACCCCGGGGCTCCCATCGGTGAATTCCATGGCGACTCGCCTTTCCAATGGTCCGCAGTCTTTGGGAACATCATCCGGGTCCAAGATTCAGGTAATGCGTAGTCGGAAGTGAGATGTTCTCCCGACTCCTCCGTCAGGCCTCGCACTACCACATTGCGGCTCCTGCGTCTCTGTTCCTGAAGTTCGGCGGGGGCCGCACCAGGTGTTGGTTGAGGTGGGTGAGGCATAGGCTGTGGCCGGCGCCGGGGTGGTGGCGGCCCGGCGTGATCTGATGTGTCCGCAGCATGTGTTCCAGGTTGACGTCCTGTAGGTTGGTGGGTTCGCGGGGTTGGTGTGTTCTTTCTTTGTGGTTTTACGTTCTCGAGAGTCCGGAGCTCGGCTCTTTGCGGGCGTTGTCATGTCTTGCCATCTCCCGCGTGCAATGGCGGAGTTGCTCATGTGCCACCGGCATGGAGGCCCTTGCCTTGGCGGGCAGCGGCGCCCGGCCTCTGTAGCTCCCGATCTCGTGCTAAATCCTTACTCCGAAGAGCGCTCAGTTCTGCCTGGCTAGCTTCCAAAGCAGCCTGGAATCCTTGTCTCACAGTGGCGGCCTCCGCAACCTCTGACAGGAGGGCGGCCTGTGCTCCTCGGGCCGTGGCCTTAGCCTCCTCAACCTCGGCCTGGATCCGAGACAGGGTTACGAGTGTCTCCTGCTCTACCGGTTCTGTCATGGCGTCCGGCTTCCATAGCTACCAACACGGTGTCTACCGCCCCCTCATATCCGCAAGCTCCTGGCGGTATTCTTTGTCTGTCAAATTGTAGCAAGTGGATGCTATCATCACTTTGTCAATCGCGATCCTCCAATTACGTGATTAACATTCGTTTTCGCACCAAGCACTGCTAACATCCGAGATGTTATGTTCTCCACCTCTGCCGGGAGCTTTTGCAAAGGCGTGCACTGATGGCCTCAACCCTGCGCCTCGATGCGACTCCAAGGTTCGACCGGGCGGATTGCCTATGTGGCCCTTTGCCGGGTCGACTGGGCCTTGGCTCGGGCCTCCCTCTTCATGGAAGACGTCTCTCCCTCTGCCCGAGGCCTCTTCCTTGGTGGCCCCGCTTCATGGTCTTCCCCAGAGGGCTCTGCCTGCGTGGGGTCAACCGGTGGTTGGTGTGTTTGGGCCTTCCCAGGATGGGTTGGTGTGGTCTGAGGTAGCTCACCAACCAAGTGTGGGTCCACACACGGGACTGTGTCTGTGGCCATGACTTGGGGTATGACTTGGGCGACGACTCCTGGATATCTGGTGTGTACCGGCTGCCACAAAAACCCTAGCACACAGCCCGGAAAAGTGCAGATTTGAGCACCGAAACAAAGACAAGCATGCAGGTATCATACACCGTTGGAAAGATCTCTGAACCAGCTTTCCAACAAGCCCAAGCACATAAAAATCTAACACCGGATGTGAGAGATACAGTCCGTCGAAGTGTCTACCGATTGCCACAGAAACCCTAGCACACAGCCTGGAAAAGTGCCAATTTGAGCACAGAAACAAAGCCAAGCATGCACATACCATACACCGCTGGAAAGATCTCTGAACTAGCTTTCCAACAAGCCCAAGCACATGAAAATCTGACACCGGATGCGAGAGATATGACCGATCAAAATTCTCGCCAAGAAGCGAGACCAATCGAATACTTACTAAAACATACGCCAATCCCTATATTGGTGTCGGACTTTCATCAACAACACCATCAGGAACTAGGGTATGAATTAGTAAAACATTCTCGTAACCTTCAATAAGAGTACAACACACACCTTTCAACACCGCATGGCCAAGGCCAACAACGGCATCAGGCGAGGGCTATACTTCTCAAAGAAGGAAGAAGAAGGGCTGCCACAAAAACCCTAGCACACAGTCCGGAAAACAGCAGATTTGAGCACTGAAACAAAGACAAACATGCAGGTATCATACACCGTTGGAAAGCTCTCTGAACCAGCTTTCCAACAAGCCCAAGCACATGAAAATCTGACACCGGATGTGAGAGATCTGATCCGTCGAAGTGTCTACCGGTTGCCACAGAAACCCTAGCACACAGCCCGGAAAACAGCAGATTTGAGCACAGAAACAAAGCCAAGCATGCAGGTACCATACACCGTTGGAAAGATCTCTGAACCAGCTTTCCAACAAGCCCAAGCACATGAAAATCTGAAACTCACCACACGCAATTTCGCATTACATAATCAATAAAGATTTTGATATACATCAAGTCCACAAATTTAGCCTTTCAATAAAGAATTTGATACACATCAAGTCCGCTCTTCGGGAAGTTGTCTAATTGTAGGACCTTAAACCCGCCACATCTGAGGTCACATTGGAGGTCACGAGTTCGAGTATGATATCACTTCTTGCATAAGATATTGCGACCTAGTGTGGATTCAAATTGGCTTCATGTGATACATGTGGCGTGGAAATTGGCTTCACGTGATACATGCAACGTACTAGAGATGTGTGAAATGATAAATGACTCAAGTCCTTCAATAAAAAAAAAAAAAAAAAACATTAAAATTCAAATTGGCTTCATGTGATACATGTAACGTACTAGAGATTTGTGACATGATAAATGACTCAAGTCCTTTAATAAAATAAAACATCAAGGGCGCAAATTGAGTTGCATTCTGACCACCAGATTCATGGCGACATGTGGTGTGGATTCAAATTGTGATGTAATGTACTAGAGATTTGCGAAATGATAAATGACTAAAAAACATCAAGTCCGCAAACTGAGTTGCACTTTGACCACCAGATTCATGGCCATATGTGGAGTGGATTCAAATTGACTTCATGTGATACATGTAATGTACTAGAGATGTGTGAAATGATAAATTCAAGTTCTTCAATTAAAAAAACATTAAGTCCGCAAATTGAGTTGCACTCTAACCACCAGAGTCATGGAGAGCCATTTTTTTGGGGAGAGTTTAGGAGGGCAATTTGGTACTTTTGAGGTATGTATATAAGTTCCATATTTTTAAGCAAGGACAATATGGTAATTTTGAGGTATGTGTATATAAGTTACATATTTCTAAGCAAGGGCCATATGGTGATTTTGAAATATGTAGGGGCAATATGGTAATTACCAAAACTTGTAGTGGCATTTTAAAATTTTCCCTTAAACGATGACGCTTAAAACGTGCATAATATCCTCTTCCTATGATATCAATATGAAACTGATTTCTCAATTATTTGTTTTATAAGAGGCATAAGTGGAAAGTCTTTGGTACATTTTGCCCATTTAGGCATGCAACTTGAGTCAAGTGGGAAAAAAAATTTCCAACAAGTTGTAAGGGCACAAGAAAGGAAAGTATGTCTTATAATACCAGCATAGTATTTGGGATGTGCCTTTTAATACCAGCATAGTATTTAGGATGCTCATTGATAAAAGGAAGATGGAAGGTGGCATTCTTAAGTGATTATAAGGTGGCCCCCGGGTACGTCACTTGTGAAGTTCTTGAGACTTGAAAGGGGTGTGAATAGTATGCTCCCCCTTTGAGTTCCTAAAAAGAATAAATTAATTATTTGGAGAAATTTGGTTTTCTCGACCGGCCAAAAAATATGAATAGGAAAGCTTATTCATGTATGCATAAATGTGGTGATTTCATATGTTTCATATAAGTCAGTAATTTTTTCCCGTTGTTGTTAGAACCATTGCACAGTAAAACGCATTAGGTTAACGGAAGAAACCACTTGGGTGTCGTCCTTAGCACCGTCAGCTGCAGCTATAGTTCCTACCACTCTTTCCGTTGTTGCTTCTGCTTCTCATGCTTCTGAGGTTGTTATGGCTGATGGTCCTAATCTTCAGTGCGCTAAAGAGTCATGGCAACAGGTCAATTGGAAGAAGGCAGCGAGGAAGAAGTCGGTTATGTCATCTCACGAGGCTATCCTGCCTTGTTATATTCAGTGGCATGATTACTTGATGTCTGTTGATGATCATCTCGATGCTGCAGAACATGTTGATTGTGATGAGGCCATTAAACGCCTCAAGGTGGCACAAGGAGTATGATTATGTACTGTGTATGGGTGGTTTTGCTTAGTGGACCATCTCGTCCTCTAGGTTTTGAGTCCCATGTCACAGGTCCCTTGTATGTATCTTGATATTCCTTGATAATAGATTGTCGTCCTTCAAAAAAAAAAAAGAAAAAGAAAAAAAAAAAGAAACCACTTTGGAAGATAGTATTTTTACATCATGTCACATTGGCAGCATCCATGAGGATATAGTACAGACCCCCAAAGACTCGAATACAAGATCTTTTAATTGCTAATCCAATGGACTAGCCACTAAACCGAACAAGTATATAGAAAGTAAATGATACGTATTGTTATTTGCATTTAAAAGCATTTAATATCACAAACAATTTTGTCCACAAGATTGGCATAGCGATTCTCTATGTTTCTTTCATGCTGATCATCAATCTCAAAATTTTCTCCGATTTTGGCTTTTCTTTTCCTGCGTGCTCATCAAACGTCCATATATTCAGGACTAGAACACGCAATCACAATCTTACCTATTAAGGCATAGTAGTATCAAGTTATTTATTAAGCTCCTTTCAAATTTCAAATGAAGGCCTACATTGCATCTTTTCCGGGCTAAGTAATTTAGCTTCTTTCGTTTTTTCTTCATATTTCATGCATCAAGCCTACATAACATCCATATCACTTACATATATCCCGGGGGATCCACCTTCTTTATAAGGGATATGCCACCTGCGTGCATAGGGTAACCGAAAAACCCCTAGTATCCGAGTTTTTGATAGGCAAATTTGACCCCTTTTCGTATGGTTTTACAACTAGAAGAATATCCCAAAACCCCTATGACCCCTAGTATACATACGGAAAAGGGTAAAAAATCGCCCCCTCCATTGGCCTTGCGTGGTTTTGGCCGGGTTCCACAAGGTGACACCCCCTTGACATATGTGTCCTACATAATGCTTATATGAAGCTGACTGGAAGAGCCAGGAATACAAGAAGATGTTTTTTCCTTCAGAGATCCTCCTTCCTCATCAACATTGATAATTGTTTTCTCTAAATGTTTTAAACAAAGGATCTCATGAAGCAGTAGAACTTATCATCATCCTCAAATGTTATGGTCCACTTTCATTGCATTAGTGCGACACATGAAGCTGTACCCACTGAGAAAAAATCAAGTATGCAACCATCTAGAGGTCCTAGTTGCTTCTAGTTAGTTTATAAAGGAATATGTAGTTAGAGGGCCTGTTTTACTGTATGGTTCTGAAGTGTGGGGGCCTGCCATTAGTGCTAGTGCTTGGGAGAGTTTGGAGCGGGTGCAAAAGTCTTTTAGAGCATTGCACTACATGGTTTGCCCGTTGGGCTGTGCAACCAGAGCACTGCCTGATGCTTGCTAGTTCTGATCCTGAGCTTTTGCAACAATATCTCAATGGTCGTTTTTCTCAAAAGATATGGGACGCAGTTACTTTGGCCCAAGTGAAAACTGGTCATTATCATGCACACATAAATCCCACCTTGGCACCAGGGCCCCAAGCTTATTTGCTTGCTTCATTGTCCAGGAACAAGCTTGTAGCTATTGCATCAATTCGCACGGGGTCCCACAGGCTACGGATTGAGACAGGTAGATGGGAGCGACCGCAATTGCCGCGAGAAGCGAGACTATGTGCCTGTTGCCAGTTACAGGTTATTGAAGATGAAAGCCATACTCTTCTGAGTTGCCCTGCTTTTGAGATAGTCCGGAATCATTTTTTGACCTTAGCATTCCATTCCACGCTTCCACAACTTCTCAAAGCACTATCTGTGCATGACTTGGCATTATACATACTTGAGGTTCTAGATAAACGTCTGCAATTACTGAGCCCTCAGTAGTCATTATCTCCGCTTGTCTAGTATCATCATTACTGCAAAGGTTTTTCCCTTGAAAACCTTTCGAGGCAGGGGTTTTTTAATCCTAGTAGTAATGATTGTACTAGCCCATTGTATGGGTCCCATGACCTATTGGTCTCCGTGGACGTTAAAAAATCTATTCTATTCTATTCTATTCTATTAACACTTCAAAGCAAACTTCCCCGTCCATCCATGCCCAACTGAACTTCATCTTACTGATGAAGTAGCTTTGATACTTTTCTTTAAACTTCTCATCTCTTGTAAGTTCAATGTGAGGTTGGGAGTTTTTTTTGAGGCACTAGTTACCTGAGTAAAGCATAAATTCAAATTTGATTGTAAGGGTATAACGTGAGCCTCACTTTTGTCAATAATTACGTGACGGACATTCTTTAACAAGCTTCTTGGTCATCCAACCAGGCTCCTCAGATGCACCCACAGAAACATGCGAACTATACCTTGAACTTGACTCTGAGTGTGCAAGTAGTTCCATGGATGCATCGAGTGCAAGAGCATGATTATGTAATAGATCTTGGATGTTGCATATATATAAATATCATGTGGCATTTTTTGACACGAAGAAGGCAAACGGTATATCCAGCTTAGTGACAAGATAAATAATATATCTTTAATTTTTTTTTTACTTCCTCTAACTTCAAAACAGAACTAACAGCCTCAAAAGGGCACTAGGCAAATTTCCTAAACATGATCCTTGTTATAAATTGAAACAAACATACTCGAAAACTAAATCTACTATGTCAAGTAGGTTTTTCTCTGTAAAATTTAGGAACTGAACTGCAAGATCTTCAAAACTAGAACTAATCCTTTCCTAGGACATTGTTGGCAAAAGTTAGGACTTCTCGATGCAGGAACGTCAATGCTCTAGTATCTAGAGCCAAAATTTCTAGATATTGCAATTCTCAAAAATATACACGTGTCAAGCGAGTGCCCAAGGACACAACTGGTCCCACCGATCCATGACCTTTTGAAGATATGATCCTAGCATCTATACCAAGGTCGTGCTCATCATCTCATATAGTGAGTGGCTGGGCCTGACCAGCTCAGCATAGCGTGCTCGAATTGGATCATACGCAGGACAGCTTCGATGGGTGTGGCATTCACCTTCTACTGCTCCTACTTGGGCAACGTTGACAAAATTTGTCCAGGCGCAGCTCCTCAATCCATCTCCCCATCTCAATTTGGAGGTGGTGTGCACCTGTGCAAATTGAGGCAATGTGTCTGCGCTTTTTCATGGGCAGATGGGTGTGCAAGTATCGTTGCGGGCCCTGCTCCAACATATCATAAATCTATGCGAAAACAAGATAAATACGCGAAGGATACACAAGAAATACGGAAGAAATATGCCAGGTCGGCAAAAAATCTGATATATGATGAAGAAACAAGAATACAATGGTCCGAAGGCAAGCAGAAACATGAGATTAGATGCCTAGAAGGCTCAAGACGGGCGTGAACTGGAATGGTTCGACAAGAAGGAGGCACTCTATATATGTCTAGGACAGTGGTTAGGATCGTGCCACTCCAATAGATGAGATCTTTGTCGTACATGCATGTAGGTTCGTGAATATTTTAGAACCTGTTGGAAACATCCATGTATATGAAAACAAATGTGAGGAAATGTCTTCAACAAGTGTTGGTAGCGTACTTGGCAAAGTCTTAATGCATGCATGTCACTTGGTTATAGTGCACTGCTTGCCACGTAGCCTTAATGCACACTTGCCACTTAGCTACTATGCATGCGGGCCACTTGACTATCATGCATAATTCTATAATAAGCCTCATGTATACAACGGTAGTGTGTTTGCTGAAGTTTAGACTGTGCATCAAGGGGTCATGTCTTCAAGTCCTCCAGTGATATATGATTATGGCACCTATTTTATGTACATATCCTTATATATATACAACTATATTGGGTGCCACAAATGATGTAGAGTCTCAAATGGTGTAGAGATTATGCCACAAAATCTTGGTAGAGATTGATCTCGGCCGTCCATCTTTTGAGATGGACGGTCCAGACGGTGCCACCTCGTAACTCCCCAAGCACCCCTCTTGTCGGTGTACCAAAACATTGGTACAGATTGATCTCGGCCGTCCATCTCTGAGATGAACGGCCCACAACAAAAGCCCCAAATTTTATCCTCTGTTCTCACGCCAGAGCTGAGCCCGCATATGCCCATTCATTTTCCTGGATGTTCTTGACGGACCTCGGCTGTAAGTGAAAATGATTTGCTGCTACTAACTCGGCAAGCACTTCATGGATTATCGCAAGGTCAAAAGCTTCACATCATTGCCAAGGTATTTGAGCTCGGCGATTCGATGTTTAGATTTATTTTGGTCCAAAGTTATCACCTTCTTAACTACTGGGGCAATGGTTCTATGTTTTGCGAGGTTGAGCGGGAGGGAAAAAAACAAGAGCAAAGCGACAATCTTGCTTTTAAAGATGTACTTCCACGCTAGTAATTCTAGGCTTCAAAAGCCGGGCGCTTTTGTTTTCTTTCCTTTGCCAAGGTCTCGGCCAAATCGTGCCTATTACTGCCGCGGGGCAAGAGGAAAGAAGGAGTTCTCGCCAACCATATCACTTTCGCCAAGTATATCACTTTCGAAATAAAGCATTGACTCGTCGCAACTCAAGCTCTCGAGTTCGGTATTGAGAGTACCTTGGCTATGCAAAGAATGTGTTTTTCCATTCAGCCTTTGTTCATGATTATGATATTGGCTTGCGGCTATGCATTCTAAAGGGCATACATCCTAGGGAAAAAAAAAAAAAATTGAAGGGCGAGAATAAGACTTATTACCATGTCAAGGACATAAATTTTCTAGCACACGAGCCCTATACGCAAAAAAGCGGTGAATTGTAAAGAATATAAATCCCACGGTCGTATATTGCTAACTTTGCATTTCTTTGTTCGGGGGATATCTGAGCTTTTGAAAGAAGATTAAGAAAGCAAGAGCAAAACTCAACAATGATTTAGCGAAATGCTTGGAGACAAATAGACCAAGTTTTACTCTTGATCACTTAGTGAAGGAAAGGTTTGCGGCATAATAATGTGCGGACACAAGCTTCACAGATGATAGCAAAGATTAAACTTCTTGATGTCTTTTGTCAGGTATCCACATTTTATTGATGCTCTTCGAGACATGGACGATCCATTAACCTTAATACATCTATTTGCAACCTTGCCATCTGATACAACACACAAAATTCCCGTTGAACGTGTCCATAATTGTCGAAGGTTGGTTTATGTATAGTTTCTAGATACAATTTACCATATTGAATCCAAGCCTGCTGAATTGTAACGGCATATTTGTTCTAATTTTGCTTTTTAAGGCTGCCTTTATTCCAGTATTATGGTCCAGTTCAACAAGTTGCTAAGCTACGCTATTGTGCAGGTTAAGTCTTGAGTGGCAGGCCTATGTTACAAGGACACATTCATTGCGTAAAGTTTTTGTCTCAGTTAAAGGCATTTATTACCAGGTATATGTGAATTCTGCTTTTCAGTATTGAGCTCATTGAACGAAAGTTTGTACGTCTCTTCCTTTCCTTCGAATATATGCACCATGGCTATTGCCACCAGCATGGAATGCTTGTTTCTGATGGGCCATTAGGGCAAAGGATATAAATGTTGGTTGTTTGCACATTGTTTCATTAGCACAATTTTCAATATTTCAGGCGGAGGTTTCAGGTCAAAAAATGACGTGGCTTACACCTCATTTACTTAGCCAAGTCCTTCCCGATGATGTTGACTTCCGTGTAATGCTCACATTTGTTGAATTTTACGAGGTATGCACTCTTCTTGATCTTGCATCTAGTTGAAATTTTTTTATTTCGATGGTTATCTTACTATTGGGTTGCTATTTTGCAGACAATGTGTCAACTTCGGACTCTACTATTTACTTGAATTGAGATATCCTCCTATTTTAGATCCACATCTTGAACAAGTGGCAGCAGGTTTCTGAGCTATCTCTATCTGGCAAATCTGGGAATACTGTAGTGAGGCATGAAATGTCTTTGGTTCAAGGGCCCCCAGGTTGGTCTAAGTTTAACAAGGTTTTACCTATTTCTGGGTGGATTTAACTAAAGTATTCTTGTCCTTTTCCAGGAACTAGGAAGACACGAACAACTGTTGCAATTATAAGTGTGCTATTGACCCTCTATAAACTTGGACATAATGAGAACAATGCACCAGAGATGTATGCAGATAAAACTCTTGGCATCAAACGAATTGCTAATGCACATGCTGCTATTGCTAGGTCATGGCAAGATGCAGCTCTTGCAAAGCAGTGTATGCAGAAAGAGGGAAAAGGTAATGCCGCGGTGATACGGAAATAGTGGGAAAAGGCCAAGAGTTACAGTGCGTGTAAAATTTTAATGAGAGATATGGCAAAAAATGTGCGACTCTTTACCTCGGTTTTGATCCCTTCTATGATTTTTGTGATGATGTGAGCATTAAACCGGCGCCATGGCAAAGGTTTGCGTTCAATTTTTTATATACAGGCCACAGTGCGGAAACATTTGGTCTATTGTCATCTATTCTACTTTTAGTTATTTTTATTTTTATCTAGCGACGAAAATGCCATTGAATTCGGAAAGTCCACAGAGTCATTGCTTTGAGCATGGAGGATACACATGCATTCGTTTCGAAAATTTATAGTAAAATCGAGGTAAGGTAACGAGAGATTAAATTCTTTGTTGTTTGCATGGCATGAGCAGAGCATTTGTTTGCAACACGGATAGACAGTCCACGTTTACAATAGGATAGCTCTAAGGGGATGTTCACATGTTTTTTTTTTTCCTATATTATCACATAGATGTCAGTCAAAGCCGGATACTTTAATTGACACGGACTCTAGACGTTAAATATATAGAAGTTGAGTTGGACAAGAAACAAGTTTGGTCTTGAAAATAACATCTAGTGGAACATCGCTTTGGCTAATGTTTTTCAATTACATTAGATGTCTCTCCATTGTTCTGCTAAATTTTTGCATTTTTCCTTTGGATTATCACCATGCTCTCCCTTTCATCTCTGCTGGAAGCTCATTGGATCAAGAATTGTGATGCTTTTGCTTATTTCTGATTTAGGTTTGTGGTAAAACGCGGATTTGATACATGAACTGGGCTAGGGTAAATGGGAAGCTGTGATGAATGCTGCATAGTGCATAAATGGATGTTAAGGTAAATATGTCTGTATTTTGGCATTTTGTGTTGTGTTGGTATTGTTACCGCATTCTCTAATAGGCCATTCTTTTTGCAGATTCTAGATGGAGTTCTAAAGTGGGCTATTTGAATCACTGTAAAAGGGAGCGTATCTTGACTTCACGAGTAGTTTTTTCACGAGATGGTGCATATTTTGGTAATGCTTAAATTCTGGAGAGTCAATGCGAGTGGCTTTTTTACTTTGTTTTCTACTTTGGTCCTTTCTCTATGATCTTGATTCTAACGTGGTATCAGAGTTTAGGGATAGCTTGAATGCATTATAGCTCTAGGCGCTATGGATTTTTAGTTGAGGTAGTACTGCTAAAGATTGTACTTGCGGATATTGTTGTAGTTGGTGTGGTTACAGCAGTGAATGCAATAGATTTGGTGATTGTGTGTTGAGCGTAATAATGATTGATGGTTGAGTAGTGTTGGTAGTGTTTAACTTGTGTAGATTGCAATTTTGTTATCTCTAGATTGGTTGGCAAGACTCTAGCTTAGAAATAACAGACCTGCAATTCAGATAATTTTGTCTGTATATCCAAGTATGGCTGTAGGTTGTACTTGTGCTGCATGCATGGTTAAATTCCATTTTGGCTAAGAGGGGTGAAGTTCTTGCCTTTGCTTCTACATCCATACGGTTCTTTCCAATCTCTTGACAGTGGTAGGTTACCTATGTCCGCATATGAGTTGCTAAACACAAACAGACTATCAAATCCATGTGCTTGACCTGATAAGATTGTGTATTTTAAAGTCAGAGGTGAAACATAACTAGTTCTTTTGTCTAATAGCATGAAAGAAGGCTTTACCTTGCAATTGCTGCAAAGCTAGAAAAAAACAGCAAGTATGCAAGACCGGTTCACACAGTAGCTAGGCTTTTGATTTGGTTGGAAACAGCCAAATATGCCATGTCCATTATTCTACTTAGCCAACTGTCCTTTATGATTCTCAACAATCAGCACACTTCCAATATAAACATCGGATTCCAATCCACTTTGAATCACTTGTTCGTGTAGCCATTGTCCCTAAGTTTAAACTTTGAATACATGCTTTAAGGGTAGAAACAAAAATATGCGTGTTGCTCTTAACACCCGATTGCAGCATTATCTCATAGAACTGAATGGCCATTTCAGCTTGGCCAAGATTTACTTGAGATTCAATGATGGCACCCCAACTATACTCGCCAGGCATGGAGAACATGTGAGGTACGTGAACTCTGTAATTTCTGAAATCTCTCACATTGTGCGATTCCCAAGCAACCAGCAGTGTGTTTTGATTTTTGCATGCCAACTACTTTTCCAAATCCACCCAAGGTATTGTTTGATCTTTTTCCTGTTCGTAATGCCATGAATTTCAAGTTTTCCATCAAGTATAGAGGTCTCATTGTTTTTAATTGCTCACACGATGTGACCTGCCCTAGGATTGTAGCTTAGAAAGCCTGTTTTATCTTCAGTGTCCGGATAACTTGAAGACCATTCCTCTGGGTCCCATTGCAAGCCTTTTATATCTACATTTCTAAAGACATGTAGGTTAACATGTTGCCTAACTTGGGCATGTGTGTCGGACTTAGGTACTTTTCCTTGCAAGATTGATCATCCTTTTTCTTCTCTGCTGTGAACAGGTATATTGCATTGCTGCATTTGAGGGACCTCTCTGGGAGCAATTTCACCATCAATATTTATGTCGAACTTTGGTTAGCAGGTCAGTGTTGTCATTTCCAATGTATCAAATGTCAATATCTGTTCTGTTGTCGGTGGTGAGAGGGGAATTATTGTTCTTGGTCCATTTGCCCGTTTTGTTTAAACTAGCACCCATTTGATTCGATCATTTTCATTGATCCATTTGATTTGAAGTGATGCTGATGACTTTTTTCACATTGACTCGCTGGACAGTTTGGACATTCAGTCAAGCTCGAATCAGTTTTAATCTTATAGATACTTGGTTGAGAGTTGTTTGCTTAGAGAAGTTTATATTTGTCTTCGTTGTATTCTACATTTGCTCAAAGTATCACTGCCCTTCCTTTATAGTGTCACTATAATGGATTTAGTACCTTCATGTTTTATTTGTTTAAAAATCTCAGCAAGAGTTCTTTTAAACGATCAATTGATACTTGGCATTTTTGAGGCAAAAATTGAGGCAAGTCAACTCCCTGAGCACTGCATTACAAATTAATGGCTTCTGATCTCATTGGGCTTTTTTGTCCTGCTTATTTTGCCTGTTAGACAGCCAAGTATTGAGGAATTGCAGTTGCTCTGGAAGCATGCATTCGCAAAATTAAGTTGAATGGCTCTGTAGCTATATCAAAAATCAAAGCAGTGCAAGCTGATGCAAGGGTTTTCATGCTTACTCACGAAAAGGAGTTTGATGCATTAAGTGATAAAATTATGGCTATCGGCCCATGTTTTGCCCATCTGTCTTTTAGTTAAGGGTTTGGAGCATTAATATAGTTGATGATGAACATGGTTAACTAATTTTCTTACTTTGTTGGATTGTCATCAGGTTGATCTTGATCCATATGCATCGCCATCTGTGTTTCTTGACTCTACGTTCCAGGCAGTTGCTGATGGGGAATTGCTTGTGTACAGCCGCTAACATGGCGTTGTTATGTGGAAATTATGGCGAACTGTGCTATGTCAAGTAAGCTGGGTGTCAATGTTGGTTGTCTCTATTTTTATCTGTGTATTTTGTTCCCTCATGCAAGATTTACTCTCATCGGATATGGTGGATACCCATTATGTGGAAAATATTGTGGCAAGATGACAATAAGAATTTGCTTGCTGTCATTTGAGGTACTAGTTCAGATTTGTGCATATTACTTTTGGCTACGATCTTCAATCTCTATAGTGTTCAATATTGTTTATGATGATAGCTTTTGTTGCATCCTTAACTCACAGATCAGCAAATGCAATGAAGGAGACTCCAAGTAAATGGAGCTATCTTTACCAACGTGCTGATTGTGACTGTTTCCACTTGGAACCTGTTGGTCGTGTTATTTAAAAGGTATTCAGAATTGTGTAGGGTGTTCAACAGTGTTAACTATGATGTTTCTGAGAAAAGGCTGATGTTGTTTCTATGATGTGGCTTCGGCTTTTCCTAACGTTGCTGTGGCCGGCTGTTCGACTGGCTTCCTGAGGGATGCAATCACGGCAAGGACAGCCACGACTGTGGCTAATTCCGACTCGTAGAAAAATGGCTTCCGCTTGCACTCGCTTGCTTTTTCTGTTTATTTTCAGTATAAATTTGTTCATTGGGAAGAATTTGAGGTTATGTAGAAGAAGGAAGATGACATAAAAATGCTATCGCTGGGCTAGGGCAGGTTTTGTATTGGATTTCGAAGAACAAAATTCTTAGCTTTATTTTGAGACGCAGAGGCTGGTCGAGGGTTGCTTGAAACATGCCAAAACTGGTACGATATCAATTGTCAGCTTATCCTTGAGCTTTGCACTGGTAGCACACTTCTTGCCATGGTATCAAATTGAAATCTGCGGAAAGCAGTGAAAAAAATGCTGGTTATGATAGTCTATTCTTTTAGATTGAACTCAAACTGAGCATATACTGCAATTAGCATAGTGCATGGAACCAAGTTGTGCTCAAGGATATTATCAAATATATAGGAACAAAATCTGGCAAGCTCCCATACTTCGCATGTAGAACGTTTCTAGTTTACAGCATGTACATGTACAAACGTATATCGAACCAGTGAGAAACGACTGGAAATGGACGTTATTGGATGCTAACACCTCGAGTTGCATTTGATAAAATGAAACATCATGAGTTACAGACTGACAATAATAGTAGCCGACTGACAATAATAGTAGCCATTTAGCAATTGTTCTTGCCATACATAATGGCAGTAACATATTGGCAATAACAGATTCTTGGCTTTAACTTTATAAGGGGCCTAGTAAAGTAAGGGGCTTCTGTGATCATATAGCCATAGTGTAAGACTGCTTTCCTTTATAGGCAGTGGCCCCGTTCATAATAATCTAGCAGTTGTTTGAAGCTACAAGTTTTCTCATTTCTCTTTATTAAGGTACTGATTTGGTAGTGTAGCAGTTGAGTCATATGTAACTTCTGTTTTATAATAGCGTTTGATATCTATATTAGATTTATAGTGCTATTCTGTGAACGCGGACCATAATAGTTTTCTCTGTGCTTTTCTCCTTTAATCTTCTTCCTTAAAAATTGCAGATTAGTGCCTTCACAAAGTTGCACTGATTTTGTATATTTTGTTGTGTTTCTAGCCTGTTGTGCACTAGCAAATTCTTTCTTTTTGTCATGTTCATTGTCTTGATTTAGTGTCATCTAATCGTTGCCTTTATGCATTCTAGAATCTTTCTGTATGCCCTAGACAACTCATATTTTTTGAATGGCATGTTTCAGTGGATTAAATGAATTTAGGCATGGAATACAATTAACTGCATGGTATGCACACAGCAAGGACAACTTGGTGTTGCGTTAGTGTTTAAAAAAACATGCGGCAACAAAACTTAAGCTCACTTATGGGGTAAATATCTAATTGGTATGAGCAATGTGATGATGTGTTTGCTTTGAAATGCTTCATAGGCATGCAAGAGGAATGCCTAAGAGCTTGGACTCAAGCATGGTACCTTGAGGGGTAGTAATTGTAGGATATGTATAAGGTTACATTTGGCAGTATCCATTTTGCATGCAAGATGCTTTTATTAATGACAAATAGTTGTAGGGTATGCACACGGCAAGGAGAGCTTAAATTAATGGCAATCAACTACAGGATATGCAAATAGTAAGGAGAACTTGGCGTTGCAACTACAATGATTGTATCAATGAGGGTTTGCCCAACTTCAACAATATTATTTATGACTATTTTGTTTTGCCAACAATTGAGCATATGGCTTGGCTTGCTTGGATTTTTTTATGAGCAAGAGGTTGCATCTTGCATAGCTCCATTATGACCATGGATGCTGGTTCATTTAATTGTAATTGAGTTTTGTAAATAAGTTAGCGAGACTTAAGGTTATTTCGAGGATGGTAAGTTTGCAAGCTTGACATCATGACACACCTTTCTACAAAGCTTGAGCATTCCAATGTTGCAGTTATAACTATTCTAAATGAACAGTTATTAATTTGTTTGCCGAAGCTATGCTTGCTTTATACTAAACATATGTTTTAAAGTATTATGTTATGGAATTCATTAGTTGATCTAGGTGCTAGTTGTATAGTAAGCTAGCAATTCAAGATCTCATTGTGCCATGCCACATTTCCCTTCCTGTTACAGAGATATACTTTCTTAAAGAATCAAATATTTTTTCCTAAATTGAAGGCTTAAGAATCGAATATTTTTTCCTAAATTGAAGGCTTAAAAAATTGAATAGTATAGGCAACTTTTGCAACTAGGCCATGAAATAAAACCAATAACAATAATCTAACTACAAATTACTAATAAATGAGATGTGAAATATGCATTTAAAATAAACAATGTGCATTGGGAGGTTATGTTTGGAAGTTGTACTTAATGCTCTTTATGTGCATCACCCACTCACAAATATTACATACGTCGTTAACTGTTCGTGTGTTTATAAAAGCCATAGAAAATATCAACAAATGTGTTTTCAGACATTTCTTCATTAAACCATATATCCATCAGACGTTCAACTTGCCATTACTTTGAACGTTATGGAGATATACCTTTCTTAAAGAAAAGAATCTCTTTTCTAAATCGAAGGGTTAAAGAATCAATCATCACGAGGCAACTTTTGCAACTACACCATAAAATAAAAACCAATGAGTAACAATAACCTAATTACAAATACTAACAAATGAAATGTGGAGTATGCATTTAGAATAAACAATATGCATTGAGAGGGTATGTTTGGAAGTTGCCCTTATGAACTCTTTATGTCCATTGTCTACTTAAAACTACTAGATGTGCCGTTAACTCGTAATATGCTATAAAAGGCATATAAAATATCAACAGTCCTTAAAACAAATATATGCAACATATAAAACATTTAAAGATGTTGTTTCCTATGTATACATGTGCAGGAGACTCAAGTGGAACCACCCTCTTATAAAATAGTGTGGAACAAGAATGGTGAAGCCTCCAAGCTTAGAAAACCCAAGAATAGAATCAATAAGAAACGTGAACCATATTATCTCCTCTATTAGATAGTAGAGAACAATGGAGTTGAGGATTCCTAGCTTAAAAACCTAGTCATGTTGGTCTTGATCAGATAGCATTGATGGTGGTGTGTGTATTAGGAGGTCATAGTGCAACTGAATTGAGAATCCGATTTGAACAAACAAAATTTAATATTTACCTATGACTTCTTCTAACTTAATTCTCGACACTCAACTTTAGATATTGATGTATTTAAGCTTGGATTTTGCTCCAAGATATCCATGAACCATAGTTCATAAACCCATTGATAGTACAAAAACTTGTATATATATATAAGTATATAGGAATGACAATATCCCCCTTTTTCAACAATGAGTTCTACGAGTCACGATGCATGAATTGGGGCATGGCTTATCAGATGTTGGAAATCCCCTACAAATGTTGGAGCATTAGCAAGCAGGTTCTCAAGTCCGATAACTGGATGTGCAAACTATAACCCAACCAATCCACAAGTTAATAAAATTTGTTATGCATGATCTTTGAGTTCAAAACCTTGTACTCTGGACCACCACTGTGTTGAACTAGAGGTGGAGGAGGAACAACTTGACCTGGAATTGAGTTAGAAGCATAGGTCTCCAAAAGTGAGATGTGAAAGACTGGATGGTGATGCATATGTGAAGGGAGATCTTGAGACGAAAAGCAATGTCATTTATCAAGGAAGAAATCATGAATGAACCAAGCCTGGTTGCCTTTACATTATGTCGCAACAATTATACATGATCTCCAACAAAATTGGGTACCTTTGGGGAGGAATCGAGTCGATGATGATCTGCAATCAATTTGTGTGTTGCGTGGGCATTGTGTAAATGGTGAGCAAGCTCAATTTGAGTTCCTCGAAATTAGACTAGACAATCCTCTGCTACTGCAGGGTTGCAAGAGACATTCTAAATGTTGAAACATAGTCTAGCGAGGATGATGACCTGTGTTGACACAGAAGGGAGTACACCTGGTAGAAAAATGTATCGAATTATTGTAAGCAAACTCTGCAAAATGCAAGAAATCAATCAAATCATCCCGTGAATAGTTGATGAAGTATTGATGGTATTGCTCCAACATTTTATTGGTGCCTTATGTTTAACTCTCCTCTGGGAATGATAGCTCGAGGGGAGTTTACAAGATATCTTCAACAGCTTGAGCAAGTGCTTCTAAAACTTCACGATGAACTGCGGCCCACGATCACTAATAATATCATTTGGAAAACTATGATATCTGAATACTTTGCCCGTAATTAGATCTGTTGCATCCTTGCTGCGGATTTGTTGTACATATGGAACGAATGTGTCATCTTAGTACACCGATCCACCAGGTAAGAATGGTATCAAAACTTTTCGATGACGAAAGATTTGTGACATAGTCCAAGGAAATGAACTCCCATGACTCTTTGGAACCGCCACGGGCTGCATTGTGACAGACCTGCCAAATTGGACCCTTCTTGGGCAATTTAAGATCCTATTCCTTGACCATTGAAGTCATACGACAGTTGTCTCGAAGTCAAGCTAGAGCGACACAATACTCTATTACCAGAAGGTGATGAACATGGGATTGACACCCGACTTCTGAATCAGGTCTACACATCGGCCATGAACCCACAACATCTTAGAGCCTATTGAGAAACGTGCAGGTTATTCACCCGATGGAATGTTCATAAGCATCTGAATTGGTGGAGGGGAAGTAAACTCACCATGGCTGGTAGGATTCTGGTAGCCAAGTCAGTGCTCTGTAGCACTCATGTTTATGCAGCCTCCTGCATACTTGCGCCAGAAAGTGTGGTTAAGGAGTTGGATGACACCATTCGCAATTTTGTTTGGGGAGGAAATGAGGAGGGGGCTACAGTGAAGGTCGCATGGTGGAAGTGTGTGCGTCCCAAAAAGGCGGGGGGCTTAGGTATGCTTGATGTGTCGTTGCATACGAAGGTGCTGGTGTCAAAATTCATCTGGCAGTTGTTGCAGGAGCAACAATCCCCAGGTTTGGCTCTGTTGGCACAGTCGCTTCGCCACTCTATTGTGTTTAGGAAGCCAACAATTCCGGCTCAGTTGCCGTGGGCTCTGTTTGAGGATTTGCGGCCATTCCCTCATGCTTCGCCTTTTCTTAAGGGTCTCCTGAAGGCCTGGAAGGTGGTCAAGGTTCTCTTTTCATTGGAACCTAGCAGGTCTATGGTAGCCTCATCGCCCTTTCTCTGGGTGCCCTTGGATTCTGCATCTCCCTTGGCCTCTTCCCTACACCCAGGTACTCAGCGTCGATGGATTGCTGCAGGGGTAACATCCATCCGTGACTGGTATTGGGAGGGTCATCTGGCGCCGTGGGAGTTTTTTAGGGAACGATTTGGCCTTCGGCGGTGGGACATACGGACTTGGGCCAGAATTGCTAATGCTATTCCATTGCAGTTGTCTTCTCAAGTCAATCGCGTTTGGAAGTCGCATAGTGGACTTGATGCATCTCAGTTTGTAGCATCGGCTTATGGGCTTCTAGCGCCGGACACTGCGTTTCGCCGGATAAGTGGTCGCTTAAGCTTCCAGGGAGTAAGTGGCCCGCCATGTGGAAGTGGGCGTGGAATACATTGCCTCCTCCTAAAATCCGTACCCTTTTGTGGCAGATCTTGCACCGTAGCCTCAGGGTGAATGTCCGAGCCCACAGGTTCAAGCCTCAGGTAGCGGAAACATGGCGTCGAGAGACCATTGAGCACTGCTTTGTCCTATGCACAGAGGTAGGGGCAGCTTGGTCTTGGGTGAGAGCCCTCTTTGGGTCTTCACTGTGCAGTCAGAAGATTCTCTTGGGAGTCTTTCCTAGCAGTTGGCGGGGTGGCGGCAAGCATTCCATTTATGCAGAGCTTGGCTTCTGTGGTTGATTTGGAAAAGACGGAGAGCGAAGGTCTTTCAGAATGCAGTGCTTAGCCCTTTTCGGTTGGTTCCGATCTTGAGGCATAAGTTGTGGCAGGCTTACCAAGTCTCAAGTTTGTGCGGCTTGATTAAGCGGGAAATTTGGTCGACATTCCCTGATTGTGAATCATGATGGGCACTTCATTTCTTAGCATCACACTTATCATTGTACTTGATCGCATTCTAGTGGTTTAATATATTCTTATATTCTTCAAAAAAAAAAAAAAAAAAAAAATGTTCATAAGCAAGGATGTATAGAGATACAGAATAATGAAGATCATGCTCACTTGAAAAAATATCTTGTTCCATGCTTCCTTGGTAAGCTTTAGGATGCCGATTGCTTTCAAAATGTCAAAAGAAAAACACACATCTACAAAAGCAGATTAATCCTACACTTTCGCCCGTGATGTGCAGCAAGCATTACCTAACATTTGCCCATGAAGAGGTGGCCGAACAATTGCGTCCATGTGTCTTGGTGCACATAGCCTAAAAAGAAAAAGGACGATAGGGCTGTGAGGAGCATGAAAACAAGGTACATGAAGGAGCCATTGAAAATAAATGCCAAACTCTTGGATGGGGAGCCATTGAAGGCGAATGCCACACTCTTAATTTTATTGATTTTGTCTTTTCTTGTCGTTCCATTATAAATATCTATAGATTGCAAAGTAGATTACATTTAGAGCCGAGTGTCCGGAGTTATAGCTGCCGAAAAAAAAAATACATCAGCTGGGAAATTGACGCTTTATCAAACTGTTGACACATGTCAACATTAGCTTTTTTCTTCGTCTATTTTGTCCTTTAAGGGTATCAAGTTTATCTTTTCTTATTCTTGGTTATCTGAGATCTATAGATTGCAAAGTAGATTACAAATTAGGTGTAGAATGAAGTCTCCAGAGTTGTAGTTTTAGGGAAAAGAATAGACTAGCTGGAAAATCGACGCTTGAACTATCAATACATGTCAACATTAGCTTTTCGGGTTGCCTGTAGGGGGCAACCCTCTTGTTGGAGGGTGGAGTGACATTTTGAAGGCCTCGATTTGTTTTCAGTATAATATGCCATAGAATATCCTGTATAAGCGGTTGCAATCTGTTGGGCTTTTTTAGGGTTTTGTGGCCTAAATGACACTTAGACGGCGACGATCCGTTTGGGATGTGGCTGATGGTATAGATTGTTTGGGCATGGCGGATCACAAGATATGCATTCGAATGCCGCTTCAACAGTCACAGAATGATGCAGTTTACAATAGTCTCGTAGATTTGCTCGGTCGCATACATTTAGATGTGCCTGTTGCAAGAATACCCATAAAAAATAGATTGGTTAAGCTGCCAAAGCTTACCTCGCTCCTTCGCCTGCTAAGAAGGAAAAACGGAAACTTTGCGGGCAGTTTTTACTCGATTCGGTTTGAAGGCCTGATCTTTGGACTACAGAATGTGAAAAATGGTCCGATGCAGACCCTGTGGGCTCCAATTCCTGAAAGAAAGAGGAGAAGAAAAGATTAAATTCTCTTTGATAAGATCCAAGATATGGAAGACACAGATATTGATTAATAGATAGCCGCCAGAAGATAAAGATATAGTCAGTGTGGCTCACTTCCTAGAAGATTTTCCATTTCATGTTAACCTCTTCAATGTCTTGCTCCCAAATATGATCAAACTCATGCACTAGTTCCTTGTGTTGCTACTGTACAAGTCTTATGTGTGACGCTATGGGAACACCTTCAAAAAGCAACTTCGGGCCGGTTTTTTGTTGGAGAGTGCACGACATTCACAAGACTACAGAATACAGACCTAGGCTACGTCTGACATTTACAGGGATACCAACTAGTGAGTAAATCTTGTTTTACATGCCATCTTGCTTGAATTCCATGTGCCAAATCATTCCACCACTGTCCTATCGCACTAGCCCTCTCTTCCACATGAAGGACATTGTATTTTATTTTTTAATTAATCCTGGAACTAGGGAAGCATGTCCCTTGTTACATCTTTTACGAATTGCAGCATCAAAAAGTGGTTTCTGACTTGGGCTTTTGGGTGATTTCTATTAGGAATAGGCTGGGGATGCACAACAATTGTTGATGGAAAAGTTTCAAAGATGCCAATTCAAGGAGAGAAGCTTGTATTTGTAACTGTTGGTACTAACAGCTTTGATGCACGCGTACGCTCAGCAGAGTCATTGTCATGTCGGAGGGTTCTGGTTTCTCTTGGATTTCCTTCTATACTTTTCCAAATTGGTCGTGGATCATATATGCCAGAGAAGGTACTACTTTATATCATGCTTTTAATAATATAATCACGCTGAATGTTTATTTTGCAGTCAAATGGTGAAGATGGGGGTTTAAAGGTGGATTGGTTTAGATTTTCCCCGAACTTGAAAACCCGTATTAGCTCTGCTTCACTTGTACTGAGTCATGCAGGCAAGATACACCCTATGATTTTTTATAGAAGTTTTACACTTGTGAAAATTTATTGGGATATTTATATACTTGTATATTATCAACAGGCTCAGGCAGCATCTTTGAGACTTTACAGGCAGTCGTCCCTTAGTGGTTGTAGTGAATGAAGATTTGATGGATAACCACCAGATGGAGTTGGCTGAGGAGTTAGCAAGGAAGAAGTTCCTATTTTGTGTGCATCATGTCTGCATGCACAGATTACAGATCTAATACGAAAACCATGGATAAACTGCATAGACACATGGAAACAACAACTTCAAAAACACTGGCACGTATCCAAGCATCATTTGAACACGATATCTCAGAGAAGATTATGGTAGCAGAAGACACATATGACTGCATAGCTACCTCATTAACGTACTCAGAAAAGCTTTCAAATATTTAAGGCCCTGACAGGCTATTACACAGAACTTGGTTTGCTGGCCTGGTAGATCTTCTCAAATTACTTCTTAGAAGGTTGAATGCCTTCTATAGTGTCTGAACATTTCAGATCTTCTAAGATCTACATAAATTTTTATTGTGAAGTCATCTTAATTATCATGAACATAGCATGAAATTTAATGTTACAATCAGGCAGTATATTAGGATATAATTAAGTTGAAATTCTAAAACAAATGCATCATGCTCGGATTTAATCAGGAACATATGATTAACTTCATCACGTTCTGACCGCCGTGTTTTAGATATATTAGAGAGATGGCACAAAAGGCACATGTTTATCTTATAAATACCATAAGGAGCTGCCAATAGCTTAGAAGCCCAGTTTTTGTGAGCAGAGCACAACTCCAACCACTTAGTAACAAACATATATTGATTTGCTAGATAGCATTGTTTTTTTTACATCAGAGTATCCATGAAGGACAGATTTGTTGAGCAAGCTGCCAGGGATTACCTCAGGCCTATGTCTAATAAGCAACAGACTGATCTACATGCCAAGGTTTGGAATTCTAAGTCTTGGCTTTTACAAGCAGCCACATGCTGTTCTGCAGGAGTAATTAGTTGTTTTCAGTTTGCCAAGTGCGTAATTGCGCACGCATCAATGGCTCCTCTAAAGGGCAACCCATTGATGCGTTAGCATCTTGTTTCTTCTATTTTTTCCTTGGACGAAATCTTGGACATGTGGTGGTATATAAGGGAGGGAATCTAAGAATTAAATCTATCATGTATGCATTATGTATGTTTAGGTACTGACTTATATGCCAACAAGGTTTTTACCTCTGGAATCCAAAGGTGATCTACGAGATCCGAATGGAGAAAACTCAGGTCCAACTTTGAAGTCCAAAATGCGCTAGGATTTCTGAAAGTTCCAATCTGTTGCTTGGAAGTCAGGTTGCTCAAGGCTGCTCATGGGAACAATTTTAGGGTCCATTTTAGCGAATTGTGTAGCTTTTTTGGTTTGTTTTGTTTTAGCTAGAATACATTTTGAGAACTAAATACATTTCGAGTCTAGGCGTCTTTTTTGGCGGGGTAAAAGAACGCTTGTCAACTAGGAAGAGCTACATTTGGGTCTCCGTTGCTGTGCCGGAGCTATGATCGCCATGAAGGGACGAGCTATTTCCATAATCTTTCTTGGCTTATCGGCAACCTTCTACATCCTGGCCTTGGGCCTCGCATTTGGTGCTGAATCTCACCGGAGCCCGGTTTCTTTCTACCCCTTGTCTTTTTTCATTTGCAAAATTCTGTTAGTTTGATTCTTCTCTTACTCTATGTTCTTGAACAGCAAAATCGCAGTTCTAGGAATGTCCTTTCTTTTACTTTTGCAAACTGCTTTAGTTCTTTTGCTTGTTAAATCGATGCTCTAGTTCTTTTGCATGTCTCTGAACAGAAAAATGGATGCTCCAGTTCTTCTGCAAGTTCTTGGATAGAAGAATCTTAGCTCTAGTAGTTCTATTGCCTGTTCTTGAACGGAAAATCGTAGCGTTAGGGATGGTGCTAGCATAACTGATAATGTTTTTGTTATCTTACAGGTCGTGGTACGGCATGATGAATCCCTTTCCTATTGCATATACAGCAATGGCAGATCCACAGTTCTGGCATCTGTTGCATCTGTGCTTCTACTTCTTGCTCATGGAATGATAGCGGCCAATACGAGATGGTGCTGGGGCCCAAGCCCAAGCTTGGAGGAAGGTGGACATCGTCTTGCAATCTTACTTTTATTCGGAATTTCTTGGTAAGATTTTCACCAACAGAGTTTTTTTTCTGCTGGAAGATAATCAGGAAATTTCTAGTTAGGATGTTCAACAGATTTGAATATAATCTCTATCAATGTTTTCTATTGTGCAGGTTTAGCTTTGTTATGTCAGAAATTCTCCTTGTAGCAGGTATAATAGAGAATTGGCTTCAGACCAAAGGCGAGAATGATTGTTCAGAGTTGCGAAAGGGAATATTTACTTCGGCCGGAGCCTTTACTCTGGTTACCATGATTCTATTAGCAGCCTATTTTGGGTTTGTCTTGACTGCCAGGGACGAATCTACTATGGATTCTTCAGTGGGTTCTTCAGTGGGAATGACATCCGTGATTTAAAATCGTTAGGTTTGCTTTTTTGATCTGTTCATTGCAAAAATCTAAGTTTGCAGAACCTGAAGCTTGGCAGAGAGATCAGAACCATAAACCTGGCTCATCCGTTACATGGACCATAGGTTTTCATACATGAAGGCCCAAAGAGAGCATTACATTACATTTTAAAGTACATGCATGTCTACAGAAGTATGTTCTATTATTTCGTTTGGTATTTGGGGAGGGTATCTCTGGCATGGTTGGGCCTAGATTTGGCGGCTGTATTGTATTCTAAATCGTATTTTGAGTGTATTTTTGCAGCTGTTTGAGCTGCTTATTGCCGTATATGCGAATTTGAATTTGTGGGTGCATGGTGTCAGTTTGGAAAGAAATTTTGGCTTCTGGTTTCGGAGATCGGGTGGAGAGGTCAGGGAGGCATGTCGGTGGAGAGATGAGGCTTGAGGCGCAGAGTCGAGGCTTGAGGTCTGTGCTTGGGGCGGGGATGAGGCGGCTGCTTGAGGCCGATTGTGCAGAAGCGGCATAGAGAATCCGGTTTTGAATCTGGTTTTGAAGAATCCGGTTTTGAAGAGGTCTGCTTGGCATAGAGAATCCGTGTATGTGCTTGGCAAAGGCATAGAGTCTGAGGAGTAGGCAGATCATGGAGCCCCCGCATGGTGAGGGGCTTGGTCCGCTTGTTGGTGGTTGGGATGGCTTTTTTCCTTCTTCTTCTAACCATGTGCGGTGGGATATGGATTTTCTTTGAGTCAGAGGGTGGATGTGCAGCCGGATATGGATTTGTTGTGGGGTGGTGAAGGCACGGAGCTTCTTCGGCCCGAATCGATGGCCTTGGCTCGGGATGCGAGGGATGGCTTGACCTTTTTTTTTTTTTTTGTTTAATCTTCTAACCATGTGCAGCTTTTGGACCATTGGAAGTGGAGGGCGTTTCAGTGATGAAAAATTCAGTGGCCCTTGATTTGGTGTACAACACAGAATATTCCAAGAACCAACGGCCAGGAATTAAGGATAGGGAAAAACCCGATAAAGAATGAAAAATAACGAATATAAATGTTTTTAACCATTCAATTCAGGATTTCACCATTCAATTCAGGATTCGAAAATACTAGGGTAAGGGGACGGAAAAAAAAAAAAAAAGGTATATTGTTGATCAAGTAAAGTCCAATTTCAGAATATGTCAAATGTTTTGGAAGTGTATTTGTAAGATTACCCCTAAAAATAACGGCATAAAATTGTAAAATGATGGTCTCTTGATACTTATACCAACCCCCAACGTTAATTGTTCTTCAGGGCAAAACTAGCAATTTGAACCCATGCTTCATGCATAATTACTATCGCGCATCTTGTTGTCACTACCCATGCTCCATGCATGATAACCATTTGCACATGTATGTTGTCACTCATCTATGCCGAAGGGAGGGTGCAAATTTCCTTCATTTTGCTTAAGTGCACCCATCCTTATGCAAGCTTGTTGTCTCTAATCTACAGATTAAGTGCATACCTTTTCCTCTCAATGATGTTCAAGAGCGCCTACATGTACGACAACAATATCACAGCATTCCCCTTTAGATATTTCGTATCATCCATAGACCGATTGGTCTCCGTGGACGATAAAAATACCTTCTTTCCATTGTATGGGTCCCATGACCTATTGGTCTCCGTGGACGTTAAAAAAACTATTCTATTCTATTCCTTCCTTCCTTAGACCTTAACAAGGCATTTGACATGTTCATTATGGTAGACTCTTGAATACCAACCTTCAATAATTATTTGGTGGTATGTTCCTTTTGGTGGTATGGTACAAGGGCATCAATGACAGTTGTACGAATAGGGTGCTTCGATTGAGAGCATTCTTATCTTTGTCAAGGGGGTTTGATGCCTACGCACTTAAAGAACAGTGTGCCTGTGAATATGAAGCCGATAAAAACCGCACAGGCTAGACTTTTGTCACATTTCGTCATCAGAGACATGGTTAGAATAGTAGATATGAAAGTATAATCCTTCTTTCTATGGATGTAGTAATTCCTTATCTTACCTTACCTTACCTTACCTTACCTTATCTTATCTATTGATTAGTCGACACTACTTAATACAGTTACTTTTAAAAGATAGGAAAGTGTTAGTTTGGATCTACATTCAAAGATTTTATTAAGCTTGGAAGATAGCTTTGAATACATATCAATCACAAGTATAACTTAATTTGTCATTGTATGCCACCTCAATCATGACGCTTTCTACTTGTGCAAATTGGAGCTTGAAGACTAATCTGAGTATGCTCCTAAGATGGGGAGATGTTCTTAAAATAATTTTTGCTACAAAATGTCATATTTTGCTTATGTGACGGTATCTTTTTTCATTTTTGGGTTGCCCCTAAGGGGGCAAGCCCTTGTTGAGGTGGGTTTGTGGCATATTCTAGGCATATGCCAGTATATGCCTAGAATATATCAATGACTGCTCCAAACCCATAATAGGCTGTAAACTCTCGGTTGCCTCTGTTTCTACACGGCCACTCTGGAAACGGGCTAACCGGTGCTCCCTGATCGAGGCTGCATCATTGACGGATGTGGGAAGCCCGCTTTTTGGGTTTCAAAGTCACTCCAGAGTGTCTGGAGTTATGGCTTTAACATTGCTCTTCAGGATTACAGGATTATGTTGGTGCTGTCAGGGATCAGCGGGCATTGTTGATCCTTGATCCATCTTATATGATATATTCTGGTTGTATTGATTGTATTGATGCCCAACAGCTTCTTAAGTTGCTTGATCAATGGGTCGAATAGTGGACAAAGGCAGATTGTTGAATGCAGGTTTATGATCGTTGGTTATTTGTTGATGATATTGGGTCTTTGGATGTGGTTCACAAAATGCTAGAGTCAGATACGGGAAAAGAACTTCTCTCCTTTCGA
Organism: Isoetes taiwanensis; assembly: GCA_021234155.1. Taxonomy (NCBI): domain Eukaryota; kingdom Viridiplantae; phylum Streptophyta; class Lycopodiopsida; order Isoetales; family Isoetaceae; genus Isoetes; species Isoetes taiwanensis. Next base: position 5,876,840 of record JAJEKV010000065.1, on the reverse strand, counting down.
CAGTCACTTCTCCTTCTGAGGTGAGTGGTTTATCCTTAGACTTTGAAAACCAATGTCAATGAAATTGCACATCAATTTTTTATTGCTGCCAGCAGAGCCGCTGTTCAAAACATATGTCACAACTGAATATGTTCTGGACTCTTCTATTGTAAGTTCTCGGAGTTGCATGTTTCGGTGCAAAGATGCAATCGTATCATTGTTATAAGTGTCATGTACCTTAACGAAGATTTCACTGCCCGAAGGGCTTAATGTCAGAAGATTTTATATTTTGAGAAGAGTGGTTTTGGTCATAGACAGAGAGATCAAACTCCCTGTTGACTTGATCCTAAGCTCACAATTGTGTTTGATACTGTAGACTCCTGATAGCTTGAACCTGGATATTACAAGTTGAGGCCTGGAAAACATGCTTCCTTTGTGTATATCTAGAATACTGTTATTGACAGAGATATGAAGGCTATCTGTGCGCCTTCTGAAGTTTCCTCCTATTATGGGGCTTGACATAAAATTTAGTGCATTAAGGGACATAAGACTAGTCTGTATATATTGTTAAAGGATGGAACTATTCTGGCATGGAGGTTGAGTGTGGCTGCTTAGGTGAGAGCATCTTAAGTCTTTTTTTTTTTTAGTTAGCACACCTTTGCATGGTGCCCGACATGTCAATAGCGTTCATATGGTGCATGCGATGGAGTAATTGTCTTTGGAACGATTGGTAGATTTCCAATGTTCAATAGACTAAGTAGAGTCATGGTGCATTGCTGTCAGTGTTAAAAGACAGGCCATGACATTTGTGAATAATAGTTGATTTTCTTACATGCTCAGATCTGCTCTATTTTTTTCTTAATCCTTAACTCGAGCATCAATTTGATGAATTTTAAGGGATTGAGATAGCATGAAATCACGTCAAGATTCAAGATCTTTTGCACAGCCTGAATGATTTGGAACGTTTGTATTTAGAGGTGCATTTGTTGAGATCTCTGAAGCAGAACAATATAACGAAGTTTTTTGGCTGGTGGGTTGACCATGGCTAACTAATATTGTTAAATACTAGTATTGTTAAATTTCGAGTAATAACATGCTCAAATGAATGGAATGCAGAAAGAATACTCCTTTGCTATTGAGAACGATGCTGTATCATATAGTTTCTTTATGACCACGCCTTTATACATCATTATCTTGCAGGTACCCGAGGCTTTGATCCCCCCAGATGGTGCACGAATTATGTCTCTTACTGATGGAACTATGAATGTGAAAATCCATTTGCAAGCATATGTCTCAACCTCACATCAATGACAAGAATAATTTGTGTTTAAATTTTCTGGCGTTTGGGAGATGACCAGCTTGCCACAGGTGGTTATTATGAATAATAGAGCATATCCTTTTGATTCTTTTGTGTGCTTTTGAATTCCTCTATTGGTCTCAAATATTAATCACCATTTATTTGTTGATTCTTATGTTATTTGTTAGTTATCAAGATGTCAAAATCCGCCCCATCAGATCATCACACATTAACTTGCTGGACTCAAACGATGTAAGTTATTCCGTATATTTGATTTCTGCATTATACATTACTTGACATATGTGTGCAGGAAAATTGCATACAAGATACGGCGTTGCAAGATAGATGCATTTGTCGGGTATGACTTCCTGTCATTTTTTTTTTCCTTAGCAAAGTCACAATTTGAAATGAGGAAGAGGAAAATGGCCACTTTTTTTATAATTTTGACTGCAACCCCAGTAAGTACTTACAATTGTAAATTTTGATGGACAATGCGAATCCACATAATGGCACTTAAAATGCATTGCCTCTCATAGTTCTAATTGTGAATGGTTCTGCATCATAATCTTGAAAAAAATCTATTCCCTGTTCATTAGAGCAACCATAAAGATAGTTCTTTTGCTACTACAGTACATTTTAATTTCGTAATATATGAATATCATATCTATATCTTCCATTTGCCCTGTTACAAGATGAAATCTGACAATGCTGAGCGGCCGGAATGCAATAATCTGCTTTCTATTTATCACTTGGTTTCTGGGAAAACAAAGCAGGTCTTAGACCAAATTGGCTAAGTTGCCTACTTAAGTTGCTATTCACAAGTTGCATGTCGTTCATTGCATTTGTCAAACCATAAGTACCAATAACCAATAACCATCAAGTCAATTGGAGTATGGTCAGTTGCAAGGGAGCATTCAATGTTCTGTGTTGTTTGCATGTCTATTGGTAATGCAAACTTTCCAAGCTGTGTTCTTCCTCATGTACACAGTCTTGATTTCAACCCTTATTCTTTCCAATTGTAGCAAACTAACTCTAGTTTATATTTATATTTCTCTTGTATTATCGTTTGTAGCTCATGACAGTATGAATGGAGTCTTCTCTGAGCCTACTCTAAGTCTAGCTCATCACGAAGAATCTGGTATTGACAAATATGATACAACTCTATCTGGAAGGAGCAGCTTGATACCAGAAAGAGCTAAGCACGGTCTCGCTTCGTCCAAACCTACTTGCAATTAGATGGTGGTGACCAGCCAGTTCTGCCTTGATTCATTTCCGTGCCTAGTCCTAGGTCCAGTTCCAGGCCATGATCTTTTTTGTTCAACATGCCATCTTCACATTGGACCATGTTTTCCGTTCCAATTTAAGTTTTCCTTTAGGTTTTGATTTTGTTTAGTGTGACATTGCATTCTCCCTTGATACTCTAGCTTTTGACTCCATTATTGTTTGCCTATTCAAGATCTTGATCCAGTAGTAATCTTATTCAACCCCTTGCTGGCTATTGTTCCAATTGTTGATCCAGCTTCTATAATAGATCCAATTCTAGATTCTAGTTCGAGTTTAAGTTCGAGTTCAAACTTTATGTCGGGCAGCAATATCTACTGATTCCAATCCCAGGACATAGTCAAAATCATGGGTCTTGTACATAGTGGTCGATTATGAAGTTATTTGTGCAATTAACAAATCACACTATGTGTTTCACTGCTTGGTACATATTATGTTACATAAGGATACCTCATCCCTAGGATCGACCTTTTTGACTTCCAATACATATACTTTCAGCCTCTTCCTCATGAACAACACATTGTGAGCTTACGAAGCCAAAAGTTAAAGATTAGATCTAGTTTTAAGATCAACACTAACGTATTCATTATTGAACTAAAAATGAACATAGTAGGAAAGCTGGCACTTTTCAATTTTGTTTTTATGGCATTTCTACACGAGGGACATTTGCCCTCGAAATGTATTGAGACTTTTTCATTATTGTTCCAAGAACACATGATGTAACACTGAAAGTTGGTGGAATTTGTCTTGCACATCTGAGTTAGTTTTTTTTCTCAATGAAATTGACACCTTGCATTGATAGGAACGATCGATATCATGGCAATGCCATATAAGCTTGTATTTTATTAAAAATTGTGGCATTTAAAATATCATAATGGGGAACATATAATTCTTTTCGATAGTAACAAGCTAAAAAATCTGAAGAGTAAGCAACATTAATCTCAAGAACTTGGAAAAACAGAAACCATGAAAACACACTTTCGGCGCCATCGAGGGGGCAACCCCCTCGTCGCAAACACCTTGTTTTTTTTAAGGACGTATTTCATTGATCATGCAATATCAAGTACAACTCATGCAACATAACAAAAAAAAAAAATCTTCCTAGTAATTAAACTAATTAAATATAGAGCTAATGTTGTCGACAAAAGGTCCATATTCAAATTTAAATAAAAGGGAAAGGGGGGAAGGGGGAGGTAGAGAGGGGGGAGGGGATATAAGCTTCATGCTTGTCCAATTTCACAAAATATGTTGACTTTTTCTCACTATAGAAGCTTTACCATTCAGTGGAGCACTTGCGAAATGAAATAGTGGTGTTCGTTTACATTTGTTCTAACAGATGTTTTAATTGAGGATATGGGCTTTTTCAATTTTATTTTCTTCTCTTTCCCGGCATACGTCCAAGGAAGATCCTCCTCAAACTTGAACGTATTTCGCCCTTCCTTTGCAAATAGGATATGTCAATGTTGTCAAATTGATCCATACTCTTTAGAATTTCTCAATGTTTGCAACTATTTGAGCATGATATATCAGTTTAATTACACCTAATTGACCAGTACATGTGCTTTTGCAAATGTCTATAGTGATGACACTAGCATCTTCTATCCTGGAGGTTCTTGACCAATGAACCCAACTATGTCTCCCATCAACACATTGGTATGTTCACATATTCATAGCGAACTTATTATTGTAAAGGTTTTCCCTCAAAAGCCCTTCGAACCTGGAGTTTTTTTTTCCCGTATATTAATGGCCTTCATGTGCTCTTCCTTGTATTATATGATGTATCTCATCTCTATGGATGATCAATTCCATGGATATATTTATGCAATCAATTGGGCCACCAGATCGAGACTCTCGGGGAGGACGATCAATATATATAGTGGTCTTTTGTTCTTCTCCTCATTCGGCATTCTTTCTCACAATAGTTCGCTTATTTGTCTCCAAGGCCTTATCCTTAGCTTCCTGTGCAACTTGAACCTGCAAACCTTGTATGGTATTTTCATGTTTTGCAACTTGGAGATGATTCCTTGAAACCATGTCCTTTTTCAATAAGATTTTGCTTGGGGCCGGATTCGAAACATCTTTTATCCTCAAGCTGGATTTTTATGCTCGTTCTTCTCATTGGGCCTTTTTCAATACTCCTGCAGCAGGTAGCCTTTTCATCCTCAATCTTCGCCATGCATGTGATTTTTTTATATGAGCTTTAGACATCTGACAATGATGGTGCAAACGGATATTATATTTTAGGTTTTCTTATTTTCTTATGTTGGTGGTATTAAATTTTTAAATCTTTGCCAGTCCAATGCTTCCTCCATCGCGTCTCTTGGCCCTTCTCCTCCTCATCCGAGGCCGAGGCTCCCTCGGGTGCATTGCTCTCTATTTGCGGTAAACCTAAGACTATAAATTGGATCGTTGTTGGCACTAGAGTTTACCTATTACTCTATTAGCCACTTTGCCTCCTTTTCTTCCTCCTCCTCCCTTTACATCCTTATTTACTTCACCACCTCCATGGTCGTCTTAGGCCATCTACTTCCTTTTCATTTCGCATTTATCAATATATCTACTATTTTTCATGAATAAAAAATCTATTGTTTAAATTTGGTTTTCTTGATTTAGAGAAAAACTTTTCGGATTTTATTTTAAGTTCATTTTCGAAGGTTTTAAAGAGTTTTGGCAGCCGGGAAGTATTATCGACATTCCAAAAATTGGGAAAGATTTTATAGTATGGTTTTGAGTAAGAAGTTTGGTCACGGCATAGATGCCACATGGGAAAATGCATGCGCTCCTTCGTCGTCGAGGTTGAATCACGATTCTACTTTGTAGTGGAAAGAAATAGGGAAAAACTACGAAATTCCCTTATGTTTTGCTAAAATTAACAAAACGCCCCTAGTTTTGGGGGTATTTTAATGGAAACGATCATAACTTTTTTGTGATGATCCAAATGAGAATGAGCCTGTCAGAGCTATTGTAAAGGAGGATGAGATCTTTCCATCAAAGGTAAGATCGTATAAATCGGAGTCTTAAATCACAAGTTATGCTATTTTTAATACACAAGAAAATTGTAGAAATTTCAGAGGGATTTACGAGACCATAACTTGAGATTTCGGAATCCGATTCAGGAGATGTTAACTTTCATAGAAAGATCTCAACCTCTTCTACAATATATCTAAAAGACTCATTCTCATTTGGATCATCATAAAAAAGTTATGGTCATTTCCATAAAAATACCCCCAAAACTAGGGGCGTTTTGTTAATTTTAGCCAAACATAAGGGTATTCGAATAGATATCCATTTTTGTGCCATGCCATGTGCTATACGGAATCCATTTATTTCTTTTGTTCCAAGATTTTGTATTACAAGAGTCCTTGTGATGCTAGCTTCTAAGATTATTTGGCTACAACTCTACTCCATTTTTACGCAAGCATGTAATGGTATAATCAAGATTCTGAAAAGAGCACATGCTATTGCGGGATTCCTTGGTGAGAACGAATCCTAGGAATAGAATTCTAATTTGTTTTACTTATTAGTACTTATTTAATTGGTTCTGTGCTTAAAATTTTTGGCGTCTTCTCTTCTAGGTTCTGATACAACTATTCTTAGATGTACTTCTGGGTCCTTGAATCTTTTGGTCTAAATATTCTTGAAGTCATCGTTAGTCTCTTTTGCAATGTGAAGCATAAGCCCTTTGTCTTTGAATGGGCATCCGATGCTAGCTAGAAGAAGTCTTGACATGCGAGAGAATACTATTGTGCATGCGCCATGCTTCCTTCTCTTTTATAGGTTGTGTTTAATAAGTGCTCTCCATTTGTTCTCTGGAGAACTGCTTCAATCCACGGTGAGCTCTTTAGATAAACTTATGCTTCGCTGTACCACATTATGTTGTTTAGTACTTGGACAGTCAATAACTGTTGCTTGATTGCTTCAAAAATGCTCATGTTCCATTTTTGCTAGAGACATGAGTTTTGTTGCCTATCAAGATCTGTGCCCTTGCATGAGAGATAGGGATGCTAAAACATAAAAAGAGTTGCATGTCATATGCATATGCTGTGAAATCTACGTAGCCTTCATTATCATATCAGACATTTCATGACTAATATTTGGTTTCTTTGGTAACAACAAATTGAACTCCTATACGAAAGCAGTTCCCAGTACCGGGCACAGTGAGAAGTGATTGACACAGAGGTATCATTAGACCCTTTTTTTCACAGTTTTTCTTGAGTTTTGCAATTCACAGCAAAGAGAAGTTGTGAAATTATATGGAACTTTCAGTTTATTCTCTGATTGTGAAGGATTAGAGGTCCAGCATTTCAGTTTATACTCGATGTTCTTGCGTCCAAGATGGTAATGAATATGACTTTATGTAAAATGCATGGGCTTAAATTATGCTCCGATACTTAATAGACACCAGCTCAGCCTTCGCTCTATGACTTCAGAGTTTTTTGTAACACATGGATTTGGTGTGCTCTATGTTAGCAAACCCCTGCTCTGTGCAGGTTTCTGTGAATCAGGGCCAGCTCAAGTCAATTTCTACCCGTTGGTAGGACAAAAGAAGTGATATAAATTGACCACAGTTTGTAGCATGATACGAGACTGTAGCATGCCAAGGCATAAGCTTCTACAATATAATGTGTATATGAAAGTTGAGCTTAGAATTTTCTCTGTTACAAGATTTTGTATGTAGCAGCACATTTGGCATCCCCATTGGAGTTGGTTATCCATGCTTACCATTTAAGGAGAAATATTCTTGCAATCTATGCTTCAAATTTGGTTGCAGTTGTATTTGGTCTCCAAGCACTTAGAGAAAGCCATGACACTTGGTTGTGCTTATCGTTGAGGCTGAGTATTCTTGAAATCTATGCCTTACAATCTGTAGCATTGACATGCGCAATGTTGTGTGTAGCGATTCACGGACGTCCAACCACGCTTCTGACCCCATTCTGCTTGCATTGTACATTATATGTATGATCAGATATGTTAAAATCAAAAGTTCAAAATTCTATCATGGGTTTATACCTATCCTTCAAGAGTATATGAAATACTATTCATGCACTTCAGAACTATCCTTTAGGAGCAGATCACAAGTACCAAAAAGGTCAATGGCTGGAGATTCAGTTGCAAACGAGTTAAACAAGGCCTTTTTTTTCGTTCAAACTTTTTTTGCTGCTAAAGCTTCCTGGTGCAGACATCTCCCTGCCATGAATTCTAGATAGCCTTCCATCATCATATCAAACATCTCATGGCCTAATAAGTTTTTGTAATATTTGGTTTCTTTGCTGACATAGATCAATTGGAAGATGTAAAATAATGGATCAGTGTACAACGCACAGTGAGAAGTGATTGACACAAAGGTATCAATCATAAACCCTTTTTTCCACAGTTTTACTCTTGAGTTTTGGCAATTTACAGTAAATAGAAGTTGTGAAATTATATGCAACCTATAGTTTATTCTTTGGTTGTGAAGGATTAGACGTCCAGTAAAACATACTTAATAGATACCAGCGCAGCCTTCACTCTATGACTTTGGAGTTTTTTCTAATACATGGATTTGGTGCAGCTTCTTGAGAATCCCCAGGATGACCAGGCACCATACTCAAGAATATGCAAATCTATATTGCCCATCTTTAAGGCACTTCAGCAACGTCAAGTGCATCATAACTTCTATTCTTTAAGAGGCCTTCTAATGTATGCTCACAAAACTTAATATCCAATTGGTGTTATCTGCATATTTTGGGAATGAGAACTTTAAGAGCTATTTTTGAGGCAAGCTTAAGTTTTATAGCACGCTACATACATGTGCTTTTTATAAAGGACAACAATTTGGAACCATGCTTGCTTTAGGAAGCATCCGGTTGTCGGGCAGCAATATCTACTGATTCCAATCCCAGGACATAGTCAAAATCATGGGTCTTGTACATAGTGGTCGATTATGAAGTTATTTGTGCAATTAACAAATCACACTATGTGTTTCACTGCTTGGTACATATTATGTTACATAAGGATACCTCATCCCTAGGATCGACCTTTTTGACTTCCAATACATATACTTTCAGCCTCTTCCTCATGAACAACACATTGTGAGCTTACGAAGCCAAAAGTTAAAGATTAGATCTAGTTTTAAGATCAACACTAACGTATTCATTATTGAACTAAAAATGAACATAGTAGGAAAGCTGGCACTTTTCAATTTTGTTTTTATGGCATTTCTACACGAGGGACATTTGCCCTCGAAATGTATTGAGACTTTTTCATTATTGTTCCAAGAACACATGATGTAACACTGAAAGTTGGTGGACTGTCTTGCACATACAGTTAGTTTTTTTTCTCCAATGAAATTGACACCTTGCATTGATAGGAACGATCTGATATCATGGCAATGCCATATAAGCTTGTATTTTATTAAAAAATTGTGGCATTTAAAATATCATAATGGGGAACATATAATTCTTTCGATAGTAACAAGCTAAAATACGAAGAGTAAGCAACATTAATCTCAAGAACTTGGAAAAACAGAAACCATGAAAACACACTTTCGCGCCATCAGAGGGCAACCCCTGCGTCAAAAGACCTTGTTTTTTGAAGGACGTATTTCATTGATCATGCAATATCAAGTACAACTCATGCAACATAAAAAAAAAAAAAAATCTTCCTAGTAATTAAACTAATTAAATATAGAGCTAATGTTGTCAGCAAAGGTCCATATTCAAATTTAAATAAAAGGGAAAGTGGGGAAGGGGGAGGTAGAGAGGGGGGAGGGGATATAAGCTTCATGCTTGTCCAATTTCACAAAATATGTTGACTTTTTCTCACTATAGAAGCTTTACCATTCAGTGGAGCACTTGCGAAATGAAATAGTGGTGTTCGTTTACATTTGTTCTAACAGATGTTTTAATTGAGGATATGGGCTTTTTCAATTTTATTTTCTTCTCTTTCCCGGCATACGTCCAAGGAAGATCCTCCTCAAACTTGAACGTATTTCGCCCTTCCTTTGCAAATAGGATATGTCAATGTTGTCAAATTGATCCATACTCTTTAGAATTTCTCAATGTTTGCAACTATTTGAGCATGATATATCAGTTTAATTACACCTAATTGACCAGTACATGTGCTTTTGCAAATGTCTATAGTGATGACACTAGCATCTTCTATCCTGGAGGTTCTTGACCAATGAACCCAACTATGTCTCCCATCAACACATTGGTATGTTCACATATTCATAGCGAACTTATTATTGTAAAGGTTTTCCCTCAAAAGCCCTTCAACACGGTTTTTTTTTTCCCGTATATTAATGGCCTTCATGTGCTCTTCCTTGTATTATATGATGTATCTCATCTCTATGGATGATCAATTCCATGGATATATTTATGCAATCAATTGGGCCACCAGATCGAGACTCTGGGGGAGGACGATCAATATATATAGTGGTCTTTTGTTCTTCTCCTCATTCGGCATTCTTTCTCACAATAGTTCGCTTATTTGTCTCCAAGGCCTTATCCTTAGCTTCCTGTGCAACTTGAACCTGCAAACCTTGTATGGTATTTTCATGTTTTGCAACTTGGAGATGATTCCTTGAAACCATGTCCTTTTTCAATAAGATTTTGCTTGGGGCCGGATTCGAAACATCTTTTATCCTCAAGCTGGATTTTTATGCTCGTTCTTCTCATTGGGCCTTTTTCAATACTCCTGCAGCAGGTAGCCTTTTCATCCTCAATCTTCGCCATGCATGTGATTTTTTTATATGAGCTTTAGACATCTGACAATGATGGTGCAAACGGATATTATATTTTAGGTTTTCTTATTTTCTTATGTTGGTGGTATTAAATTTTTAAATCTTTGCCAGTCCAATGCTTCCTCCATCGCGTCTCTTGGCCCTTCTCCTCCTCATCTGAACTGAGCTCCCTCCGTGCATTGCTCTATTTGCGGTAAACCTAAGACTATAAATTGGATCGTTGTTGGCACTAGAGTTTACCTATTACTCTATTAGCCACTTTGCCTCCTTTTCTTCCTCCTCCTCCCTTTACATCCTTATTTACTTCACCACCTCCATGGTCGTCTTAGGCCATCTACTTCCTTTTCATTTCGCATTTATCAATATATCTACTATTTTTCATGAATAAAAAATCTATTGTTTAAATTTGGTTTTCTTGATTTAGAGAAAAACTTTTCGGATTTTATTTTAAGTTCATTTTCGAAGGTTTTAAAGAGTTTTGGCAGCCGGGAAGTATTATCGACATTCCAAAAATTGGGAAAGATTTTATAGTATGGTTTTGAGTAAGAAGTTTGGTCACGGCATAGATGCCACATGGGAAAATGCATGCGCTCCTTCGTCGTCGAGGTTGAATCACGATTCTACTTTGTAGTGGAAAGAAATAGGGAAAAACTCTGAAATTCCCTTATGTTTTGCTAAAATTAACAAAACGCCCCTAGTTTTGGGGGTATTTTAATGGAAACGATCATAACTTTTTTGTGATGATCCAAATGAGAATGAGCCTGTCAGAGCTATTGTAAAGGAGGATGAGATCTTTCCATCAAAGGTAAGATCATATAAATCGGAGTCTTAAATCACAAGTTATGCTATTTTTAATACACAAGAAAATTGTAGAAATTTCAGAGGGATTTACGAGACCATAACTTGAGATTTCGGAATCCGATTCAGGAGATGTTAACTTTCATAGAAAGATCTCAACCTCTTCTACAATATATCTAAAAGACTCATTCTCATTTGGATCATCATAAAAAAGTTATGGTCATTTCCATAAAAATACCCCCAAAACTAGGGGCGTTTTGTTAATTTTAGCCAAACATAAGGGTATTTCAGAGATATCCATTTTTGTGCCATGCCATGTGCTATACGGAATCCATTTATTTCTTTTGTTCCAAGATTTTGTATTACAAGAGTCCTTGTGATGCTAGCTTCTAAGATTATTTGGCTACAACTCTACTCCATTTTTCTGCAAGCATGTAATGGTATAATCAAGATTACAGAAAGAGCACATGCTATTGCAGGATTCCTTGGTGAGAACGAATCCTAGGAATAGAATTCTAATTTGTTTTACTTATTAGTACTTATTTAATTGGTTCTGTGCTTAAAATTTTTGGCGTCTTCTCTTCTAGGTTCTGATACAACTATTCTTAGATGTACTTCTGGGTCCTTGAATCTTTTGGTCTAAATATTCTTGAAGTCATCGTTAGTCTCTTTGCAATGTGAAGCATAAGCCCTTTGTCTTTGAATGGGCATCCGATGCTAGCTAGAAGAAGTACTGACATGCAGAGAATACTATTGCAGGTACGCCATGCTTCCTTCTCTTTTATAGGTTGTGTTTAATAAGTGCTCTCCATTTGTTCTCTGGAGAACTGCTTCAATCCACGGTGAGCTCTTTAGATAAACTTATGCTTCGCTGTACCACATTATGTTGTTTAGTACTTGGACAGTCAATAACTGTTGCTTGATTGCTTCAAAAATGCTCATGTTCCATTTTTGCTAGAGACATGAGTTTTGTTGCCTATCAAGATCTGTGCCCTTGCATGAGAGATAGGGATGCTAAAACATAAAAAGAGTTGCATGTCATATGCATATGCTGTGAAATCTACGTAGCCTTCATTATCATATCAGACATTTCATGACTAATATTTGGTTTCTTTGGTAACAACAAATTGAACTCCTATACGAAAGCAGTTCCCAGTACCGGGCACAGTGAGAAGTGATTGACACAGAGGTATCATTAGACCCTTTTTTTCACAGTTTTTCTTGAGTTTTGCAATTCACAGCAAAGAGAAGTTGTGAAATTATATGGAACTTTCAGTTTATTCTCTGATTGTGAAGGATTAGAGGTCCAGCATTTCAGTTTATACTCGATGTTCTTGCGTCCAAGATGGTAATGAATATGACTTTATGTAAAATGCATGGGCTTAAATTATGCTCCGATACTTAATAGACACCAGCTCAGCCTTCGCTCTATGACTTCAGAGTTTTTTGTAACACATGGATTTGGTGTGCTCTATGTTAGCAAACCTGCTCTGTGCAGGTTTCTGTGAATCAGGGCCAGCTCAAGTCAATTTCTACCCGTTGGTAGGACAAAAGAAGTGATATAAATTGACCACAGTTTGTAGCATGATACGAGACTGTAGCATGCCAAGGCATAAGCTTCTACAATATAATGTGTATATGAAAGTTGAGCTTAGAATTTTCTCTGTTACAAGATTTTGTATGTAGCAGCACATTTGGCATCCCCATTGGAGTTGGTTATCCATGCTTACCATTTAAGGAGAAATATTCTTGCAATCTATGCTTCAAATTTGGTTGCAGTTGTATTTGGTCTCCAAGCACTTAGAGAAAGCCATGACACTTGGTTGTGCTTATCGTTGAGGCTGAGTATTCTTGAAATCTATGCCTTACAATCTGTAGCATTGACATGCGCAATGTTGTGTGTAGCGATTCACGGACGTCCAACCACGCTTCTGACCCCATTCTGCTTGCATTGTACATTATATGTATGATCAGATATGTTAAAATCAAAAGTTCAAAATTCTATCATGGGTTTATACCTATCCTTCAAGAGTATATGAAATACTATTCATGCACTTCAGAACTATCCTTTAGGAGCAGATCACAAGTACCAAAAAGGTCAATGGCTGGAGATTCAGTTGCAAACGAGTTAAACAAGGCCTTTTTTTTTCGTTCAAACTTTTTTTCTTTGCTAAAAGCTTCCTCGGTGCGGAACATCTCCCCCGCCATGAATTCTAGATAGCCTTCCATCATCATATCAAACATCTCATGGCCTAATAAGTTTTTGTAATATTTGGTTTCTTTGCTGACATAGATCAATTGGAAGATGTAAAATAATGGATCAGTGTACAACGCACAGCGAGAAGTGATTGACACAAAGGTATCAATCATAAACCCTTTTTTCCACAGTTTTACTCTTGAGTTTTGGCAATTTACAGTAAATAGAAGTTGTGAAATTATATGCAACCTATAGTTTATTCTTTGGTTGTGAAGGATTAGGCGTCCAAAGAAAACATACTTAATAGATACCAGCGCAACCTTCACTCTATGACTTTGGAGTTTTTTCTAATACATGGATTTGGTGCAGCTTCTTGAGAATCCCCAGGATGACCAGGCACCATACTCAAGAATATGCAAATCTATATTGCCCATCTTTAAGGCACTTCAGCAACGTCAAGTGCATCATAACTTCTATTCTTTAAGAGGCCTTCTAATGTATGCTCACAAAACTTAATATCCAATTGGTGTTATCTGCATATTTTGGGAATGAGAACTTTAAGAGCTATTTTTGAGGCAAGCTTAAGTTTTATAGCACGCTACATACATGTGCTTTTTATAAAGGACAACAATTTGGAACCATGCTTGCTTTAGGAAGCATCCGGTTGTCGGGCAGCAATATCTACTGATTCCAATCCCAGGACATAGTCAAAATCATGGGTCTTGTACATAGTGGTCGATTATGAAGTTATTTGTGCAATTAACAAATCACACTATGTGTTTCACTGCTTGGTACATATTATGTTACATAAGGATACCTCATCCCTAGGATCGACCTTTTTGACTTCCAATACATATACTTTCAGCCTCTTCCTCATGAACAACACATTGTGAGCTTACGAAGCCAAAAGTTAAAGATTAGATCTAGTTTTAAGATCAACACTAACGTATTCATTATTGAACTAAAATGAACATAGTAGGAAAAGCTGGCACTTTTCAATTTTGTTTTTATGGCATTTCTACCACGAGGGACATTTGCCCTCGAAATGTATTGAGACTTTTTTCATTATTGTTCCAAGAACACATGATGTAACACTTGAAAGTTGGTGGATTTGTCTTGCACATAGTTAGTTTTTTTTCTCCAATGAAATTGACACCTTGCATTGATAGGAACGATCGATATCATGGCAATGCCATATAAGCTTGTATTTTATTAAAAATTGTGGCATTTAAAATATCATAATGGGGAACATATAATTCTTTTCGATAGTAACAAGCTAAAATCTGAAGAGTAAGCAACATTAATCTCAAGAACTTGGAAAAAGCGAAACCATGAAAACACACTTTCAGCGCCGGAGGAGGGCAACCCCTCGCGTCTTGAAGACCTTGTTTTTTGAAGGGCGTATTTCATTGATCATGCAATATCAAGTACAACTCATGCAACATAAAAAAAAAAAAATCTTCCTAGTAATTAAACTAATTAAATATAGAGCTAATGTTGTAAGCCAAAGGTCCATATTCAAATTTAAATAAAGGGAAAAGGGGAAGGGGAGGTAGAGAGGGGGAGGGATATAAGCTTCATGCTTGTCCAATTTCACAAAATATGTTGACTTTTTCTCACTATAGAAGCTTTACCATTCAATTGGAGCACTTGCGAGAAATGAAATAGTGGTGTTCGTTTACATTTGTTCTAACAGATGTTTTAATTGAGGATATGGGCTTTTTCAATTTTATTTTCTTCTCTTTCCCGGCATACGTCCAAGGAAGATCCTCCTCAAACTTGAACGTATTTCGCCCTTCCTTTGCAAATAGGATATGTCAATGTTGTCAAATTGATCCATACTCTTTAGAATTTCTCAATGTTTGCAACTATTTGAGCATGATATATCAGTTTAATTACACCTAATTGACCAGTACATGTGCTTTTGCAAATGTCTATAGTGATGACACTAGCATCTTCTATCCTGGAGGTTCTTGACCAATGAACCCAACTATGTCTCCCATCAACACATTGGTATGTTCACATATTCATAGCGAACTTATTATTGTAAGGTTTTTCCCTCAAAAGCCCTTGAACACAGGAGTTTTTTTTTTCCGTATATTAATGGCCTTCATGTGCTCTTCCTTGTATTATATGATGTATCTCATCTCTATGGATGATCAATTCCATGGATATATTTATGCAATCAATTGGGCCACCAGATCGAGACTCTCGGGGAGGACGATCAATATATATAGTGGTCTTTTGTTCTTCTCCTCATTCGGCATTCTTTCTCACAATAGTTCGCTTATTTGTCTCCAAGGCCTTATCCTTAGCTTCCTGTGCAACTTGAACCTGCAAACCTTGTATGGTATTTTCATGTTTTGCAACTTGGAGATGATTCCTTGAAACCATGTCCTTTTTCAATAAGATTTTGCTTGGGGCCGGATTCGAAACATCTTTTATCCTCAAGCTGGATTTTTATGCTCGTTCTTCTCATTGGGCCTTTTTCAATACTCCTGCAGCAGGTAGCCTTTTCATCCTCAATCTTCGCCATGCATGTGATTTTTTTATATGAGCTTTAGACATCTGACAATGATGGTGCAAACGGATATTATATTTTAGGTTTTCTTATTTTCTTATGTTGGTGGTATTAAATTTTTAAATCTTTGCCCGGTCAATGCTTCCTCCATCGCGTCTCTTGGCCCTTCTCCTCCTCATCGAGGCTGAGCTCCCTCAGGTGCATTGCTCTATTTCGCGGTAAACCTAAGACTATAAATTGGATCGTTGTTGGCACTAGAGTTTACCTATTACTCTATTAGCCACTTTGCCTCCTTTTCTTCCTCCTCCTCCCTTTACATCCTTATTTACTTCACCACCTCCATGGTGGAGTCTTAGGCCATCTACTTCCTTTTCATTTCGCATTTATCAATATATCTACTATTTTTCATGAATAAAAATCTATTGTTTAAATTTGGTTTTCTTGATTTAGAAAACTTTTTCGGATTTTATTTTAAGTTCATTTTCGGAAGGTTTTAAAGAGTTTTGGCAAAGGGAAGTATTATCGACATTCCAAAAAATTGGGAAAGATTTTATAGTATGGTTTTGAGTAAGAAGTTTGGTCCGCGGCATAGATGCCACATGGGAAAATGCATGCGCTCCTGCCGTCGTCGAGAGGTTGAATCACGATTCTACTTTGTAGTGGAAAGAAATAGGAAAAAACTGAAATTCCCTTATGTTTTGCTAAAATTAACAAAAGCGCTCCTAGTTTTGGGGGTATTTTAATGGAAACGATCATAACTTTTTGTGATGATCCAAATGAGAATGAGCCCGTCGAGCTATTGTAAAGGAGGATGAGATCTTTCCATCAAAAGGTAAGATCATTAAATCGGGAGTCTTAAATCACAAGTTATGCTATTTTTAATACACAAGAAAATTGTAGAAATTTGGAGGATTTCTGAGACCATAACTTGAGATTTGAATCCGATTAGGAGATGTTAACTTTCATAGAAAGATCTCAACCTCTTCTACAATATATCTAAAAGACTCATTCTCATTTGGATCATCATAAAAGTTATGGTCATTTCCATAAAATACCCCCCAAAACTAAGGCGTTTTGTTAATTTTAGCCAAACATAAGGGTATTCGAGATATCCATTTTTTGTGCCATGCCATGTGCTATCTGAGGAATCCATTTATTTCTTTTGTTCCAAGATTTTTGTATTACAAGAGTCCTTGTGATGCTAGCTTCTAAGATTATTTGGCTACAACTCTACTCCATTTTGCAAGCATGTAATGGTATAATCAAGATTTGAGAAAGAGCACATGCTATTGCAGGATTCCTTGGTGAGAAGCGAATCCTAGGAATAGAATTCTAATTTGTTTTACTTATTAGTACTTATTTAATTGGTTACGTGCTTAAAATTTTTGGCGTCTTCTCTTCTAGGTTACGATACAACTATTCTTAGATGTACTTACGGGTCCTTGAATCTTTTGGTCTAAATATTCTTGAAGTCATCGTTAGTCTCTTTGCAATGTGAAGCATAAGCCCTTTGTCTTTGAATGGGCATCCGATGCTAGCTAGAAGAAATCTTGACATCTGAGAGAATACTATTGCAGGTACGCCATGCTTCCTTCTCTTTTATAGGTTGTGTTTAATAAGTGCTCTCCATTTGTTCTCGGAGAACTGCTTCCAATCCACGGTGAGCTCTTTAGATAAACTTATGCTTCATTTGTACCACATTATGTTGTTTAGTACTTGGACGGTCAATAGCATTTGCTTGATTGCTTCAAAAATGCTCATGTTCCATTTTTGCTAGAGACATGAGTTTTGTTGCCTATCAAGATCATTGCCCTTGCATGAGAGATAGGGATGCTAAAACATAAAAGAGTTGCATGTCATATGCATATCTTTGGTGAAATCGTAGCCTTCATTATCATATCAGACATTTCATGACTAATATTTGGTTTCTTTGGTAACAACAAATTGAACTCCTATCTAAAGGTTCCATCACAGGACACGGTGAGAAGTGATTGACACAGAGGTATCATTAGACCCTTTTTTTTCCGCAGTTTTTCTTGAGTTTTGCAATTCAAAGCAAAGAGAAGTTGTGAAATTATATGGAACTTTCGGTTTATTCTCGATTGTGAAGGATTAGAGGTCCAAACATTTTAGGTTTATACTCGATGTTCTTGCGTCCAAGATGGTAATGAATATGACTTTATGTAAAATGCATGGGCTTAAATTATGCTCAGATACTTAATAGACACCATTTCGACCCTATCGCGGCTCTATGACTTGAGTTTTTGTAACACATGGATTTGGTGTGTGCTCTATGTTAGCAAACACGCTTTCTGTGCGGGGTTTACGTGAATCGAGGGCCAGCTCAAGTCAATTTCTACCCGTTGGTAGGACAAAAGAAGTGATATAAATTGACCCACGGTTTGTAGCATGATCACGAGGCGTAGCATGCCAAGGCATAGCTTCTACAATATAATGTGTATATGAAAGTTGAGCTTAGAATTTTTCTGTTACAAGATTTTGTATGTAGCGACACATTTGGCATCCCCATTGGAGTTGGTTATCCATGCTTACCATTTAAGGAGAAATATTCTTGCAATCTATGCTTCAAATTTGGTTTGCGGTTGTATTTGGTCTCAAGCACTTAGAAAGCCATGACACTTGGTTGTGCTTATCGTTGAGGCTGAGTATTCTTGAAATCTATGCCTTACAATCGTAGCATTGACATGCGCAATGTTGTGTGTAGCGATTCACGGACGTCCAACCACGCTTCGACCCCGATACGCTTGCATTGTACATTATATGTATGATGGATATGTTAAAATCAAAAGTTCAAAATTCTATCATGGGTTTATACCTATCCTTCAAGAGTATATGAAATACTATTCATGCACCAGAACTATCCTTTAGGAGCAGATCACAAGTACCAAAAGGTCAATGGTGGAGATTAGGTTGCAAGCAGGTTAAACAAGGCCTTTTTTTTTTCGTTCAAACTTTTTTTCTTTGCTAAAGCTTCACAGTGCAGACATCTCCACGCCATGAATTCTAGATAGCCTTCCATCATCATATCAAACATCTCATGGCCTAATAAGTTTTTGTAATATTTGGTTTCTTTCTTTGACATAGATCAATTGGAAGATGTAAAATAATGGATCGATTGTACAGCGCCGCGGAGAAGTGATTGACACAAAGGTATCAATCATAAACCCTTTTTTCCACAGTTTTACTCTTGAGTTTTGGCAATTTGATAAATAGAAGTTGTGAAATTATATGCAACCTATAGTTTATTCTTTGGTTGTGAAGGATTAGACGTCCAGTAAAACATACTTAATAGATACCAGCGCAGCCTTCACTCTATGACTTTGGAGTTTTTTCTAATACATGGATTTGGTCTTATCGACACTGCTCCATGCAGCTTCTTGAGAATCCCCAGGATGACCAGGCACCATAAATTACTCAAGAATATGCAAATCCATATTGCCCATCTTTAAGGCACTTCAGAAACGTCAAGTGCATCATAACTTCTATTCTTTAAGAGGCCTTCTAATGCATGCTCACAAAACTTAATATCCAATTGGGAATGAGAACTTTAAGAGCTATTTTTGAGGCAAGCTTAAGTTTTATAGCACGCTACATACATATGCTTTTTATGAAAGGACAACAATTTGGAACCATGCTTGCTTTAGGAAGCATCCGGTTGTCTCACTGCAGCTCGCAACCTGCTTTAGTAGACACTGTAAGTATATCCATCACAGTTGATCATTATGTTATATCCATCACAGTTTTTGTAAAATGTATTGTAAATTTGAAAAGTTTGATGTGCAGTTTTGTATTCTGGCATGGCATAGATTAGCTGGAGAGTCCACTTCAATGTGTGCCCGCATTATTGTTCCAAGCAGGAAAAGATGGCAATGCTATATTTCCACCTTTAAATTTCTCAACATGATATAAATGGATAGATAGGTGATGTAAACTCACCAGGTAATTTCGTTTAAAAACAAACTGCTGATTTGGATAAAATGCACATGTATTTACACTTGAAATAACCATTGGATTATCTTCCTTTAAATGGTCTATATTACATGGATTATCTTCCTTTAAATGCACATTGCTATATTAAAACAGTGTATATTAAAACAGTGTATGTAAAATGCACATGTATTTACACTTGAAATAATCATTGGATTATCTTCCTTTAAATGTTTATATTACATGTATTATCTTCCTTCAAATGGTCTATGTTACATCTCATTGCTACAAGCCATCTATATTAAAACAATGTCATATTAAAACAATGTAATATCAAACCATCAACTATGTAGATATAACTAAGTTCAAAATTATAATTTTATAAATAGCTCTACGTTCTATCATTGGCCATATGTCAAGTGCCACCCTATGCATGGCACATTGTTTATATTGTAGCATTATCCTTTTTAGATGCCATTGCCAAGCCCAATGCTGCTACATTTTACAAATTGATTATGCTCCAAGATAACTCCAAATCCCTAACATTTACAAATTTATTGTGGTTCTTTAATCCAAAGTTTAAGTAGCAGAGGAGAGAATAACAACGTAAAAAAAAAAAGCAACCAACTTGACAAACAATACTCGAATAAAACCAATGCGATACGACCAACACAATCTTAACCGACCAAGGTCCCATAGGCCAGTTGGTCTCCGTGGACGATAAAATCATATTCTATTCTATTCTATTCCTATGCACCAATCTGTGAATGGCACCTTTGGACGCTAAAAAACCTATTCTATTCTATTCTATTCAATTCTATTCTATCCGCATTGCCACATTGCATCGATAAACCCAATCATCACCTCTTCCACACAGGACCCATAAACAAATCAAGAAAATATGGCTTTCGGAGTTCATACATCCATACCTATATAACATATTCTCGCTAAAAGCCCGAATAATGTAGAACGCTTTATTACTAGTTTTGTTTGATTCAATTTTATGGTGCATTTTTTTAGATTTTCCTATTTTGATGCTCCTCTTCCCCACTTTCCTTTTGACCACGTTTAGGCTAGCACTTTAGCATCCCATACGCTGGTTATAAATAGGTTGCATATGGCTCTACCTTTTCGGGTTTCATATCTGCTGGACCCCTGATTATTGCTTGGATTCAATATGGTTAGGCCAACACTGCTCCTTCACAGACTTTTATCCGCCCGAACCTTGTGGCACTTAAAAATCGTTTACCTTTTGCACATTCTGCTATCTTTCATCTAGTTCAGTCTGATGCCATTCAACACGTATCTTCTCAACCCTTTTTCTGTTTCCCCCTCCAAATTGTCCCTAAAGGTGATAACAAACTCATCCTGGATTTGTGTTATCTGAACTCTTGGCTTGTTATATGCTTCTTTCGGTTTTCCATTTGAAGGGACTTTTTTCCGTTTTCACTATGCTGCCATTTGGTTTGTCCTGTGCACCTTATGTTTTACTAAACTAATGCGACTACTAGTTCGCCATTATGAAGCACTGGCATCCATTGCACTCATTACATGGATGATTTTCTGTTTAATACCAAGCTTAGCGAGCTCCCTCTTCAATCTGAATTTCTCATTCCTTGGCTAGAATTTCATCTTCACATTTCACATTGTGCCATTTTTCTCGAACTTATTTTAAACTCTTGTTCTATAACTCTTTCTATAAGCCTCTAAGAATTGGGCAAGTTTTTCATTTATCTTCCTCTATCCTTTTGATGGTACCTTTGACCTTAGGTATTTTAGCCCGGTTTCTCGGTTTTGTATAGTCTTTGCCCGATTATTTTTGGACCTTTAATCTCCACTTTGGCGTCTTTTCCTACAGGTCTTATCCAACCTCTCCATTGGGACCGCTTTATTACATTAATAGCCTTAGCCCGCTTGGAAGTTTTAGGTCAGGAGTCTGTAGCTTCCTCTCTTAGCTCTCGCTCTATCTCTATATTCATCTCCTCTCCATCGTTATAGGTTTGATGCTTTTGGTTGGGGAGGATGTCTTTTGCTTTTTTCTTTATATTAGATTCTTCGAGCCGCTCTTCCATCCATTTCGACTTGTCACGAATCTGTAAGAGGTGGTAATCACAATGTGCCTTCTATCTTATGTAGGGGCGATTCAATTTCTTTCGAAATTCGGTCTCTTGTACTTGAAATTTTTCTAATATCTTTTTAGCTTTCAATACCATTTAAACATATGTGGATTCCTAGATCCCAGAATGAGTGGGATGATTATTTATCTCAGTGTTCCAACTCTGATGACTTTGCTCTTACTCGTTGGTGTTTTCAACAAATAGATGCCCTCTGGGGATCGCACCATGTTGACCGCTTTGCTTCTCCTTTGAATTTAGAACTCCATGTCTTCAATACCAACTTCTCATATCAACACTGCATACCTTCGGTTGCTTTTTCCTATAACTGGCACATATTCTACAATTATTGTCTTCCCTCTACATCTCTCATTCCTTGAGTTATCGCTCATGCAGCAGCATGTCGAGCTCGACCGACCTTAGTGGTTTTGCACTGACCCTCAGCTCCTTGATGGTTCTTGTTGTGGACCAGTTTGAAATTGGCGCCTTTTGTTTCAGAAGTGGTATTCCGTTGCAAAAATGGCATTTCGAGCCTGCACATTGTTAGACTTCCATCTTTCTTTTTCATGAAAAGAATGGGTGCCTGGAAGGGTGATACACTTGATCGAATGAACCCAAGTTCTAGCAACTCCTTCAGTTGCTTCTTAAGCTCTTCTAGCTCTAGGGTGGTCATCCTATAAGGAGCTTTGCTTATTGGCTTTGCATCTAGTCCAAACATAATTTTACATTCCATTCTTTATAGGGTGGAAGCTCTTTGGATTTTATTTGGAAAGATGTCGTGGAACCTTACTAAATCCAGGAAGGAAGGGGGTTTGGGATGTAAAGATCTGTTTATACAAGCTCAAGCTTTGGCAGTGAAGATGATTTGGAGAGCTATCCATAATACTTCATCATCCCCTGCATTAAAACTGGTCAGATACTGGGTGCAGGAATCATATCCAGTTGGCAGTCATAGCTTGAAACATGAGCTGCTAGATTCAGCATTCTTCCAATTTAACCCAGGTCCTAATACTTCCAACATATACAAAAGAATGTTTGAGGCATGGAATTTAGCATCCCTATGCTATAAACCTCCAGTTCTTGATGCCAAATCCAAAGAGATTAATTTCTTTTGCATCCTGGAGTTGTTAGTAGTGAGAATGATTGTTTAGCATTACAACATCCACAGAAATATTAATATATGCAATGGTACCATGCAGGTATTAGGCAGATTGGTGGCCTAAGGAAAGGAGAGACCGGATGGAAGTTATGGAAAGAGGTAGCCACTGTTACCACGGGATCAGATCTAGACATGAAAATAATGGATAAAGTTGAACAATATGATGAGTTGTGCAATAGCTCAAACCAATGGCATTGGAAAGGGAAAGGGATATATTCTGTTAAGGAGATTTATAAGGCTTTGATTAGCCACAAATCATCCAGAACTGTGAGGAAAAGGATTTAGCATTAGTATGTGCTAAAGGGTGGAAAAGCTATACTGCAAATAAGGTCAAGACCTTCAGCTGGTTAATTCTGCACCAAAGTTTAACTACCAATTCTAAGAGGGCCAAATTTGATACCTCCATTTCAGAGATGTGCTTAATGGGGTGTGGGAAAATTGAAACTTCAAACCATGTTTTTGTATGTCCTATTATCAGGGATTTCTGGAGCTGGTCTGCTCAAATCAACAGGGGAGCAATTTGGGATGTCGGTCTGATAGAGTATCTGAATACTGAGAATAGGTTATTAAGCACAACAAGATCTTTGAGTTGCTGGGCAGTTTGAAAACATCGGAACAGGGTTGCCATTGAACACAAAAATCCTAATCTAATCTGGCTCAAACAAACTTTTTTGGCTGTGCTGGTGGACTCGGCTGTGGCCCATAGAAATCTTAAAGGGAAGAATTATGATAAAGCATGGACAACTATTGGTAGATTCCAGGGGATGTATGATTTCTTTGTGCTAAAACTAACAGTTAATGATAATGTTTTACACATATGCTGTGAGGAGACTTAATAGATACGGAGTTGCAGACGGGGGAATGGGGGTAGCCGAGGACTCTGATGGAGAAGAATCCAATTTCCCCAGGAATGAGGAAGAAGACACCTTCATTCAGCTGAAACAAGAGATGATTCATTCTTCGGCTAACAAGAAGGTATTAAACAGGCCTGAAGCATGGAGTCATAATAACCTGAGACAATTCTTCATGAACTTGTATCACAAATGGCGTGAAAAAGAGGCCCATGTTCTTCTATTGTTGGATTTCACTAATTATCCGGTGGCCAAGCTTGATCTTACGCTAAACATATTTGGAAGGAGCAGAGTGTCGGATTACGACCATACAAGATCTTATTGAAGCACAATAGCTTTGGTTTGACTTCTATATTAGTATTTCCAAGCTGAACATATTAGAATGTTTTTGATAATATTATGGAATGGTGCATACATGCGAGGCCCATACATTTATGACATGATTCCATTTTACAAAGGAATATGTTCTGTTTTACAACCTTAAAGTATGCCTTCTAGGGTATACTCGATGATGTAACTTATTTCTATGAATATAAAACCAACCTAAGCCTTCAAAAAGGGGAACTTTTCAATTAGCTTAACAATTGTCTTACGTAAGCTGCTTCAAACTAGCATCTTCCTTCTTATTGTGGTCGAGGTGAAAGCTTCTAACTTAAGGATATATGCGACCTTGCTCACATAACACACTTTAATTAATTTCTTTGTTGGCGTACACTATATTACCATAATGATTTTTTTTACCTTTGACTAAAAGCTTGCCATTTAGTATTACGATCGATGTTTCATGCTTATCACAATCAATCATTTAACGAGTTTCAAAAATTCCATGCATGTGATTCTGGGAAGGGACAACTTCTCATCGGGATAAAAAACCCCGCCCTTTCGGGTTTTCGAGGAAAACCCTAATGAAAAATTAAGCCAACAACCTTGAATATGTTGCCTAGGACCCGAAGGAGATGGGTTGATGGCGAACCCCAAAAATAGCAGGACCCCAGAAGACGGCATAAAACTTGCAAGCAACACAAAGAACCCTAAAAAACACCCGTGAATGGTTAGAGAAATCAAACACAGCCCCCCTAGCGATATGAAGCGATGAAAACATATGAAAAAAGAACATAGCAAAAAAGGAGATAGCATCACCGGTAGAGGTGGAGAAAAGCATCACCCAACAGGTGGAGAACAATCATGTGAAAAGAAATATGCGTCACCCTCGAGGTGGAAATAAACAGCATCACCCGTAGGGTGGATGGAGAAAAGCGTCCAATGGGTGGAGAACAATCATGTGACCCGCATGAAGCATCACCCGCAGGTGGCAAATAATGCGACATGATGCGAGAAGAAAGAAAAACATTATTATAGCAACACCCAAGGTGAATAACAACAAAAAGTGCATGAACAAACATATGTGAAAAAAGCGGCTAACAAGCGAGGGTGGGAAGGGAGGGAAGCAATGAGAATGGAAGAAGTCTTTGCTATGAGAAGGCGCCCAGATAACCGGTCCCGAATGGAGAAAGAGCCTTATATAATGGCTTCGTCCACCCGGAAATGGCGATCCGATGGCTCGGATCGATGCGATTTTTGGGAAGGGACTGCGCAAAGACACAAAACCACCCGACTACTAGAGAACTTTCCAAACTATAAGCCCGGCCGCCCGCGAAACCTCAAGTGTTGAGTCGAGGTCCACAGAAACGTAAATAGCGAGTGAGAAGAAGAGGAAGCGCCAGCTGGCAGGTGAAGTCTTGAAAAGAAGTGGAATATATAGAAGGCACCCATTAGCGGTTAAGGAGAACTAGAAGCGTGCATGGCGGTGAAGCGGCAAGCTGCACAACAACAAAAGCACTCAAATTGATGTGGCGATTAGTAATGACAAAAAAAAAAAAAAAACAATACATGAAAAAAGAAGATAGCATCACCCGGAGGGTGGAGAAAAACGTCATCCGGTGGTGGAAGAAAAAACATAAATAGAAATTGGCCATCAAGGTGGAAATAAACCGGCACCACCCACAAAAATGGTCCAATAGAAACCCATGTCACAAAATTGCAATGGAGTGCCAAACGCAATATTTGGCACATACTCCAGGAAGGGAATTTTATTTGGAGGGTTTTTTTGAAGATGGCTTGGAGGGTTCCATGGTATAATATTCCTTAGAATATTCTATCATGGCATGTTGTACAGGTCGCCATTTTTTTTTTCCGTATTGCAAAATTCACTATAAGATCTAATGAACAAATGTAGTGTGAAGGTTATGACATATACAAATGTAGTGTGAAGGTTATTGGCCTCAGTGGACGATAAAAAATCATTCTCATTCTCATTCTCATATACCATAATGAAATCAGTTTGAGTCAACATTTAATCACAACATTAATAGAATAGAATAGAATAGAACAGAATAGAATAGAATAGAATAGAAATTAGCGTCCCTTGTGCCCTCAGGCCCCTGGACTTGTGTAGCATGGGTGAGCTCCACGAAAGCGCTACTACATCATCTTTGTTATGATGTAGCCTTTTTCGAAAAGCTGACTTTTTCTATTATTACCAGCATCCCGCTTTACATCAGCTCCGTGGCCATGCGGTGGTGCGTCGTTATCAATCAGCTTTTAACTGAACAATTTGTGTGGGGTTTTATGAGCCGCCTCTTGTGCAGTTCATATTACTAACCCTCTCTCCTGTGTACTTTCCCACGTAATGCGATCAACATTCCACGGATGGCGTCGCCAAATCCCTCAATGATTACGTCATTGTCATCAAAATATGTCTTGGTTGCCCCATCTTATATTTACGTTTTTGTCTCTCGATGTCCCCATATATCAGGCAATCATTAATCATGTGGTTCTCATCCTCTATTCCCCCAGAGTCACAGGTTCTGCATATTCGGTCCTCGTTGGCTATTCCCCTCCACCTGTCCTTTTCGATTCTCAGATCATGACTCTCCATCCTGAATCTAGCCAGGATGTCTCTCCTGGCTTTTCCCAATATGTTATCTCGGTACATCTTGTGTCCTACCTGCTGTTCGGGATTGAAAACTGTCATGAGTTAGCTTGTCTTGGGTCCTATGTGTATTTGCAGCCATGCTCTTGTAGCTCTGTCTGCCCACTCTTCATTCCACTGCCCTTCGTTTATTAGGTCACTTAGATTCAATCCCATCTCTCTGGTCCATTTTGCCACATCCTTAAACCATCCCTTTGCCTATGAAAATCGTGACTTTGATGATTCAATGATTGCAATATTAGACAACTTCCACGAAGGTCTCTGCATTGTCCTTAATTAGGTACCTTATGGTCCTCTCCCATGCTCTCACCTCCATTGGTTTACGCCCGGTTTGAGGATCATGATTGTCGATTGGCGTATTTGTCCAGGTACCTTAAATTCTGTTTGTGCCATTGCACGAGAGAATTCTTTCTGTTTTTCCCATTTTTGTATGCATTAGGCTGGCCCCAGGCTTCCGCTATATAATTGTGTAGTGGCTACTCTTTGCTTGAATAAATAGCATTTGATGTCCCGGTCAATTATTCTACTTACATTTGCAGAAATTTTTCATATTGAAATAGCTCCCTATGGCTGATTGGAACCTGTTAATGCGCATCCTTAGCCCACTTCCACGTGCCATGTGCATCATACCCCGGATACCTATATTAGTTGTCTCCTCTATTTCTGTTTCCCTGTATCTGAAGGGTCTATGCCTGGTCTTATGGCCGAAGATGACTATCTTGGTCTTTGCTAGATTCTTTATTAGCGGTTTTTCGAGAAATTTTCGATTATTTTTTAGTAATTTGTGCATCCCCTTATTTTTTGTGGCCATCATGCTCAGATCGTCAGCGTACAGCATAATCGGTATCTTGGTGTCTCCTAACATAGGGGGGTATTCTTCCCCTTGCTGTTCTGCTATGTAACCCCCTTTGGTTTGGGTGCATATTCACTGCGGGGGTGACTCAGAACAGCGAGAGCTGTTGGATAGGCATATTCACCCCTTATTCCTTAATCTATACCGTACGTAAAGTTCCTCGTTTGTGGGGTATGCAAGTACAAAATTTGCTATACTGTATAACAAGATTTGCAAAATACTATAAGATTTGAAGCGGAATACTATATGGTGTTGATTTCGTACGTGCAAAATACAATTATGAGGGCTCTCGCTGCCCTACGTCACCCCCCGTGTGAATATGCACCCAAACCAAAGGGGGATTTAATTTAAAAGTGTTGGACCCAATGATTGTGTTAATTAATGTCAATGGTAGTTATGTGTTGGTTGTTAATGTCAATGGTTGTTATGTGTTCGTTGTTATGTGTTGGGGGATTTAATTTTTATATGTTGGATGTTAATGGTTTGTGTTGCAAAAAAAAAAAAATTGGCCCCTTCGGGGCCTTAGGGACGTCATTCCCCCCCTGGTGTGACAAAAATTTTAGAATTCAAACACAAAAAAAAAACTAGAATTTATTTGAGGCTTTCATCACCTGTAGCTTTTGAATTTGATCACAATAAAACAAATAGAACATAAGTAAAAGTTACCATAAAGATAGAAATGATTGATCCCATTATTACGAAAGTCATAAAGTTTGCAACACAAAGAAAACCCCATGTTATTATCTTTTGCATATTGTTATACGCTACAACTATTTCCCTTTCACAATGACACCATTGTTTATCAATCCATATGATTTTGGATGCTCCA
The DNA here is from genome assembly GCA_021234155.1 of Isoetes taiwanensis. NCBI lineage: Eukaryota > Viridiplantae > Streptophyta > Lycopodiopsida > Isoetales > Isoetaceae > Isoetes > Isoetes taiwanensis. The sequence goes on along the minus strand of JAJEKV010000065.1, from coordinate 5,848,298 downwards.
TCTCTAGCTTAAAGGTAATGCATGATTCACCTTATATATGGTTCGATTAAAATTCCAAACCTACAATATAAATGCATTCTTGTGGCCACTATTTGACTGATCTGCATGACATGGAAAAGGGTGTGGAATAATCCACTTTGTTGTGTGCATAAGAATCCGTTTGTTGATTGAAGCTAAAAGCTGGGTACTATGAACAATCGGTGACCCGAGGGAATATCAAGAGTTGGAAGCAAGCAGAGGGCCTAAACTTGAATCTGCGACAAATCTTAAGAAGGAAACAAAAGGGGATTTTTGCAGCACTACATTGTAGAATCGGGGAAACCAATACCTTGTAAAAAAAACATTATGCTAACTAAAGAAGCATTAAAAACCAAATACCTTTGTAAGTGTGAGCAAAAATCGATAAAATCCACTCAGACAATAAGAATCCAAGAGGGCAAGTACACATGCATATGCACACATAACAAGAGCAAATCATTAAGCGCGGGAATATTCCAAATCCTTTTTTTTACAAAAGCGAGTAAAAAAAAAAGGAAATATTCCAAAAATATTTTTTTTTTTACCTTGAAAAGAATTGACTTTTTAAAGTGTCATTTTTCTTAGCAAATAGAATGTTCTTGAAGTATATTTTCATTGAGAAACCTAATTTCGAGGAGGATAAAATATTTAACAAAAAATTGAAGTTAGTCCGTAACTGAAACTGTAGTATTCTCAAAATTTGAAGATAGAATCTTCATATTCACATGCAAAATTTACAGTCTTTTTCTAAGACTCAGTTGTGTACAAAAGTGTGAGGAGTGATAGAGAGGGATCTAGGACGTCATCATATTCATTTATGCCATCCTCATCACCTTCACTTCTTTCACTGTCACTAGAGGAAGTGCTTGAGTTATCTTCCTCATCACTATCAACAGATGGTGTAGCATTGCCACCACCTTCTTCATCCTCTTCTTCGTAATTACAAGCTTTTTTAAGCAAATTGATAGTCCTCTGGCGTAGACGATTGTCAGATTTCAATTTAAAATCATAGCACAATATAGTCACATCATTAAGGATCAGCTCATCCCTACAACCCACCTTCTTGGACTTTCTTCCTTTTCCTTGGCTTCTATTTCTAACTCATATCTACCTTCAAAAGCATTTTCTGAGCGTGTTGCAAGCCAATGAATCTTGAGTTTAATGACTAAGCCTTCCTCCTTGAATGTGTCAAGCACTTTTGCTATCCAGAAAGGTCGACCTTTGTCATCCTCCTCAGTTGGAAGAGCAATTAGCATACCCTTGGTAATTTCTGTGATATTACCTTGAGGCTCATTCCTGCGTCTTGGTCCGAGGTACATGACTCGATCCTCGTCTTCTTCTACTGCAGGTGCTAATGTAGCATTGCTTGGACCTGCTTGGCTCTGGGGTTGATGGAAGGTGTTAGGCCATCCAAATGGTTCTTGCAACTGTCTTAGAGCTATATTTTTCACAACAATTTTCTGTTCGAGAAAGAAATTACTCCACCACATCCGATCTTCTTCTAAGAAGTACTTAAAACTGAGGAAATTCCATTTTCAATGGCTTTTAAGGATGACTACGGGGGTACTTTTCTTACCTTGGACTCCTTAGGATTTTTGAGAGGAAGTTGTTGTACGTTCTATGAAGGAAGTGTGCGGAATATATTTAAGGAAGCGTAATCCCTACGGTGGACTCCGGTCCTTAGTTGTGGTATACTTTTCCCCCTGTAAAGAAACTTCGGCCATCCTTCAAGTAGAACTTGATGTGATGTTGAAAGGTGAGATCATTCAACTTGTTCGCGGCTTGTTCTGCAATGCGAGCGTTGAGAGAAAACAAACTCTACGAAATCAGCGGTCTCTTTAAGAAGATCGATCATTGGGTGGGAGTGTAAGAATCTTCAATAATTGAACTAATGTAGGAAGGGAAAGCCTTCTTCCTTCTAAAAGCGCCTGAGAAAATCTCTTGAACATTTGGTCAATCGATCATGAGTGTGGCCTACAAGTAGAAACCGAGCTTCACTTTTCTAAAGATCCCCAGCTCCACTAACATAGCACAATATGCAAAAGTGTTTGATTCTTGTTCTCCCTTGTAGTATTGTCAAGTTGCGGGTAAAGCAGCGGTGGTAATTGCTCTTGCTTTCGCCTACAGGGCCCTTGTTAAGAATTGTAATTGTGAGGTTCGGGTCACCATGCAAGTTTGGATATGTCAAAAATACTTTGCACTTTAGACTTTCTTTGAAGACCATAGCTTCTACAAGGTGGACCTTAACAAAACATTCCTCTGGCACATCTTTAGGAATGTTCAAGAAATGTGGTAGAGTAGTTTTTTTTTTGTCCATTCCATCAATCACAACGGACATATATTGCGGTGGGCGTTCAAGAGCTTTTTTTTTTACGTGTTTGGCAAGCTTTCTTCTCTGCTGCTTGTTGTTCACGATGTCTGGCAAGGTTTTGTTGCACAATACCTGTAGAAGAAATAAGGTCAAAGCATTTTTTTTAAAACAAGTGAGAGATTGAAGAACATGAGCTTACTTCTTTCGACCTCTGTCTTTGCGGTTTCTCTTTGACTTTTTTAATTACGCACACCTTGAGCAAGCGGACATTTTGTGTCTCACGGGAATTTTCACTAAACCCGAATTCACTTTTTCCGGTCACGGTGAAGTGTAAGTAAGAGATGTCTTTGGCTGAATGCAAGTCTCTTTGTACTCATTAAAACATCTTTTTGGTGATGTTATGGGTTAAATGATACATGTTTAACATTGGCTGACTTCTCACATGTTTCTCTAAAATATTTCTCCATCCATGACACGGCCGGCAAGGGCATGCATGGTTACAACTCTTCTTGGTCCACAATGATCATCAATTGCTGGATTTTTGTCGATCTTTTGTGTATTCTAGACATTACGGTGGACCCTAAGCGGTGGACAACCATAAAGCATTTCGGCAAACTTCTTGGCCGGTTAATGTAGTGCAAGAAGGTGTTGCGGTCTGGCCTTACATGATAGGCCAAGTAGGCATTACGGTCAGCCAATGTCATTGAGCTGTAGTTGTCTCTAATTGCTTTCGTAATTTAGACATGTTAAATTTGTTGATGCAACCCAATGGCGACATTTACTTCTTAAAAGTCTTCTCATTTTATGCTCGTCCATAAGGTTTCTTCTTCTTCTGAGAGGAGCATGCTCTCACACCAAAATCCACCTTGAATTTCTTGGTGGACTCGCTAGAAAGCGTGTAATCTCGTTGCACGCCGTTGGTGTCTTCATCTTCGAAGAGAGTTCTACTACGGGGGTGACCTCCTCGCCCTTAGTGGTGTGCTTGTAGAGGGAGAACAAACCACGTGAAGTTGTTCGGATAAAGGTGAGGTGCGGTGTTGAATGAAGGAGATGGGCCAGCATATGGCGTGCGGCGAAAGTTGTTGTAAGCGTCTTCACGGGGAGTTAGATCAAACATCTCTCTTATAGCGGTGAAATTCTACGCAAACCCATGTGTGTCCACGTTTGTGTGAAGAGGAGTAGATCTTTGCGGGGGTCGTCTTCATTTGTAGTGAAATCGTGGTGGGAGAAAGATGATGGAGAATCTCATGATCTTGAGCGTCTTTGTATTCTGGCATGTGTAAGTGAAGATGGAGAAACAACAAGCTTGGGAGGTAGTAGTGTTTTGAAAAATTTCTTTGAAGTCGAGCCATTGTAGTGTCGGGGGGATGGTACAAATGGTGGTGGAAGATTGCCTACGTGCAGCGGTGAGGGTTGGAAAGGTGGTGGCGGCGGTTTCCCTCTTGGACTTGGGAGGGTTGGAAAGGTGGTGGGAGTCTACTAGTTCTTGGATTTCGGAGTGTCTTCGAGAAGCAACAAAGACCTTGTCGAGGTAAGTGTTGAAGAAGCATCTCCGTCTTGTGTTCCATGAAGTAGAGGTACTTGGGCAAACAAATGGTGGTGGAAGTTTGTTCCTGGCGGTTAACCATGTCAAACAAGCGCAAAAATTGTGGGCTTGTTACTAACTCACAAGTCGATTGGACTAATAATATTCGAGAATACAAATGCTATTGCGGAATAGTATTTTTGTGCGGCATTTGTGTGTGTGCAAGAATGCTATTCGAGAATACACTTATCGAGTGTGCGGACAAGGCGTATTCCGCATCACATAGAAAAACACCTGGCCATGTGTGGCCTACCTTTAAAAAGGAAAATTCGGCGCCTCGGTTTAGTATTCCGCTTTCGGAGATTTAGTCGCCCGACCCGAAGCGCCTTAGATCAATATACATTTCTTTGTATTCGATTTACATAGCGAAAACAATGGACATGTAAGCATGTAAAGTACATCGTACGTCTTTCTTTTGTTTTCTGATTTGCTTCTGTAGGCCAAAGTGTATTCCAGAATACACTTTGCCCATGGAATACACTTTGCTCACTGGCGAAGTGCAAAGTGTATTAGGAATACACTTTTGCGGGTGAAGAGCAAAGTGTATTCGAATACACTTTGCACGCCATGATTAAACAAAGATATTCGGAATAAACTTTACGCCGCCCGATAAGCAAAGTGTATTCAGGAATACATTTTGCTTGTATTTTTGAGAGCGCTTGCTTTTTGCACTAAAATAACACACGTTTTAGCTGCAGAGACAACTTTTTAGGTTAGAAATTACTCTTTCGAGTCAATTAAGGCACAAGAAATTGACTTAGAGTGACAATATTTTGCTTGTTTTCTGTCTTTTTCGGCCTTTAGGGCACAAGATTAGTAAATGTTATTACGGAATACAAATTTCGTTTGAATTTACGTCTTGACATGGTTGTTTTAAAAGCGTTTACGTGGCGGGGAAGAAGGAAGCAAGAGGGCATCAAAGAAATCTCGGAAGCCCAAGCGTCCACACCCTCGAAGCACACCGCCCGACGCAGGCGAGCCCGCTATTTCACGAGAACTTTCAAACTCAATGGTTTGTGACCCGGGTGCGAGATGGAAAATCTGCCACTTGGCGTTTTTATGCGTCACGTAAAATTCTTTGGTAGCAAAAGTGCGCCCGACTCGAGTTTGTTAACCTTGGGACAATAAAAGATGTCTCAGGAGGTTCTTAGGGCAAGGAGGTCGGTGGGGAGGCTATCCTTCAAGACCTCCCAAGGCTTCATTGTTGTGGACATCGCATTCTTTAAAATTGTCGGTGTGCAACCACCCGGCCTTTGTCTGATTCTTTTCACCTCTGGGACAAAGCGAAGCATGTGTTCATGTATTAGGCGGGTTTGTACCCGGCCTGGCGAGGACTTTCCTGTCCGGTGAGCGAGCAATCGGATAGAGAAAGGTCACAATCACCACCTTCCGCTAGTTCTTCGGGGAGGTCATCGATGCGGGTTCCGAGGAACAAGGCGAGGAAGAACCCACAATGCGACCAAAGAAACTTAGCAAACCAAGAACAGCGATAGGCTGCTAAAGAACCAAAGAAGCGAAAAAAATGTCTGACTTGAAATCACGTAAGTCCCCGAGGAAAGCTCAAAAAACAAAAGGGAAAAGGAAAAGCTCAGGGGTTGCAATAAAGGAAAAGAAGGTTGATAAGACCTCGAAAGAATGGAGGTTATTAACAGAGAAAAAATTTGTACAAGGGGTAATTTATCTTCTGTGACTAGCATGAGGCTGCCCCCAAAGAATGAGTCCGGCGAAGGCCGCTTCAAGTTCGAAAAATTTATCTGCACCACTTAAGGAACTTGAAAGGAAAGCGAATTAGGAGCAATCAAATGCTCATGTGGCCCCAATAGTTGTCCTTGTTGGACAGGGGAGCAATGCAAAACCCCGGGGAATATGACGAGAGAAAATGCGAGAAACATACACACACTACGTCTTGGGAGGAAATCATAGCTTCAAGGCAAGAAGGCGGCTGTACAAAAAAAAAAACCCCGGTACCTCTCTCGTCTTGTCGCGCTAGATTTCTCGTGGTCTCACCGACGAGGAAGCAAAAATCGTTGCCAACACCCACAATGCGACAACGAGTACAAATTAAAGATGAGCCGTCGACAAAAATGATTCATTCATGAGGGAGTACATGATTTTTAAGGAAAAATATGGAGAAGATTTGAAGAAGCCGGCATACTCGTTAGAACCCGAAGGAAGCGTCGCGATGTGGAGTGCTTTGCCTTAAGTACGATGAAGCTAATAAACGTCAGTCTCTCATACCGCATGACAACTGGTTTCAACTAGCCTTGAGAGGCGGCGGGGTAAGTTTCTTTTCAGATTACGGAATAACCAAGCGAGAAACTAACCTTGCTTGTTGCCGTCGCGAGATATGGGACCTACAAAATGAAATTTTTTACCATGTTCGAGAGGGTGAATTAAAAAGTAAAGGGAAGGTCGGAAAAGAAGAAAGGTTCGGCGTCGAAAAAAGGAAATGGCGATCGTGCGGAGAGAAATGCGGGCTTTTCTGAACACGTGACATACTAGAAAGGCTATTGCGAGAAGGTCGTTGATAAAGAGTTTACGCTCGAAGAGATGTCCAAGGAACTGCATAAGTAAGAACGACAGAACTTTCATTTAAATTTTCCTTCGTAGCAAGAAATGATTTTTGGGAAGCCAAAGGGTATTAGAATACACTTTGGCTTCCGGGGGGTAGTTCAATGTGTATTAGGAATACTTTTTTTGCTTACAAGCCAAAGCAAAGTGTATTCGAATACACTTTTGCTTTAAGCGTAAAGCAAAAGTGTATTCGGAATACACTTTTGCTTTGAAGCGTAAAAGCAAAAGTGTATTCGAATACACTTTTGCTTTTGGCTTGTAAGACAAAGGGTATTAGGAATACTTTGTGGCTTTTTCTTGTTGCTTTTCGTTTTGGTACAAAACTAATATCAACTACCATGGTGGAGGACCGAGGAACGGCGAGCAAGGTTGAGTACCTCCATGGAGTTTCGACCGAGGAAGGCGTACCATGGAGCACTTTAACACGCGACCGCCAAAATTTTTCTAATGTCCTAGAGTTCCCGGCATTATGACGAAGCTCCGGGACCCAAGTGCACAAGGCAAAATTGTGAATCATTACGAAGCCCACGGAAGCTAATTAACCATATTGCGGATATGTTTTCACGTCGGGTGATTGGGTCCTAGATGCTTTCTCGGCTCGCGGTACAACAATAGCATGTGCACTTAAAAGGGCGTGAATTGTGTTCTTTGTTGACATTGATAGAGAGTCTCAGTAGACTTCATTAAGATGCGGTTGTCTGCTCTACCAACTCTACCAGATGAAAATCAAGAGTTGGGAGCCAAATCATCATCAGATTTTGCCAAAATGACATCTTCTGAGATACAACCTCCTTTCACAAGCTCTCTGGAAGATGAAGCTACCTTTGCAGAGCTCAAAGAAGTAGCTCTAGCAACTATTCCTGAAGAGACTATTGACTCCAACAAAGATAAGACGGTGACAAAGGAGCAAAGCGTAGAGGTAGAAAAAAAGGTGACGAAAGCAAACCACTTCTGCGAGGACTTGATTTAGACCTCTGAGTTAGTTTTTGCTAAATTATTTACTACTGGCTATAAAATAATGCCATATTTGATGTACTGAAAAAAATTAAACGTTTTTTGGATGTCCTCGAATTCATAGTAATATTCCTGGTGTATCAATGTCTGGAATTTTGCCATTTCCAAGTGCTCTTTTCTACAAATGCAAGATTATCACTTCAAAAGAGCCCAAAATGCACAATAAAATATTTTGTTTCACTTGAAATCCCCAACTTCTTTTGAAAATGATCATTTTTTAAATCCTGGTGTTTTTTTTAAGGGAATCTTTGAAACGGGAGTGATGCAACACTCCGGATTTAATTTGTAATCCTCGTTACATGCACACACATGCACACATGCACATGCACTTGCACTTGCACTTGCACATGCACAATACACATGCACATTCATATACATGCACATGCACATGAACATGCACACACATGCACATGCATGTGCACATGACATGCATACACATGCGCAGTGTTCATGCACAAACACATGCAGAGAAAGACAACAACCCTCGGATTGTTCCAACCAACGAAAATCAACGGCCCATAAAGGGTGCACTCTAGAAATACTATTTAGTACACCTCAACGAATACAACAACGAAATCATAGAAAAACCATGTGAAAAAACGTATAAAAATCTAAAAGTAACCCCGTGTTATTGTGCTACATATTGCATCTATGTATATCCCAAATAGAGTTGGGGATAGAGGGCACCCTTGTTTGACGCCTGTGTCACAGTCTATTGGCCGTCCTTCTTGCTCCATCTTCGCATATACCCTATGGTATAGTCTTGCAATCGATCCTACCATGTTTCTTGGAGCTTGCATGTCTATCAACCTCTGTAATAGCTTCTCTCTCGGGACTGTGTCGAATGCGTTCCTAAAATCTACAAAACAGCAAATTATCTTTCTTCCCTGTGATTTGTTCTGCTCTATTAATATCCGGAGGGTTACTAGATGGTCTGTGGTTGAGTGTTCCGGCCTGAAACCTGCTTGTCCTTGTGCCCTCAGTTTTCCGGCTTCTGCCCACTTCTTCAATTTGCTGTCCAGTGCCTTTCCAAACCATTTTGCGAAGATGGAACTCACCATTATTGTCCTATAGTTTCCTGGATCTTGCCTGCTTCCTGCCTTATGTAGAGGTATGACCTCGATTGCACGCCCACCGCCCTGAAGCTCTGTGGTGTATTATGCCGTTGAAAATGTTCGCGGACTGTTTCCCTATTTCGTTTCAAAGCACATTTTAGTAATTCCTTCCCGTCAATAAGTAGAGATCCGGGGCTTTGTGGTTAGCCATCCTGTTTAAGGCTATCATTACCTCTTGTATGTTGAAGCATGGTTTATCCGAATCCTCCAGTGTTGGTATTGATATTGGAGATGCTCCTGTCTTATATAATTTCTCCAGGTATTTCTCCCATCCGTTTTGCCCCAATAGTGTGTTCATTCTCATTTTTTCATATTCCCCCCCTCCCTTCCTTTTAGTCCCCTCCGGAACCTTAACCCGGGGCTGCCTCTTCAACATTTTGCGGACCCCCATTGATCTTTGCAGCAAGTTCTTATTCCATTTTAGCTTCAATAGTCTTAGATAGATATTTGCTTTTTAATGCGATATGTCTCCTTCCCTATGTGCTCTTTGGTTCTTCTTTTTATTCCACACTTTTCGTCATCATACCATCTTTGATGCCTTGAGAGCCTTCTTCTTCTTGGGTCTTTTCTTTTCCCAAAAACCTCTGTTGCTACTCTCACCATGATGTCATTGAGGGCGTTGCCATTGTCGTGCGCCTTGTGCTTTCCCCATTCCCACTCCCATTTCTTCCCCGATTGCTTGTATGAATGTATCGTGTATTTTTCCGAAATTGGATTCTTATCCTCGTTTTCTCTTCCCCTTTTGCGTGTTTATCGACGTGGTCGTCCCACCCCTTTGAGTGTTAATTGGATGGGTCTATGACTTTCCCTTTTCCCCGTCGGCCATTCACGTAGCATAAACCCTCGACTATTTCCATTGCTTGACCATTCATAATTACATAGTCTACTATGCTCTTCTGTGTGCATTTTTGGCTCGTGAAGCTCCCGCGATCCTCCCCATTTTTGCACTCCATTAGATATGATTACCCCCGTCATTTGTGCAAACTTCAAGCGGTAATTCTCCTTTAACGTTGACCTCTGCCTTATCCTCGTATCTCTCTTCCACTCCTGTGTTCTTCTTTTGTGTATTATCGACCATCTGTTTTTCATCAATGTCAGGTGCTTTGTGCTTGTTCTGTCTAGTTCGGCATTTAAGTCCCTACCGTAAACCATTGGCCCCCGTTCTTTCCATTTCATCATGCTCTCCCCTAGGTCTAACGGCTCTAGCTTGTCACCGTTTGGCGGATAGTATGCTATGATCGAAATAGGTCTTGTGTGTTGTGCAATTGAACATTCAACACCATGTATCTTTTATTGATATCTGAATGTAAAATACATGCTTATTGGCTATACTATTCTTTACATAACAAAGCCGGGCGTGACTTCCCCTCCCAATCTTGAAATCCTTATCTTTCCAACACGTGAATAGCTGATATCCCTCTTCCTCTGGCAGGCTCCCACGTCTCTACTAGACATATTATGTCGCATTTGTGGCACCCTCAAAGCTCTCTCCGCCATCCCACCGGACGGTTCGATACCATTCATATTGTCGGCCTCTTCCCTCGGGGTTGCTCCTTCGGGTCTCTGTGTATTCTGTCCCGTTGCCTGTTCTACTTGGCCTTCCTCTGGTCTTTAATATAAATTAGAAATTGATATGAAAATGTTCCTACCAAGAACTGTTGTTCTTCCTCAGGCGAGGACCCTTTGGAGAATATCCTCTGTCAATGCAGGCTGAATGATGTCCAAGAAAAATCTAGGGTCATGGTTTAGGACTTTTGCAAATACGTACATCAGATGTTTGCATGGAATGTATATCCTTTTCAGTTCTCTACCCATGAAATCCAGGCATGTGCAGGTGGGATGCTTGCATACCCTCACTGTATAAGTTTCATCTAGCCAACGCAACTGGTATGCAACATCTCTATTGGTGATGTTGATCTTTACAGACTCAATATCACACTCCAGTAACAAAGCTTGATTAAGCTTTATTTCAGCTTCTACACAAAGCTTCCCTCGTCTGTTCATGCGCTTCCCAAAATGTTCCATGAAGTGGACAGAGCTGTTAGAAGTAGAAGAATTCACACTTGTCACATCGGGCATTGAGTTCCGTGGGGTAATCCCTCTAACGGAATAGTTCCCTCTCTCCGATGTTTCCAACTCTGCACTAGTTATATTTACTCCTTTTGCCACAGGCCAATCTACTGGACGAGTTGGTATGGCTATGATGCCTGCAGCTGGATAGTAGGTATGCTGCACATTTTGACGACAAAACCAAAACCTTTGTGTGACCTCTCTCCCATTTACTTTCCTTTGTCTCCCCATGAAGCATGGTGCAATAGTAGATTTTGTACGAACTTTATTTATTTCAGCATTGCATCTTCGACCATTGGACTTTATTCTACCTTGACATCTTATTTCACTAATGCTCGTTCTTCTAATAGCCCATTCTCCTGGCAGCAAATCATACTCATGCACAAGGTATATAGCATCATCAAAGATTATGTTCCGTTTTGCTGAAGCATCTACCCTAACTCTAGACCGAGTATGGGCCCTCTTATCTGGACGATGGCTACCAGAACCCATATCCTTGTTATATATATTCTTGGTCTCTTGTCCTTTTAAGCACAGTCTGATTGTTTCCCCCTGAACCGCATGAATGGGCCTTAAACCACTATGTAAAACTGCCGAGTTGACTGCGCTGACACAAGCAGATGGAGTAACGTTACTAGTCACTGGAGTGCCCATTCTGCAGATTAAGGTATCCATCCCTGGACCTATTCCAACAAAATTGTGTTCTCTATGTGCTTTGCACTTTGCACTTTGCAGCATAGCTTCTGACAGATCATACAAGCATGCATCGTACAAGGATAATTTGTTCACGTACCCTCTTGATGCTAGCCAACTAGCATGCACAGATTCTGATAGGTTAGTGTTAGGGATTTGAGCTGCAGTTGCTAGATTCACTCCATCCTCCATGAAGTTGCCCCATCTGCTCACTCTTTGATGCCATCATGCTAGCCACGAGCCTAATGAACTTATGTCTGAAGGGCTAGTTTTTCCAGGCCACCAATTGACAATATTTTGAAAAGCAACCTCAGCGTCTTCTGCAGTGGGTGCTGATCTCCAGGCCCTGCACAAATTTAGATGCTCTTGTCTATGTTCTTGGAATATGTACTTATTTGTGTGTCGTTGAAGACATTGTTCCCAATGGAACTTACATCCACGTTCCTTTCCTTCCATGGGCTGGCCATCATTGAATACAACTCGAATATATGTAGCATTATAACAGGGGGTTTTTTTTGTGTTTTTGTACGCTTTTTGGCATGGTTTTCCTATGATTTCGGTGCTGTATTCATTGGGCCATACTAAACAGTATTTCTAGAGTGCAGCTTTTCTGGAGCGTTGATGTGGATTAGCTTTAACAATCTAACGGTTCTTATGCCGAGCTCCTTATTCATATGCATGAACCCAGCAAAGCTCTGTTCTCTCAGAAGCTCTTGTGGTGGTATTACCCGTCGTGCCGTCGCGCTGAACCGTCTCCCTCTATCCTCATCCAACAGTTGTGGTATGGAAGTTTGTGCTCTTTCATGACAGACAATCTTTCATGGCAGAGATTGGAACAATGCATGATACGGTGTTATTGTGTTTTTGCTGTTTTTTGCTGTTTTTTGGTTTTTATGCTTCATATTGCATTCATCTTTTTTAAACATTCTACACAAAGTGTTGTGTTATTTGGTTTTGGTTCTCAAGATTGTAACGTGCAGGGAGATTTCTAGCATGGTGAAGTGGAGATGGAAAGAGATCAGGCTATAACATCCTCAACTTCCCCTCTGCTTAGCATCTGTGCATCCTCAACTTCACCTCTCGCTAGCATCATTGCCTTAGTGCGGGGCGAAGCCCGAGACCTGCATGCCGGACCCAATCCTGTTGTACTTGTTTAACCGGATAAATAAAACCTGCATGGCGAGGGGCCAAACCAAACCTAGCAATACACCTAGCATTAGAATCTGCATGCCAGGCCCAATCCTTTTCTTGAATCCCAAACATTCCCACTGTATTTATCTTCTTTAAACAGTTTACAGAAAGTGTTGTGTTATTTGCTTTTGGTTCACGGGATTCTAACGTGCAGGGAGATTTCTAGGATGGTGAAGTGGAGATGGAAAAAGATCCGCTAAAACATCCTCAACTTCCCCCTACCTTTACCATTTGTGCCTTATTACGGATCTCGGAGCCCGACCGCATGCCGCACCAATGCTCGTTTTTGCCTTCGTTCAAACCGGACACCGAAAAGCCCGCATGCGGGGCCAAAACCGAACCTAGCATTCTTTTTTTGAATCCAAAACGATAAAACGCATGGCAAAATGAACTGCCGCGACGATTCGAGATTCACGATTCGCATGCCAGAACCAATACCCTAACAAGAAAAACTTTGATGATACCCTGCTGGCTTGCTCCCCCGCCAAACGCAACTGCATAAATCTCCATGGCATGGCCAATCCGAAAACCCTAACCTCCTGCAAACGCAACTCCTCAGGAAACCCTAACCCTGCCCCAACAAATTTGCCTATCCATTTTCTAAACAACTCTGAAATGACGACCTTCGAAACCATCCTTTATTCCTGGAAAACAAAAATGGAACCCCTCCTCTCAAAAACCAACCATTGCTTAGATTAATATCCAATTACAATTACAAGCTTGTGTTATTCTTACTATAATGCTACATATTCCTTCTAACCTTGTGTTTGTCTAACGTGACCAACCATTGCTTAGGTTAATTTCCAATTACAATTACAAGCTTGTGTTTTTCTTATTATAATGCTATATAAAACTTTTAACCTTGTATTGTTTTTTTAATGGTCGCAGCTATTACAATGAGACGAATGGCACGAAACAGACGAGGCTCAACCTCAACATCACGAATGGGAGTTATACAAGCAGAAGGCATCACGTACGAGATAAGCCATCCTGCACAAGAAGATGTCGCTGAAGCTCAAGATGCACAAATCAACGAACGTGTTGAGGTATTTTGCAATACATTACATGTAAACAAGTCTCCGCCACGTCAAGATCCTGGACCATCTAGCCCTATTAGAGATCCTAGTCCTGTTAGGCAGACAAGGAAAGGAAAACAAACCCTCATAGAAGATGATGATACAGATTTGATTAGCATCCATACATCTAGTCCAAGTGACACAGATTGCTCTGAGAATAACCAAAAGAAAAAAAGAAGAAAAAGAACGAAGAAGCAGGGGAAGAACAAGCTACAACGCAAAACTAAAGGCCCAGTTGGTGGAGATGTATCCATAACGATAGGAATTGGAGGCGCAGATGTTGATCCAAAGCTAATAGACAACATCTTGGAGTTTTTTATTGAGCATTGTCATGCAGGATTAGTTGCAACAGAGCGTGGGTCAAATCTAGATCACTTGCACTTTCAAGCCACAGCCAAACTGAAATCAGTAGGAGTACGTGGTGCTGCAGCATTGCTCAAAGTAGCCATGAGATGGAACACCACAAAGCCAGCTGGGGCCAAAATTATGTGCAGGACACTAAAGGACACAAAGCTGCATTGCTTTGAAGGTATGTTAGGTTATTGTATGAAGGATTTTGGAAAGCCCCATTTTAGTGTACGCATGCATAATGTCTCATCAGAAGAACTGATGAGAGGAAAAGAAAGATATGCGATGTATGGAGCAGGAGAAATAAAAGATACAGTCTGCCTAGACCCTAAGAACTTGCTCCTGAAAGTCTGTCACTTTGCAAATTATCGAATGTCCAATCGTCGTAAGCCACCCTTGACATTCACAATCACGGAGATGATCAAGACAGGTAAATTCTATCTCAGTACACAATGGGCTATACCTACTAATGGCCAAAATGTAAACCAAAGAAGAGTTGAAGCTGCATATGATCTAATGATGAACCCATTCCAAGCAACCCGTGAGAAAGTATCCTTAGTTCTATGGGGACCACTTGGGATAATGATCCAAAGACGCGGCCAAGAGCTCAGAGATAATCCATTTGCTAATCCACCAAGGTACTTTGACGAAAGCACCAACCTGTTAATGAAGATCAGGCACGAGATCATCGGCGCATATTTGGACGGAGACTTCAAAACACAATTGTAGTTGGAGATTTGGGTGATAACGAAATTATGCTCACCAACTGGAACTCATCCTTTGCAGCAGAATGACACTTTCGGGTATTGAATGGTATACTATAGTAATTGTCATCAACTTAAAAATCTAGATTAATATTATATTTTTTCATTACATTCTTACTTGCTCAATCTCATGAAATTGTTTGGTTAACATGCAGGTTATAGAAGCCCCGAATGAATCACCTCCACTTCACACCATAATCATTCCCTGAAATAAGCAATAATGTGGAGCCCGAAATTATCGTGAGTACCGAAAGCCCAACGGTTTGAAGTTCAAGTTCGAGTTAGTTCCTCGCCATCGACACAACCACCACCTCCACATGGCGAGGATCCTATTGACGTTATGTCGTTATGGATAGTTGGATACATCAATGACATGCGATCGTCTATGCAACAAATCCGAACGACCGAGCTCAATTGAGAACTTCATGCTTGATGCACATATCCGTTTGGACATAGATCGGCCAAAGGCAATTATGCGC
This sequence comes from Isoetes taiwanensis, assembly GCA_021234155.1. NCBI lineage: Eukaryota > Viridiplantae > Streptophyta > Lycopodiopsida > Isoetales > Isoetaceae > Isoetes > Isoetes taiwanensis. The sequence goes on along the minus strand of JAJEKV010000065.1, from coordinate 5,833,060 downwards.
CAAATAAATGTGCTAACCGCTCTCTATTTGAGACTATTTGATAGGCAAATCAACCAAGATTTGTATCATTATCTTAAACCACTATCCACTTTAAGTGCTCCAAAACTATTATAATACCTTTGCTATTTTCAATAACTCAATAAATTTCTAAATAAAATTCTTTTATAGCATATATAATTATATTACATTATACTTTAATATTATAGTTAGTCATGTTTCATTTTACTATATTCCCTTTTTTTTCTTAATGCTGCATATTACATAACACATATTGCTACATGTTTTGGATGTCTTTTTATATTCTCGTCGTTTTTTTTTTTTTTTATGGCCCAAGGGCCAAAAAAACTTTTTTAGTATAATAACCAACACATAACTACCATTGACATTAATAAATATAACCATTGGATCCAACACATTTTAAATTAAAATCCCCTTAAACCCCCTTTGGTTTGGGTGCATATTCACACGGGGGTGACTCAGGGCATCGAGAGTCTGTCGGATTGGCATATTCGCCTTTATTCCTTAATCTACAATCGTAAAGTTCCTCATTTGTGGGGTATGCAAGTACAAGATTTGCTATATCAGATAACAAGATTCGCAAAATACTATAAGATTTCAACCGGAATACTATATGGTGTTGATTTCGTACGTTCAAAATACAATTATGAGGGCATAACTACCATTGACATTAATAAATATAACCATTGGATCCAACACATTTAAATTAAAATCCCCCTTAAACCCCCTTTGGTTTGGGTGCATATTCACACGGGGGGTGACTCCGGGCATCGAGAGCTGTCGGATTGGCATATTCGCCCCTTATTCCTTAATCTACACCGTACGTAAAGTTCCTCATTTGTGGGGTATGCAAGTACAAGATTTGCTATACTGTATAACAAGATTCGCAAAATACTATAAGATTTCAACCGGAAATTACATTCCAACCCGTGGAAAAATTGATATTTGCAGTGCTGTTTTAAGTATATCATCTTTCCAACTTCATCTTTTTGGTGGACTTTACTTTCAAGACTCTTATTTATCCATTGGCGTATCCTACAACAGAACCACTGTTTAGAAAATTAAGATAATCAAATAGTTACAATCAAAACGTGAGTATAAGAATACCTTCTTTTGTTGCAAAGAGGTTGAAGTTGCTTCAAAAGATTGTCTATTCTATCTCTCCCCCACAACTGTATGTCATCACAATCAATAGTTGTTATCAAGTTGTTGACAGTGAGCTCCATGGCTACCTCCATCTGTATCTGTTTTTCACCCTTCTTGTTTCCTATGGAAGCATTAACTCTACTATTGACCATTTGGAATACCAAATTTATTTCTTCACGAGTTGGAGGAGTTATGATAGGATGATCATGTATACCAACATGAATGGACTAGTAATAGTGCCCAGCGTTGCTGGGCTAACATTTGGAACCTGACAAATGTCATGTGTATTGTACTTAGTTGCATTTCTTTTGTAACATTTCCTAGCAAGACATTCTAGAGATTACTCCATACTTCTAAAAGGTCATCATTCCATTGTTGAATGTGAGATTACATTGACACTCTAGATATTATCCTATACTTCTAAAAGGTCATCATCCCATAACTTAAGTTGGCGAATGTGAGACTACATCATGAAACTCTAGATATTATCCCATGCTTCTAAAAGGTCATCATCCAATAATCCCATACCTATAATCCCATGACTTAAGTCGGCGAGTGTGAGACAACATCAAATGTGCATAGCATACAATTGTTTATGTTTATGTTTCATATGTCTATGGATATGCCAAGAAGCCCTTATAGATACATCTGTTTATTCATAACTACGCATTCGATATCTCTTTAACATGATCATTATGTGCATATCCATGTTGCTATGTGAGATCATGTAGTAGGTTTTTTTTTTTTTTTACGATTGCCAAGAAGATTGGAATTCAAATGGAACCAAATAAGAATTTAAAACTCAAATCACATTCTATTTTAAAACTCAAATCACATTCTATTAGAAGCTACCAATAGGGCATGCCTTCTGCATATTATTATATATGTTGCTGGTGTTGAAGTAGCAGAAGAAGATTGGGATTCAAATGGACCCAAATAAGAATTTAAAACTCAAATCACATTCAAGTGGAAGCTGCTAATAGGACATGCCTTCTGCATATTATACATGCTGTAGATGTTAAAGTAGGTCATAAACGTTCTTGGGTGCCACAGTGTGCAAGCTACTGAACAAAGTTCTAAATCTGGAGGTTGATAAGACAAATTTGAAGGTAGATAGGACAACTTTTCATATTAGCTTTGTAGCTTTATTTTGAATATCACAATTCAGTAATAAAAACTAATCTTCCAAACCAGACATCTGTATCCCATCCAAATTAAATAATGCACATGTTGCCATTTTGCAAAACTCAGTGGATGAAGCCTTGATATGGAGCTTGTAACTTGCAGGAGCCATTCCATCTTCTTCATCAACCATGATTTTTTTAGTGTTTAGGTCTGCAACTATGCTTTATGCAATCTTAAAAGTTGTCTTGAAGACTTGGTGAAAGGATTGCACACAGACAAAACAGAGAATTTCACAGCTTGATTTTCAGAAGAAAGCAAACTTTGTACCGCTGACACAACAGAAACTGGTTAAACAGAAACCGCTTTATTTTGACGCAGGAACAAAGTACCATTTATTCATGGCAAAGTTGAAGATGCAAGCAAGCTTCCCTTGTGAGCCGATGCTTGCTCATAATCGACTTCTGATCCAGTGAGATTCCCTGAAATAAAAGACGGACCTACATAAATCGAGCTGATAGTGGTGATTCTGTGACTGACCAGCAAACAGTATCTAGCAGAGATGGAGGCGTGATTGGATGCACCAATGTTCGACATGGCTGGAAAGATTTACCAACTGGGAATAAGTATATGGGTGGGAAAAAAAATGACAAACAGAACATAAGACTACTCACTTGCATCCGTGAATCAATCTTCTCTTTGCAACAGCCTTTGCAGGAGCAATTTTTGCTTCCTGTTCCTGGAGACATGATCATAGATATGTTGGGGTCCACATAAGGTCGGGGTACATCTACCTCGCTAAAATTCTCATCTGTAGAAAAGATGCCTTCTTTAAGAGCAGGACTCACAAAGACAGCAGGGAAAAATGCCATTTAGAAAAAAGAGTAACTGAAGGGACATTGCTATGTCTATTTGTTTGTTACATTGTGCATTGAAGCATGACATAGGAAAGCAGAGATATCATGCTTACTTGAATGAGGTTGTTGCTCCAGAAATAAAATATTCCACCAGGAAAGCTAAGTGTCTTGATAAATCTGCAGAAAATTGAACTACACGATATGAATTCCTTTCCTTAGACTTACCCAAAATGGCTGCAATAGCCAATGCGTTAGGAAACAAAAAGAACAAAATTATTATGCAGTATGTTACTTGAGAAGAACAAAACATTCCCATGGCTTTGTCTTCATAAGCTCACCAAGAGATAATAAGAACCGATTAACAAATATGCCCACGAAGAACTAAGGTAACCATTATGCTAATGTCTGCTCCAGAAGAACTAAGGTGACAACAGACTTCTTGGGAGGAAAATTTCGACACATAGAAGCCAAGGGACACACCTTTTTTATATCTATAAGAAGAAGGTAATATTTATGTTTAGACCATAAGACCCAAAACATGCTTGAAAAACACCAGACCCAAATCTTACTTGGCATCACCATCACTGAAAACAGACTCATACGTTGATTGAATCTTGTTCTGTCAAGAAAGCAAGCGCGATATCTTCAGTGATCGACATTAAAGTAAGATCTGAAGTTTTGCAATGCATACCACAAAATATTTAGCAGTCGCCTGGTCTGCTTCAATCATACCATTTTTACCTCTAGCTTCTAGAACCATGTTGCACAGTGTCATTCTGTCCTCCATCTGTGTAAATATCACAGGGCAAAGGATGCATGTTGAAACCTTCTGAATTTATTGTGGCAATCATTGCCAAATCTGCCTGTGCATGGCCCAGTTGATTGACAGCAAAGTCCATAGCTCCAGACACCAAAAAGTCCATGGCGATCTTACAGAAAACCATGTGCCATAGTTGAAAAACCTAGGTGTCCTCACAAAAGATCTAAGCGTATTTGCCAGATGCCATAGATCCCAGACTTCAAAGATCACTCCCTGATGCATATTAGAGGGCACAAAAAACCCCATTGTTTATACATTGTCGGATGATTTCAAACCTGTTGAGATCTCGAGCTTGCCTCTAGATAACAGAGTAGAATGGCTAGAGTGCCCATAACGCATGATCCTATCTCCGGAACTGGCAAATCTCAAAACGATGACGCCTCTCCCGCATGAAACTAGAATACTAAAACAAGAATAAATTTGAAGACGTTGAACAATCAATTGAGGTCGTCAACATAATTAATTACGGTCATGAATATATACAGATGATTCTATATATATATATCACTCTATATATCACTCTTGTCTGGAGCCATTGATCACAGGAATATACCATGATATTCCTCCAATCAATGGTCCACGTTTTTTGGCACACACAATCAAAAGACAAATGCAATGGTGCAAATATTCGAATATATTTCAAAGGTCGAAGAACTCTATTCCATCAGAACTTTATATTACAAACAGTCCAACATGAAAATATATACAACTGCCAAGGCAGTATCTGCATAGAACCAACAAACAAATTGCATAATGCCCAATGCATCTAAGCATGGCGGCCATCACCACCGCTGCGGACCGCCAATGCGGTGCCTATCATCATGGCCGCCTCGGGGCTTCAAGATCACGCAGCTCTCTAATAAGTAGGCCACGACTGACATTGAGATGCGGCGAAGAATGCTAGTATCAAACGCCATCTCTATCGGGCATGATGCAAAGATGCAACGGCATCAATTTGTTCAAGTGTACTTGCCGATTGCAAAGCGCAGTTGTTCACCGCAAAGACACACGCGCCGATTTGCGTTTTCAAAGATCCCTTAGTTCCTCAGCAAATGTGCGACCATCAACTCCAACACCATGTCCACTCTCAACTCTGCATTAATAACCGCGACTCTCCTCTACAGATTGAGCCTCCTCGTGAGTCATCGCTAATGACTATAAGCTTTCGGTGATTTCGCGGCTCTTCCTTGCTCGTCCTATTGTCACCTCGTTACAAACCAAGCCGCAAGTCGCCATCAAGAGCAGTAACGTGCATACGCATACAATTAGAACCATATCGTTTACATCAAAGTCATTATCATGCAAATCTAATGGAATAAAATCTCGCAAATAATTCTTGCCGGGCTCTTGAGGCGACTACCGCACTCAGTTGCGTAAAATGAACTCGCCTTAAAGACTGCCGCCTCTCTCAAGACGCCTTCTACATCATCAAATTCCCCGCATCTCATCCCATGACGCTAGCCTCTTTCCAACCCGCCAATCTGGTACTATTCCCGGTGCGACCCAAATAATGCCATTCGAACATCCTTGTAAGTAAATAATAAGGGTCTAACATAATCCGCCGGCCGCTTTGAACTCTCTCGCCGCGAGGCACGCCGAATTATTAGGTAGCACCCACTAACCGGGCGAAGCCCGAACTTGCTCCGGTTCAATCATAGCTTTGACCGTATGCACAAGCGAGGGCCCTGAATCTTCCACGTTGATAAGACACATAATGGGAGCCTTTGTCCATGAGATTGCCATTGTGAAGCACCGGCCGTGCTTCACCCCTCAAGGCCATAAAGAGCGTAAAGCTCCTTGCCAAGATCCACCTGTTCAGAGGGACGTTATGCATGTGCCTGAAAATGAAGCTTGCCTAAATCCTCCAGGGCAAGAGCCCACAAGGCCTTCAAAGCAATGCGCCTTTGAGCCTCGCAATGCTTTACATAAGATCATAGCACCGTGTGGCCCGCAGTATTCCATCCAAGAAAATTTTTAATCCTCACATTGAGGTCGGGCAGTGTTTTCGCATTGAGCGCATGACAGGAATGTGAAGGTGGTCCAAAGATGAACCACGTTCCAAAGCCACCACCCCAAAGTGCAATTCTCCAGCCGGGGAATAGGATCATTGATGCAGAGTGCGATGGGGACGCCACACCCTCCAAAGACAATTGTGACAGGCGGCTCAAGTGGAATGGAAGATCAAGCTGCTTCTTCTCCGTCCACCACCTATATCGGGGCCAACATGCTCCTCTATCAACGAGGCGGTCGCTACCTCTCCCTCTCCCTCTTCCCTTCCTCGGCCTCTGCACGTACCTCTACTTGCTCTCTTTGTATTCGTGGCTCATCCTCTGAAACATCATCGGTAGGAACACGGTGACCACCAATAGATTCACTAATGCAAGGAGGCAATGCCCCTACCACCTAGCCCTGCCCTACGCCGCGACATTCGCCCACCCCTACCACCTCTTCCATTGGCGGATCGTCTCACATCGAGCCACTTTGCCCATTTCCCGTCTTCAAACACTGCAGTTGAGTCCTCAATAGGCGGGTTGTTGGGCTTCCCACAAATGACTTCACGCTTCCAATCACAACACGACACCGGTTCGGGCCCCAATTCTATGTGCACAAGCTGGAGGATTCACTTCCACATCCACCTCCCCGCCCGCACAAAGGGTGTAAGAAGAGTCCATCCTCAGGCCGCATGCCGCCCATGTCACTTCTGCGTTTTCTCATGCCTCCCCATCTTCTCTCTTTGCTGTTTGCACTCACGGAGGCCGCCCCGCGGCATCCAAAGAATGGAAAACACGAGCACGAATCTTCTGCCCTGCAATACCGTGAAGCCCCACTCTCTATAAACGCCCTCCAGAAAAAGGGGGTTTAAAACCTCACTTTCAATCTCACTTTGATTTCTCGGATACATACTCTTTTTCGCCCTCAAAGCAAGCAACCTCCTGCAAAACAAACAAACAAATTCGCCACGTAAAGAGGCCTCACCCATAGCCTCCATCACGACGGCGTGATGCACACGCCTCTCTTATGCACTTGCTACCGCACCCACACTCCTCGCACAAATTAAACTTTCCACTCACACCAACCGCAGAAGTTCGGATCCTCCTCGCCCTCCAAAACCTCGGTCGTGGTCGACCGGACTTCCATTTTTACATGCACCCTACTTTTAGAATGTCACATGCCCGAAATCCTAACCTTTACATACCCCCAAAAAAACCACACTTTGCTTCAACACCCAAAAAAAGAAACTTCCTCCCAAGCAGCTCTCATGTGGCAAAATTTGGCAAAATATACCGTTTTGCATACAATACTATACAAGAATCATAGCCAAAACCATTGCCAGAATACACCAACCCAATACGAAACTCAAAACGGCACATATAATCCTAATTAACAATTTGCACACCAACAATTTCGTATGCTAATTACAAATATAATTTTTTCCGCCTGTTTAAAACCTGTTTTAAACGTTTAAATATTTTAGGGACATGTGATGTAAGCGTTAAAAAACATTTGAAATTGGAAATGATTTAGAGATGCCAGAATTTTTGAATTAATGCTTTTGAAACCTCTATTGTTTTTTTGAAACTTAATTTTCGAAAAATACCTCGCACCTCTAAAAATACCCTCAGTACCTTTGTTTTTCAAAATACCTCGTTATTTAAGATCCGCCATCAGCTCTACCCGAAAATCTTGGTCTTTGCTATCAGATCTATCTGAAAATCATTTGTTCTTGGAAAATCATCTGCCTAGTTAGTTACCATCCCGGTCACGGCAAGACTCTATCCAAAGAAGGTAAACCTCGATTTGAATAAGCAGATGTTTGTGAGTCAGGAAGGGCGATTTCGATATGTTTTCCATGATTTTTTTCAGCTGCATTGTTATCTTAACCCTTGCTACTGCTTCAATCGACCAGAAAGCGGCGGCGACTCCATCCAATAAGGTAAGCTTCGTTTTGGAAAAACAGATGTCCGTGGATTTATGAGGGCCAATTTCGAGATGTTTACCATGACTTTTTTTCAGGTGCATTCATATCTAAATCCTTGCTCCGCCTTCAATCCGGCCCAGTCGCGGTGCGCGACATCCTCGAAATATTTTGTTTGAATGCATGACCACATCGCCCTACAGACCTAGTGCGGCCACGCACCTCCTCTGGGAAGGTAGGCAAACTGCAGATCTTTAGTCTGTTCTAATGCTGTAGATAATTGAGTAATGACTGTATCTCAGATTATAAGAGCTCAGATGTTAATTTATCCTGACCCAATTACAGACCCAGCCCAGACCCAGTTCATAGTATTCCATGTTTTTTACTGAAATTTATTACTTGAATCTGTTGAAATGTGATTACTGAAGATAATATATTTATCTATCGCTGTTTCAAAACATTTGCTGCTCAGAACCTGATGGCAGAAGACAAACTTTTAAGTCCGGGACCTAGTGCGGCGACACATCTCTTAGATTAAGGTAAGCTTTCTCATTCACGTTTTGATGTCTATGTTCTCAAATCCGCGTTTATATGGGCTGCTCAAGCCTTTTCATACCATACCGTTTAAGCCTTTCATACCATCATCACGTTTATGTTGCTTTTTGCTTATCTTGCTTTCTACCATACTACTTTGATAGAGTGTCAGGACTTACACTTACATATACATATGTGTACTAAATGACGACAGGGTTTATCCATAACATGTGTATACCGTGTAATGATAAACATTATTAGGTGGGACATCATGCTGAGATGTTACTTCTTTATAGGCTTCTCTACTTCGTTTTCTTTTAAACTTACCTATGTCTTGGATATTACGCATTTAAAAGACCCGTTGATTAATGACCTTCGGGATTTCCTTGTGTATATTGGGATGCTTTCTTTTTAGCTTGATACATCGGACCAAAATGCCTTGAATTGTGGCATTAAGTGTCAGTGTATGTTGGTTGGAGCTCTCGAGAAGACATTTTATCTATCTTATTTTAAGCCATCTTATTATAAGCTATCTTATTTGATGTATATTGATCTTATGTTTATCTTAGTTTTACTTGATCTGGTTTCATGTTTTATTAATATTTGTCCATTTCAGACAAACGTCTTTCAATCTCCAAGCAATCTCTTACTCATTTTTTCATGGAACTTGATAAACTTATAGCAAGTCCTACTACCCTGGTAGGAAATCGAGAGAAGTCCATTTCTTTCATGGAGTTTATTATTGAGAATTTTAGTCCAAGAGAAGGCTTGGTATTGGACCTGCTTAGCGGCACAGGTTTAGCATTGGTAGCATCTGCTCTTTTATCTCGTCACTGTTATGGATTAGACAATGATAAACTGTTAGTGGAACATGTAAAAGCATCTCGTCTTTCAGCCTTAGCAAGTGCTTCAAAAAGTTTGATGAAAGGAACATTGATCATCCCAGGGATTGATTTAATTTTAAGTATGAGGAGGATGAAGAACCTTCATAGTATGTTTGTTCTTTTCTACTCGTAATTTTTTAGCATTTATCTCAATGCTACTTAACTATTTTTACGTATTAGCATTCTTCCTATATATGCAGAATCGGTAGCATCACTATTGTCAACACGGGAATCCCCAATTCAAGTGGATAGGAGACGTAGACGTTGTCTACTTGTAGATGATGAGTGTGAAGAAGAATAAAAGAATTCATGTGGTCACGTATTTTTCATAACATTATTGTTGCTCATAGTGTTTTGGCTTCCCCTGTTTATTTCAAGCGATTTGCTTTGCGATGCTCTCTTTTTTATGCCTATGCTGTGGACATGATAATAACAATATGGACATTAAAGCAGTTATGTTTATTAGAGCAAGATAGAGCCAAGATGATGTATGGACATAACATAGTATGGAGTATCTTTTTTATGAAGATGATGTATGGACATAACATAGTCTAGAAGTGCATCTTTTTATACCTCGTAACCATTGACAAAATAAAAAAAAAAAAATAGTTGAATTGACAAAAATTTAGAATGAATTTTAGTGCCTTGTATTAAACCTCTATTGTCTCTAATAATTTTGACAAAAATTTACAAATTATTAGAGACAATCTAAAAACCCTCTAAACCCTTCCCAAATAAACCCTCCAAAATTGCATTTTCAGATCGGATATAGCTAAATAGCAAAGATGATGTCTAATGATAGCAAATGCACAATGATAGCACAATGCACGGTGAAAGAAGAGCGAACAGACTAGCTAGAAATGAATTCCCAAGCAAATGATGCATAATGATAGCACAATGCACAATGCACAATGAGAGCACAATGTACAATGAAAAAAAGATCTCAACAACCAGCTAGAAATGAATTCCCCAAGACAACTAGAATTATGTAGGACTAGCACCCTACAAAAATAGAATCGCCCCAAGATAATACCTCATGCACAATAACTCAATATAATGCATACATCTAGAGAAAGATAAGCATCAAAAAATAAAAAAATGGTCCAATAGAAACCCATGTCACCAAATTGCAATGGAGTGCCAAACTCAATATTGGGCACATCGCATACGGCTAAAGAGCAAATATGCAAATGATGTATAATGATAATCTTTGGAAAATGTAAACTATACACAAGAACTTCAAGAACATGATGCCAAACCGCAACTTGCCAGTCAGGATATAAGAATGTGAGGAATAAGGGAGGAGATTGAGGTAGAAGTGGCGGATATGGCAAAATCAAATTAAGAGGAAAGTCCAAAAGGAAGGTTTAGTTGAGATGAGCACAAAATTAGAATGCGCCCAAGATAATATGCACAACAACTCAATATACTCCACATCTAGAGAAAGATAAACATCAAAAATAAAAAATGGTCCCATAGAAACCTATGTCACAAAATTGCAATGGAGTGCCAAACGCAATATTTGGCACATCCAGACATAGCTAAATAGCAAATATGCTGTAGAATGATAGCATAATGCACAATGATAGCCCAATGCACCTTTGTGAAAAAGATGCATATGACTAGCTAGAAATGAAGTCCCATGGCAAATGATGTATAATGATAGCACAATGCACAATGCACAATGATAATCGGGGCATTATTTATTCATATAGATGCACATAATTCATGATTGAGAGAAGGAGGTGGGTTGATGGACCAAGGGAGTTCAGAATCTGCGAGTGCTATCATCTAAGAGCACTAAAAGATGAATGATATATGCTTCAAATTTGTCCAAAAACGGCTATCATAGAGATATACAACTTTTTGGCCCCACATCAATCCTACATTCTGAGACAAATTGAAGTAGTTGCACTAGCATCTTATGTACTTGAGATGCTAGAGAATATACACAATCGCTTTAGCAAAGGACTAGAGGCAAGGGCAATTTGATGTGTATATCTTGCTAGGAAAGTCCGAAAAAGAGACATCCCGGCAAGATTTAGGATGGGAAGTCATGATCTAAGAATTGAAAAGGATAGGTGGAGGGAATAGAACAGAGTGCGGATATGCGAGATGGATATCCGAAAAGTGGAGGGCCAGAACCATGATTAATGAATGCATGAGAGGCGGGAGACAAATGTAAATATAAGATGGGGGGATCCATAGACACATCTAATCAGAGGATCGGTCTGAGAGAAGTACATAAGGAAAGCGGGATTGTAATATACATTCATAAAACCCCACACAAATAAAAGGCGATTGATAATATATATGTATGCTAGTATTAATAGGAAAAGAAAGCAAAAAAAGGCTACAATGTCAACATGATGTGCTAGTAGCGCCCTTCAGGGAGTTCGCCCATGCTACATAAGTCGGGGAGCTGAGGGGCACAAGGCACGTTAATTTCTATTCTATTCTATTCTATTCTATTCTATTCTATATTCCTTAATAGGCATATTATTATAAAGTTTTTTTTGAAGTTGGGAGAGGGGGGGGGGAGGGGAGGGAAAGGGGAGGGAGGATCCTAACTAATAGTGCACTTGCATATCCATTGGATTGGGTCCATAGACATCTGATCTCTGTTATTACTTCATCATGTATATATGTATGTATATTTGTGCAACTTGTCAACAATGTTATTCTTTGCCACGGTTTTTTTTCCTGAAACCTTTAGGGTTCTATAGGCCAATTGGCCTCGTGGATGATGCCAAAAAGCATTCATTTATTCATTCATTCATTCACTCTGTATTCTCCATCTATCTAGGAACCCTCAATTGCGTTGTTTATAAGAGATATGTGTTTTTTTAGTTTGTGGCCAAAATCTAGAAAGGCAATATTATCTGGCCATCCGATCTGTCTGTAGCCATTAACCAGCCAATAATCGGATCTTCAACCTCAAGCCTTAGAGAATAATCAAAAGAAGGCACCGTTGATTCAGCTATCCTCAAGGTATTTGCTGATCTCATGGTCTCTAAACCCCTCATTAATTCAATTTTTTTTATAGATTCTTCTTTTGAACTCCAATGTTTTTATCTTTATGTCACCAAATGTTGTTGCCTTGTTGTCATTTGTGAAATCTTGATTGAAAAATCTCTTCGCCTATTTGCAATCTAGATTTCTTCCTTGAAGTTGACTTTATATAAACTCCAGATTGATTATATGCAGCTGATTCTAGAATGGGACTCGCAAGAAACCAACAAACCGCCCAGATAGATAGGCTTCTCATTCATCTCAGCAGATTTTCTACAATGGTGGACAGTGGGTAGCCGCACACATGCGAACTACCCACGAAAAATAAAGGGAAAATCCAATTATATCACTTGGACCCCAAAAAATACAATGCTAATAGATGAGTGGCTGATGTACCTGCCGAAAGCTTATCACCGGGATTAAAAAACCCCGCCCTTTCGGGTTTTGAGGAAAACCTAGTGATAAGCCTAAGCCAAGGGCTTAGACAAGCGTAAGGCATAAAACGCCCCAAAACCCCGCATGGAGAAGTCGAAGCGGATGCCGCCGCTCGCCAGCACCTGCACATCACCAACGCAACAAAGCGAGACAACACAAACATACCGTAGAATAGCATCACCCGGTGGGTGAAAAAAGCATCACCCGCCGGGTGGAAAACATGATAAAATGAAACTTGTGCACAATACAATAAACAAAGAAGGGGGAGGGAGGGTTCAAAGAGAATAAGGTATGCTTCGGGAGAGAAGAGGAAGCGATGAGGCGTGGATGCCTTAAAAGCGCTGAAATAGCGAAGTCCCAACCAAAAGCGGGCATCGCCAAGCGCATGCATGCAAGACATGCATGCTCGTCCCATTCTAGAATGGCGATCCGATGTCTCGGATCGATGCGATCTTGGATTGTATATGCAAGAGTTTTTATGTTGATATTTTCATTCATCACAGGATTGATTGGAATTTCGGGTTCTAATAAGCACTTGATTTTTTTTTTTCCTTTTTTTCTTATTTTGTGTGTGTCCAAATTTATCTTTATATGGAGTTTTCTGTTTTAACCATCTCATAATAGCTACCACTTATAATGTTTCTACAAAATGTTCAAGTCTGCTGCTTCAAATGCTTCATTACCAAAATCTCCATTGTCCCCTGATCATCAAAAGTAACCCCATACTTCACCTCTTCCATTCTTCCATACCATAGACAGAGCTCTGAATTTGTTTGGATGTAAGCTTCTTCCTATTAAAAATAATAATGGATGTATAGAATCGAATTAAGAATAATAACGAATATCGAGCATCGATATATGATCATGTGTTTGAAAAACACCAATGCTACAAAACAAACCACACCACACCACTAGTTGTGGCTTTCTATTCCACTGTTAAATCAATAGAAATGTCTAAGAGCATTTGGTATACAAATCAGTTGTGATGAAATCATAAGGAAGAGGGACATCAATAAATTCAAAGAATGGGAGTTGAACCCACTATAATAGCGTGAAATAGTTATAGAGCTAACGCAACAAGACCAGACCTATAATGGATGGATGTTTATCAAAGAGCCATGGAGACACATTTATACCACAACAAAATAATGATATGGCAACATTAGAACTTATGGAATTGAGCCATGATTACGAAAAGAAAGTAAGCATGTGTCGTGCACGAAGTTAAGTAAAAGAGGGGCTCAAGATGCATACATTGCATGGATGCATGGTATGCATGAACTGTGTCATTGCATACATGTGTGCACGCCAAAACTATAGGATAGGAGTGCAAAATAACTAGAGATGCAAACTAACTAGAAATATACCACGTGTTCTAAGAATATTATTGGCATATTCTTACACAAATACAATAACACAATCATATGCAAATCATAGCAAAGTGGCCGTATATTTATATGTTTTTGCACGACGCCAAAACATTTGTGATGGAATTATAAAGACAAGGGACATCAACAATTTCAAATAATGGGATTTGAACCCACTATAATTGCATGAAATAGTTATAGAGCCAATGCAATATAGCTATACCTACAATCGATATTTATCTTGAATTGAACCATGATTACAAAACCATTGACCACCTGCACTGCAAATTCAAGAGCATGTAAATATGCCAAGAACCTCAAAACAAAAAGAAGTTGATTACCTTGGAGAAAAGGGAACATAAAGATTGCACACGATTTTGCAAACCCTAGGTACTTTTATCGCTAGAGAAAATGTAGGCTCTCATGTGAAAAGACCTATGTGGCCAAAAAAAAAAACCTCTAAGTCTGAAAAACAGACCATAATCCTTAAGACCTTTACAAGAAAATAAGGATTCAATAAGCAGTCCTTCTATTGAAAAGGTGACTTCAATACAAGGCCAAGATCTGGTTACATAATCTCAAAATAATTGAAATTCAAATATTTTTTACCTTAAAGTCAAATAAATACAATAAATACAATATACCTTGTCAATAAATGTGTTTTAACAAAACATTAAATACCACCAGGGTCAGAATACCCTAGAGAACATCCGAAGATCTTTGTCTTAGATTCACTTGTCCATAATAGTTTCTTGATCTTTGCCAATACTTCTATTTATGAAAAAACATAGCAGGGAGTATAGAATCCTGTTACCTGCACCCAAAAAAAACAAACACAAGCATCAGAATGGTTGTACTGTTTAGGGTAGCAGGTGTCATAAGATTCTATAAGTTTATCACCCTTCACCCTGCTTGTTTAATACAAACATTACATTGGGTAAGGTCAGTTTCAGCAAAAAGACATTAGAAACCTTTAAACATAAATTTCTAATGTCCTAAATAACTTATTCACAAAGCATCAGTAATAGAGCTTATTTACAATGGTTCATGCTTGCAATACTGCCATCAAACCTGCCTGCTATCAACCTTATTATTTAGAAGCACAGCAATAAATGGCTTATTCCTGATATTTCTACTGCTGCTGTACATCTCTCCTCTAACTTATATGACCAGCATTAATTAACAACATAACAAAGCCTACTGTTTATGTAGACTGTTTTCCTTAACAATTATGGTAAAATTCCTGCCCAAACATCAAGCATACATCGTAATTGTCAAATTATTTTTTAAATTTTCTTGTATAAAGAATTATGGAAGCTCTCTGTCCAAGCAACTACAGGGAGCATTATTAAATCTATCTATTTAACTGGAATCACAAGTCATATGCTACTATTTAACAAGATTCTACTTACAGTTTACATATAAATCTATTGCAATCATGCCATAATAATTCATAGGCAGCATTCCACTGAAACCAGTAACCGAGATCTACATATGTCATTATTCATAGCCAGACTTATCTAGAAAGAGTTTCCCCAAATGGCTAAACAGAGCTATAATTCATACATCAATGTACAAGTGCTAAATCTACATGATCAAACCTGAGAGATTTGTGTGGTGCCAGTGCTCTTGCCATCTTCATTGTTCTTCTTAAATCCAACTTGTTCCAGCACTTCATGCACTGGAGTACCCATCATTTGATTCGAATTTTCATTATGGGCAATAGCTGCATCCACTGGTGTATCAATCATTCTCCCACTGCCATCCATATTCACTGGATCAGGAGCCATTTTTGGGCTGGCTACACTCAATTTCTTATGAAAATCAAATAATTTCTTCTTGCTACTGGCACTAGCCTTCTCCTCTGCCATCCTTTTCTTGGTGGCCAGATTAAGGTCACCCTTCTTTCTCCCCATAGCTCAGCTCTGGTAGCCAGCATATGTGAGCACTACAACCGTGATCAAGCAATCTGCATTGTGCTATGGCCGAAATAGGAAACAAACACATGCTTAAATACTGTGAGAAGGCAAAAAGTGCTACCGCTACCGTTTCTTATCTAAAGGCCATTTTTAACAAAAACCTGTACATATCTTAAGACCTCTGTAACCGAAAAAAGCTGGCACATACCGTTGATAGGAACTTCATCTTGCAGTTTTGATGACCTGGCCGGAGCTTTTCTATGGCCGTAGACCTCCATCCGGCACCAAAACGGTCTAGCCCTAAACTTCACGTTAGGTATTTTTTAATAAACGACCATGCAACAAAAGCCAATTATCATATTATTCACATAATCACATATTCACAAAAAAAAAAAAAAAAAAATGTCTCGTACACGGTGTTAAGTAAAAGAGGGGCTCAACATGCATGCAATGCATGCAGGTATGTGTGCATGGTATGCATGCAATGTGCATGTAATGCATGCAAATGCGTATGCCAAAATCATAGGGTAGGAATGCAAACTAAGTGGAAATACATTATATGCTCTAGAAATATTACTGGCATAACGTCACACAAATACAACAACACAATCATATGCAAACCATAGCAACCGACCAGATATATTTGTACATTTTGCATGACAAACCATTTTTATGATATTAACACACGTGTACACATCTAAAGCTCCACTTCTAATCAGAGGGCGCTAGATGGCACATTTCTAAATCAAGAATATTGGTTGGCGTACTCACTTGCATTTCAGTCTAACAATTGTCCTTTTACCTCACATTTTCCATTCTCCACGTATTTAGTTATCATACTCTTCTTCTTTATTTTGTTGGATCTCGTAGGCCAAATGGTCTTCATGGACGATAAAAGCCCTTCTATTCTATTCTATTCTATTCTATTCTATTCTATTCTATTCTATTCTATTCTATTCTATTATATTCTATTCTATTCTGCAACATCTTACTGCATGAGTCTCATTCTTTGATCTTTGTATTTTAGTCAACCGTGGAGCACTATCAATTGTCCTTTTACCTTGCATTTCCTATTCTCCACATCCTTTACGTGTTATACTCTTATTCTTTATCTAGCATATTATCGTCCATGGATGTTATTTATTTTAACTCAAGTGTTGGAAATGAAAGATTCATCACATAATTCATAATATATTGCTGACACAGTTCTTCAAAAAAAAAAAAAAAAAAAAAAAAACATTTGCATTTTGATCATGCAGTGTAAGTACTGTAAATATTATGTACAGGTTCACAAAGTTACTAGGGAAAATTCGATTTCCCTATACCATGGTGAAGATATTTCATGGTGAAGATATTTCATTATAAAAAAAGGGGAGACCATAGATATTATCGACACCATTTTCTAATTTAAGTGTTAAGAGGATAAGATGATTTTGGAGTCAAACTTGGTTTGAAATATGAAGAAATTCAGTCGGCCACTTCAGACGCCATAACCGTCGAAGGATCCGACTACTTATCTGGGTAAGCCGACTGCATTGGTGGTTGGCCGGAATACAAAGTTAAGGAGGAGTTATATTGCTGAACACATCTGTTATAGCAATAGGTTATGTGTACTTGGAGTCTTCAAGTATATTTGTGCTTGCCCGATCATTACTGATAGATTATGTGTTAAAGCTAAAGACTAAGATTTGATAAAAGTTTATATGCTACTTATGATGCATAGAGTATGTGTTGAAAGTATTAATTCATAAAGCATTCAAGTTAAAACTTGAATAGATTTCTATCTCTGAAAGTCAAAGTATTTGCTAACATTGGTATCAGAGCAGGCTTATCAGACCAGGAGCACTCTATTATCTATAATATCTAGTCGATTTGGAGCAACATTGCTGAGCACTGTGGAGGTCTACAATGGTGGACCAGGATTCCAAGTGTGGAAAGATGTTGTGAAGCATGTGTTGGAGGTGGAGGACCTCTGGAACCTAGTTGACCCTGATGGTGACATCAACGCAAACACCATAACAAGGTCGGCCAAGGCTCGTCAACATGAGGTCAAATGTCAATACAAGTCTTGTAATCTTTGAAGGGACTAGTCGTGAGCCTGGTAGATAGAGGCACAAGGGATAATCGCTATAAGGTCACCCCACAATCAGACTTAAGTTAAGGAATTTAAGTCCTAGGCAAACGTGGTGTTTCTTACTGAAACATTATGAAGAAAAGACCTCATCACAGATAGACTTGCTTGAAAATGAATTAATGGATCTAAAATTAAGGGAAGATGGAGATGTGACAGAATTTTTTAACAAGTTCGATAACATCATTGCTGATTTATCTGGAGCTGGAGTAAATGTATCAGAACGAAGCCAAGTGCTTCAAATTTCTAGAGCTGTAAGTGACAGTGAAAATCTTGCCTTATTTATTCGAAATATGAGTAAATCAAGGGAAGAAGCAGAGAACATACTCAAAACTGAATTTGAACAGAAAAAAATAACAAGGGAAGGGGAAGAAACAACTAAAATTTTATTTGCTGGTAAAAGGGATAAGATCATATGTTATAACTGCCATGAAACTGGACATTTCAAAAGGGAGTGCCCAAAATTGCAAAGGCAGATCAACTACTATACATGTGGAGGAAAAGGCCATGTAGCAGCAAAGTGCCCTACACCTAAAGACTATGGACGGGAAAAACATAAAGACACTGCATTCAGAAGAGGAAGAGGAAATTCAAGCAGAGGACGAGGAAAGAAACCGTCTGAAACTTATGTTGCAAAGGAAAAGGATGAAGAAAAATCTGAAAATGAGGATGATGAAGAGGTAATTCGTGCTTGTGCAATTATTGACAAGAATAACATTGCTAACAAATGTGATTCTCTTGTAGTTGATAGTGGAGCTGAAAGATCAGTAGTCCAATCTACTAATCTACTCAAGAATTTAGCAGCCACTCATTCTAGACGAATTCAAGTAGGAAATGGGAGTCTCCAAGAAATACAAGGGAAGGGGCTGCTGCAACTGATTGATCTAGATGGGAAAATAGTTGACATAGAGAATGTTTTATGTGTGCCTACCATAATCAAAAATTTAATTTCAGTCAATCAGTAAGTTGATTTGGGATACAGAGTCATCTTTGACTCTAATGAATGTAATATTTATCTTGGGAATGATTTAAAGTTTCGTGCAAAACGTTATGGAAACTCGTTTCAAATGAATAACATGATGTGTAACAGTGTGAATACTATTAGTTCAGCTGAGTTTAAACTTTGGCACAGCCGGTTGGCACATACACACTGTAATAACCTGAAATATCTTGCAAAGAAGGGTTGGATTAAATGCAATGATATAAAAGCTGACAAGTTTTTATGTGAAGGGTGCATACTTGGGAAATTAAACAGATTACCATTTGTGAAAGCAAAAACAAGAGCCAAAGAAGTACTTGAATTGGTCCATACTGATTTGTGTGGCCCTTTGAATGTGAAAGGGAGGACAAATAAGAGGTATTTCATTACTTTTATTGATGATCACAACAGGAAATGCAAATGCTATTGTCTGGAACGAAAATCTCAAGCCCTGGCTGCATTCAAACAGTATGTGGCAGAAGTGGTGAGAGAAACAGCAAAAAAGTTAAAATGTGTCAGGTCTGATCGAGGAGGAGAGTATTTATCAGCTAAATTCAAACTATTTTGTGTGGCAAAAGGCATCAAGAGACAACTAACCTGCAGGTACGGTCCTCAACAAAATGGAGTAGCAGAACGCAAGAATAGAACTATCATGGACGCTGTGAGATCCATGATAAAGAATAGTGGTCTTCCCAACAACTTGTGGGAGGAGGCATTAAAGACAGCTATATTAGTACAAAACAACCTCCCATCCTCGAGTACTAAAGGTAATGTGCCTGAACTCTTATGGTCAAAGGGAAATCAGCAAATGAATTATGAAATGTTTAAGATTTATGGATGTCTTGTTTATGCCCATGTTCCAAATGAAATAAGGAAGAAGTTAGACAACAAGGCAGAGATAGGGTTCCTAGTTGGATATGACGAGGAATCTAAGGGATATAGAATTTATGTCCCTGATAGCAAAAAGATAATAATTAGCAGAGATGTGCTATTTGACGAAGATACATTATATAAAGATAGATATAAAAAAGGAAAAAGGGTTAATGACCATGCTAAATCTGAAATATTAGGCCAGCAGCATAATGCAGATATTGATTCAGATTCTGAAGTTGAAGTAGGTGACACGGGCAGCAGACCAGCAACTGAAAATGATAATCAACACAAAGATCAAGAGGTGGTCCCTAAAAGAAAAACTCAAGCACAAAAATTGATGGAGGAGGTTGAACTAGAACCTGAATTGGATGGCAAAAATAATTATGGCAAGAGCAGAAGACTTGAAAAGCTTGGCATTGACACAGAGCAAATAATGGCTATCCTAGATGATGTGATAATTCCAAAAACATTTGAGGAAGCAATGGCAAGTGATGAAAAGGACAAATGGCTGACTGCAATGAATGATGAGCTGGAATCTTTTAGAGAAACTGAAACATATGATGTGGTTAAACACCCTGTTGAATATAACATAATAGGGAGTAAATGGTTGTATAGAATCAAGGCAAATTCAGATGGGAGTAAAAGGTATAAGGCACGTCTTGTGGCACAGGGATACACCCAAGAGAAAGGAAGGGACTATGATGAAACGTATTCTCCAATTGTGAAACTTACCACCTTAAGAATTCTGTTATCTCTTGCAAATGCATTAGATTTGGAGCTCCACCACATGGATGTTAAAACAGCCTTCCTAAATGCAAAACTTGAAGGGAAAGTTTTCATGAAACAAGCCCCAGGTTATGAGCAGGGTACAGGCATGGTTTGAAAACTCAATAGGGCAGTTTATGGGCTTAAACAATCTCCCAAAGAATGGTACTTGTGCATAGACAATTTTCTCAGGGATCAAGGATTTGAGAAGTTAAGAAATGATGGGAATATGTATAGATATCAAACTGGAAAATTGTTTTGCATCATTGCTCTTTATGTAGACGACTGCATCATGACAGCAAATGCACTTGAAGTATTAAATAAGTGCAAAGAAATATTGAAATAAAGATTCAAAATGTCAGACCTATGGGAATTGAAATATTTTTTGGGAATAGAGGAGAACATAAATAGGGAGAAAAGGATTCTAAAGTTACAGCAGAGTTTGCATATTGATAATATGCTTAAAAGGTTTAATTTACATGAAGCACATCCAGCTAAAACACCAATAGTGCCAGGGCGTAGACTGACTACAGAAACTTCTCTTACAGAGAAAGATATCAGTGATATGGAAAACATACCATACCATTCTTTGTAATATATTGATGACACAGTTCAAAAAAAAAAAAAAAGAAAAAAAAATACCATACCATACCGGGCTTTAATTGGATGTTTGCTATATCTGGCTAATAATACCAGACCAGACATCTCATATGTAGTTAATGTATTAAGCAGGAGATGTCATAACCCAACAAAAAATCACTGGATGGCAGGAAAACGTGTCTTAAAATATCTGAAAGGGACAAAATATCATGGAATCAATTATGATTCAACTGATTTACAATTATATGCATACAATGATGCAGATTGGAGAGGGGACTTGGCTTCCAGAAAATCAACATCAGGCTATGCAGTATTCTTAGGTGGTGGAGTGATCTCATGGAGGAGCAAGAAATAGAGTGCTATAGCAATGAGCTCAGCAGAGGCAGAATATGCAGCATCCTCTTTAGTAGCTAAGGAAATATCATGGCTAAGAAGACTTTTAGAGGAGTTGAACCGCAAGCAAACAGGGCCAATAAAGATCCTAACGGACAGCCAAAGCTGCATAGCAATTGTCAAAAATCCAGTAGACCATGAGCGAACCAAGCACGTTGAATTGAATATCCACTTTATTAGAGATTTGGCAGCTAAGAATTATGTGCAAATGATTTATGTGAACACAGCACTACAGGTTGCAGACATCTTCACAAAAGCATTACCTGAAGGAAAATTCTATCAATTTAAAACAGCATTGAAAAGTTGGTGAATTATGTGCTGAAGGAGGAGTGTTGGAAATGAAAGCTTCATCACATAATTCATAACATCTGCATTTTGATCATGCAGTGTAAGTACTGTATATATTCTGTACAGGTTCACAGAGTTACTAGGGAAAACTCGATTTCCCTATACCATGGTGAAGATATTTCATGGTGAAGATATTTCATTATAAAAAATGGAGAGACCATAGATATTATCGACACCATTTATTAATTTAAGTGTTAAGAGGATAAGATGATTTTGGAGCCAAACTTGGTTTGAAATAGGAAGAAATTCAGTCGGCCACTTCAGACGTCATAACTGTCGAAGGATCCGACTATTTATCTGGGTAGGCCGACTGCATTGGTGGTTGGCCGGAATACAAAGTTAAGGAGGAGTTATATTGCTGAACACATCTGTTATATTCAAGTATATTTGTGCTTGCCCGATCATTACTGATAGATTATGTGTTAAAGCTAAACACTAAGGTTTGATAAAAGTTTATATGCTACTTATGCATAGAGTATGTGTTGAAAGTATTAACTCATAAAGCATTCAAGTTAAAACTTGAACAGATTTCTATCTTTGAAAGTCAAAGTATTTGTTAACATCAAGGATGAAGAAATAGGTTGATTTGGTGAGTGGCCAACAACTACTGTTAGGAAAAAGTAGGTTGCTGACATTAGCTAGGAGTGCCCCCCTTCCTACAGTAAGTAGAATGGGGGACCTTCCTTCAACTACATCATGAAAATCAGTTATGCATCCCACTTGATCCCACACATAGAAGAAGAGCAATCACATTTCCATGTGAATATAAGAAAGTGTGGACACCACGCACTATGGCATGTTGAGTTTAATATGTATGTGCTAACTCAATTTTCTCCAAATCTTATGCTTCAAAGCTTAATGCATTTACCAATTGCAAAATATCTTTAAGTCTATCAATGGTTTATGCACAACAATTTCCACACAACTCACTTGTATTTCAAATCTAAAACTCTTCAATAGAAGAAGAAGAAGAAGAAGGGATTTTAACGTCACGCCACAAAATAATACAAATGATAAGTTTCTCCAACAACTATAATTTCTAACTAGTCATTAAACCATAACTAGTCATTAAACCATTGAAGAAAAATCACTGTAGCTCGGGCATTGACCAAATCCTTGTAGCTCAGTTGACCGGAGTTCCTGAGGCCTTATATTCGAGAAGATCCATCGTCTTTATATAGCTTGCACCGTTTTAGGCCCTGTAGATGCTGAAACTGGCCAATCTGGCGGTTATGGAGATGGATAAGCTTGCCTTCCGATCTTCATGTATATCCCACAGTCAGAGTTGCAAATTTCGGCATCTGACGAATTATCCCACAGGCCTAGCTTCAAAATAATGCACCTCGACCATTGAACTTTCATTTTTCTTTTTCTTCACACAAAAATACCCTTGCAACAATGTCTCCATGTTTGCTACTAATTCCACACCCTAATTATTGTTTGACTGGAACATACACCTGTTTAACTGGATGATACAACTACAGGGGAGCCAAATTGTGGTCCCTAATCCCCTGATGCTTTTATATTCCCTGTTTATCCAGTTCACCTTAGCCTTTAATGATAACAACACAAATATCACATGATTCCTAATTCCATCATTCCCCCTTCATGTGATATTCCCTGTCATCACATTGTAATAATTTCCTTATTTCCTGAAATCTGGATAATGGCAGTGCCTTGGTAAGAATATCTGCTCTTTGATCAACTGTACTAACATATGTCAAATGTACTTGATTTTTCCTGACCATATCTCTGATGAAATGAACTTCCATCTCAATGTGTTTTGATCTTTCGTGCAGAATGGGATTTTTTGACATGGCAATACAACTAGTATTATCACAATAAATAATTGTTGGTCCTCTTTGAGCAAATCCAAATTCTGCCATAAGTCTTCTTTCCCAAATTAGTTCTTTTGTCAACCGAGCAGCTGAGTTGTACTCAGCTTCAGCACTTGATAAAGCAATGCTGCTTTGCTTTTTGCACTTCCAAGCAACTGGGGCTCCACCTAATAGAATAACATATCCTGAAGTTGACTTTCGTTTGTCTAAATCTCCTCCCCAATCAGCATCACAATAAGCCTGGAATTGTAAGTTGGTTTCATTAAATACAATACCAAAATGCATTGTACCTTTCAAGTATTTGAGGATCCTTTTTGCTGCATTCCAGTGTCCTTTACCAGCCTTGTTATTGTACCTACTGAGAATATTGATTGCAAATGCAATGTCAGGCCTAGTACAATTGGCTACATAGGACAAACAACCAATCAAACTTCTGTAAGGTATTTTCTCCATTTGTTTACTTTCAGTTTCTGTCTTTGGACTCATATCTGCAGAGATTCTGTGACCAGGAACCATAGGAGTATATGCTATATTGCAATCTTTCATATGAAATTTTGTCAACATGTTTTGAATATGCCCTTGTTGACTCAAAGTCAATATCTTGTGATTTCTGTCCCTGTAAACATCTATGCCCAGAAACCTCTTTAATTCACCAAGATCACTCATTTGGAAACGTTTCTTCAAGATATCTTTGCAATGGTTTAATACTTGAGTTCCCTTTGATATCATAATACTGTCATCAACATATAAAGCAATAATGCACCAGGCATCTCCCATTTTAAACCTGTAAATATTACCATCATAATTGAGCTTCTCAAAACCTTGTTCTAAAAGGTATCCATCCATACATTTATACCATTCCCTAGGGGATTGTTTAAGACCATAGACTGCTCTATTTAACTTCCAGATTTTTCCTTTTTCCTCTTCAAATCCAGGAGCTGGTCTTAAATAAATTTCCTCCTCTAATTTAGCATTCAAAAATGCTGTACTTACATCCATATGATGGATTTCAAGGTCACAAGCATTAGCAATAGCTAATAACATTCTCAAACTATTTATCTTTACCAATGGCGAGAATGTTTCATCAAAATCTTCCCCTTTCTTCTGTGTAAAGCCCTGTGCCACAAGTCTGGCTTTAAATTTCTTTGCATTTTTGTCTATTCCTGGTTTTATTCGATAGATCCACTTGCTTCCAACTATGTTCTTATCAGAAGGAATATCCACTACAGTATAAGTGTTGGTTCTTTTGAATGCTCTCATTTCTTCTTCCATAGCACATTTCCAGTTCTTTCCATTTATATCTTGAACTGCCTCCATATAATTTTGTGGAATCTTATCTGTTTCAAGTATTAAAATGTCAAATACAGTATTAATTTCTCCTATGTGAGATCTAAGCCTTTTACTTCTTCCAAGTTCAGTTCTACCATAAGATTCTAAATTATGTTTGGCTTCTTCTGCCAACATTTGAGCTTCTGTTCGTTTGGGTTTTCTTTTTGGTCTATCAATTTTACCAACTTCTGCCTCTTGGTGTTCAATCTCTTGCTCAGCACCTGATTCCACTTCTGGCTCAGCAACACTACTTGGAATCATTTCTGACTCATTATCAGAGTCACTTACATCAGCCTGCTCCAATCCTTGAGTTTTTTCTTCTTCATTTATTGACTGATTTGCTTCTTCAATACTATCTTTTCTTTCACTTTCACATGGATCTTCAGTATTGATCTTGGGAATTTTTCTATAAAATTCCTTTTCATTGAAGACCACATCTCTACTCACTATAATTTTTCTTCTAACAGGGTCATATAATCTGAATGCTTTTGAGTTAGAATCACACCCTACCAGATAAGATATGTATGCTCTATCATCCAACTTTTTTCTCAGTTCTTCAGGAACATGTACAAAGCATAAACACCCATATGCTTTTAATCTATCATAAGAAAGTGACTTACCAGACCAAAGCATTTCTGGAATTGCACCTTTAATACTTGATGAAGGTAACAAGTTTTGAATGTAGACAGCTGTCTTCACAGCTTCATCCCATAAATAATTTGGTAAGCCAGAATACTTCAACATGGATCTCACAGCATCAAGCAAGGTCCTATTTTTCCTTTCTGCAACTCCATTTTGTTGTGGTGAGTATCTGCATGTTAATTGCCTCTTGATTCCCCTGCTTGCACAGAAAGCTTTAAATTCATCAGAGATATATTCACCTCCTCTGTCTGACCTTATACACTTTATTTTCCTTCCAGTTTCTAACTCGGTTTCAGCAGTAAATAACTTCAAGGCATCAGTAGCTTGATCTTTTGTTTTCAAAATATAACACTTGGTTTTTCGGCTGAAATCATCAATAAAGCTCATAAAATATTTATGTCCACTCAAACTAGTAACATTTATAGGACCACATAAGTCTGTGTGTACCAAATCCAAAATGCCCTTTGCTCTTTTGTGTGACCTTTTAAATGGCAATCTTGTTTGCTTCCCAAGTTGGCAGCCCCCACATAAAAACTTTTCTTTTTGTACTTTGACAGGTATTAATCCCTTTTCCCCAAGTCTTTTAATTATTGCAGCATTTACATGACATAATCTGTTATGCCATATTTTCTCATCTGAATATTCCACAAGATTAATTTCATGAATATGCTCCATATTAAATCCAAAAAGATTACCAACTCTTTTGCCAATAAACTTCAATTCACCATTAAGAAACACTTTACACTGAATCTGTTCAAACAGTACTTTATATCCCAAATCCACCAGCTGACATACAGATATGAGATTTCTAACAAGACTGGGCACACATAAAACATCTCTCAATTTTACAATTTTGCCATTTAAGTCAAACAACTCTAAAACTCCAGTATCTTCTATTTTCTTCAAACCTCCATCACCAAGTTGCACATGTCCTTCCTTCTTTTCCCAATCCTTAAGCATATGCAAGTCACACCACACTTTTTTCTGCTCCTGAATCTATAACAACAAATTTATTATTATTTTTCTTTGGAAACTCTGAAATATTGCAAGTTAAATTCTTGCTTACCTCCAAGGTGTCATCCTCAAGTTCACCTTCACTACTATCTTGCTTTTCTACCACATTAATACTTGCACCTTCTTTGAATTTTCCCTTGCCCCTGCCACCTCTATAAGTTCCAGAAGATCTTCCTCGACCTCTTCCCTTTTTAGGGCTTGGGCAATCAGAAGCAAAATGACCTTTACCTTCACAATTGAAGCATCTAAATTCCTTCTCACTATTATTTGGACATTCACTCTTTAGGTGACCATATTGATTGCATGCATAACAAGGTCCTACTCCCTCTCCCTCTCCCTCCCTCTAGCGCCCCCCTCCCTCTCCCTCTCTCTAGCGCCCTCACAGCGCCCAACTCCCTCTCTCTAGCGCCCTCACTCCCCTTGCATAGACCCCCTTGATTTGCCCCTTTCTGGCTTTCTCTCTCTAGGGTTTACAATCTCTCTCTAGACCCAAAACCCCCAAACCCCCCAAAGGCGCTCCACCATTTTTCCAGCCCCTAAACCGGATTCTAAGCACCCTTGAGGCAGCCAGAGACCCCTCGGACTTTGGAGCCCTCAAAACCCCCCACACACTGCTTTGGAGTTGGCATGCAACAATTGTGAGTGATGTTCTATTCTAATCTATGAGAAGCGTTGGCGATAGATTAGCGATGGCATGTTAAATGGTGTCGTGTTATACAAAGCTTTGGAAAGACCTATGAGAAGCGTTGGCAGTAGGTCAAAGTCAAAGTCAAAGGTGGTGGGCACCCCCACGAGGTGTTCTTTGGGCTCGCTAGAAACACACAGACACCCCTGCCCACCACTTAGGGTTTCCGTTGACTAGCCCAAAAGGTGCTCTGCCGGCGTTCTTGAGTCCCCAAATTCAATTCTAGGCACCCTTTTGAATGAGACCCCTCAAACTTTGGGAGTCATGGCTTAAGAAGATGGGCGGGCCAGGAAAAACAAAGGCGAGGGCCCACAGACAAACGGGTCCCGATCAGCCATCATGGGCGGGGAGAGTCATCCTCCATGAAGAAGGAGGCTGGGGCTAAGGCTAAAGGCCCTCAACGAGGCCGGCCCGGCGGAAGGGATTAATTGCTCGCACCACATAGGAACTCCCGCCACCGGCAGAGAATTGGAGCCACGCCAAAGCGGGGAATGGAGGCTAACAAAGGTGCTCGTGATTGAGGGCGTCTTGCCTTTGGCTGGCATGGCGGTGGAGATGGAGTCCTCGGCGATCCCATGTGCTCAAAAGGCAAATCGGGTCGAGAAGAACCGTATCACGTGTGCTTGGAGACCCGCACGCCGCATGTGGAAGATGGCCTTGGCCTTGCACACCCGGCGCAAAGCAGCCGAGCAGAGGATCGCGACATGCGGGCCGCCCCAGACTCGTGTTCATCACCGACGGACACCATGACACAGAGAGGGAGCAAGAATGCAGGAGAGCGATGGTCACGGCTGCCCCGGCGGACCGAGGTAGAGGCAGCCACCACCATGGCCGGGGAACCTGAGAACGCTCTCTTGAGGCGGCCGTGAACTGACCGGGATCTTGAGTAAAGATGGAGCAGCAAGCCGGCCCCTCGGCGCCGTGTCTTTGGGGCTCGAGCAGCTCGCTTCGCTCCCGAGCACGGGCTCCGGGGTTGCGGGCAACCATCCATCCGAGCGAGCCGGGGTCTCCCCTACCCAGGGTTCATAGTCGTTGCCGGCGGTCGCGGCCGGGGAGATGGCCAAGCGGCGGCCGGGGCTGCAAGAGGCTGTGCTCCCGGGCTTCCACCCGGGGCGAGAGCGGCGGCTCGGACCGCTATCGCCCGCCACAGCCTCTCCGCCCGCCCGCGCCCCCGCCGCTGCTGCCCGGCTCTCCGGCCACTCCCGCGCCATCCCGGCCACACTCCGGTCACTCCCGCCATCCCGGCCACCACCCACCACCCCGGCCCGGGACCCGGCCCGCCCACCTTGGACCCTTGAGCTGCGAGAACTCGAGGGTGTAGGGCGGAGAGGCCTGTCACGGTAGTTGAGGCATGCCGGAAGCAGGGAGAGTCTGCGCCCACAACATCGAACACACACATTCGATCCGGATGACATTCCGAGGCCGATTCACATTTCTCGGCGGCCGGCATGGGGCACCGGCCGGGCGTGACCGCATTGTCATATTCCGCGGTTTGCGGATGCACAAGTGCGTGATGCCATATTGTGCCGGGGCGGATGTTGAAGGGGACATCCGCATGCGTGGGCCGGGACCTCACACCAATCTGCAAGGAGGCAGGCAGACAGGGAGCTTGTCAGGGTCGAGGCATTCGCCAACGGGTGCCGCAGGATTCGTTCGAGGCAGGATGCACATTTTTCTGACAGCCTGCTGCTGCGAGACCCCGCAGCCCCAACCACGGTACCGCACATGGCCACCGCTTACGCTTCTACTACCCACGGCCCCCTTCTCCTGCTCCTACTCCTCGCTCCCTCGTGGCCTACGCCCTCTCGACCCACATCTTTGCCTCGCTCCATCTACTTCTCCTTTCGACCTCGCTTCCCGTCCCTCCCCATGACTCGGGGCTGCGCGATACCATCCCCTGGCGACAAATAGGAATTGTGCCGCCGGGTGGTCTCATGGAATTGTCGAGGCTTCCCTTGGCGAGAGAGGGGGCAGTCGAACTCCGTGGCAGCGGTATGGATCTCATCTTCCTCATGGAGACATGGGAGCATCTTTGAGCCTGCGAGGCTACGATTTCTTGGGTTACCAACATTTCGGTCTTCAATACACATACAGACGGCGGGGTCATGGTGGAGTGGCTTGCTACTACGGACAACCTTGGCACATTCGGTTACCCTCCGAAACACGCAGACACAACCTGGGTGCCACGGGTTCGTGTGCATAATACCGGTGGCAACCCTCTTTTTCGGCGCTGTTGTTATTTCCCTCACGTAGACAACACCTTCTATCGCAGCCACCACCCGATGCGGATAGGATGGACCCGTATGTCGATCTATATGATGACATCTGGCAGCATCAGCGATTGGGCGAGGTCGTCCCTTCTTGGAGATTTCAATGCCGCGGACGGGGTAGAGCAGCCCATGCGACTTGACCCCTCGGCGGCGATGTCCTGCAGCTCGCCCTTGAAGTAGCCCGGCCACGCGGGTCGGATGGCGCCTGTGTCTTTCGCTTTGTGACGATTGCTCTGCTATGTGGCATTTTTGACTTGATAATTTGCAATGGCCTTTCCGCGGTGGCTCGATTCTCGCCAAGTGCACACGAGGCAGGACAATCGGGGGAGGGTCTAGTGTGGTGGACTATGTGCTTGTAGTTGCGCCAAGATATGCATCTCATCGGTCGTTTTAGGGTGGCGCAGGGCGATTCGGGATGAGGAGGTCGACTCGGATCACCTCCCACTTTATTTGGACCTGGTTTGGCGGCGCCCCAACCCCCACTATGCCCGCCCTTTCGCCGTCCTCCGGTTGAGACTTCGATTATGAGCAAAGGCGAGAGGACTCTACGCCGGAATGCTCATGGGCGCCCTCGGTAGTGCGGACCTCCACACTAGAGCGGCAGAGCCGGACCCGGTGACCGGCTATTACGGGATGCGGCCGGGCGAGTGCTTTGGCGGGCCCCGCGTAGCAGGTCAGGGTAGGCAACATTCCACGTAACCGATGGTTTGATGCGGGTGTAAAAAGCATAGCGGCGGCTCGTCACATTACGGATCGAGTGTACCCGCTTGCGAGCCACCACAGTCTGGCGCCCATCGGAAGGACACAGTTACGCTGCACCTTACCAAGCATCTCGAGGGGAGATGTTAGGCCCTGCGGACACTCATCTCGAACCTTTTGGCGCGAAGTGGAGAAGACAAGCCCGACCCTCTGGGGGACATCACACCCGAGGCGGTGGGAGCGGTACTTGCGACGGCTCTATGACCCGCCCGAGGGGCAGCGATACGCCCATACCCCCAGGGATGGCCCCATTGGTTTCGTGGCCGAGGATGTTGAGGGAGGGCACAGCGGCTAGCTAATGGGAAGGCGGTGACCTCGATGGTATGCGGGCGAGTTACTCAAGTGGGCGGAGAGCCGCTTGTGCCGGTCCTCACTACCCCCATTTCAGCGAGCATTGCGATTGAGGGTTTCCCAGACAATGGACCACAAGCGGGGTTGTTCCCATTCACAAAGGCGGGCGACCCACTTTGTCCGACCAATTGCAGGACGATCATGGTCGGTCCGGTATTTGCCAAACTGTTGGTGGCATTCGAGCAGCGATTGATTGACGGGTAGAGGCAATGGATGTGCGAAAGCCCTCACACAGGCCGGCTTTTCGACCCGCCACTCAACGATTGACCATATCTTTACGGCTGCGGGCGATTGAAGACAAGCGGAATCATCTATTTGGACTTGTATTGCTGCTTTGTGGACTTCATAAAAGGCTTTTGATACGGTCCCGGGGAAAAGGCGTAGGCTAGGCTGCGTCAACTGGGGCATTTTTGTCGCGTAATGCCATATACTGAGGTTGTATGAGAGTTGTTTTGGCGGGAGATGCACCGGACGGGCTGCTGGGTCGGCGGTAGGTTGCCCCTCTCGCCAACACTTTTTGCCTCTACATTGATCGTTAGAGCCCCGGCTTCGAAAGCATGGGGATGGCATACGACTTTGCACCGTGTCATCCGCGGCTCATCTATCGCGGACGATGTTGGCTTCTTTGGCCCCACACCCGAAGCTATGCGGTCTCACCGGATGCTCTAGACACATTTTGTCGCTCTGGACATGCGGCGTCAACTGGTCAAGACGGTGGTTCTCATATCCTCTTCCGTCACCCCATGCCTCCCCGCACTCACATATCTGGGGGCGGCCTGTGGACGCCACGCCCACCTACAAGTACCTAGGGGTGGAGTTCCCCTCCTCGCTTTCTGGCTGGAGGCGTCTATCCGCTTATGGGTGACATAAAAAAAAGCTTTTATGCCATGCGACAACAACTTATCCGTGCGTAGCTATATGATTGGGGCCATCGGTCACATTGTTCCGCACCGGTCAGCCCGCCCTTCCTCAGACGGGGTCGAGGTTTGGGGCCGGCGCCTCTTTACACCGGAATGACTTGGAGCGGTGCAGAAGGCATTTTGGCACCGGGCAATTAAGGGGGTGAAACCTTCAGTCCCTATCGATTCGGCTGTAGAAACTGGATTCTTGCCGCTTCAGCGGGCAGCCCTTGATAGACACATCGCCTATTTTGAAAGTGGTTACTATGGGTGATGCTCGGCTCCCGACCGGGCTACAGCGTGGGCCATGAGTCCGCGCCGGCGGCTTAGGGCCTGTTGGAGGGGTAAGAGAGATCGATGGTTCGCCGGATGGAATGTGCGGGGAGCACGCATGCGCATACCTGGGCGCGGCGGCCGATCGTGGCGTACGCAGGAGTACCCTAGATGCTTGTTTCGCTTGGCAAGCTCGGGACCCCGTGTTTCCAGAGCGGGGAGCACATCAACCCGTGTTAGCGGGGCCCACACCTCTACCGCGTTCCCAAATGCCTAAAAAAGCGCCGCAGACTCATTGCCTCCATTCGCATTGTGTGCCCACCATCTTCGCATCGAGGCAGGCGGGCGGTGGATTGGAGAACCCCGCCCGGGGCGAGCCGGGCTCTGGTCTTGTCAAACGGGTGCCATTGAGGATGAGTCTCACACTTTCGAGTTGCCCGCCGTTCACCGATCCGGCCCAGATCGCCTCTTAAATGCGGCCGGACGTGCCCTTGCATTTGCTGATGAACACGCCGCCGGCGATGCGTGCCCGGGTCATACATCCAGGGAGGTATTGGACCCGAGGTCACCTTTGCCCCCCCGCGGCTGTCCGTGACTAGGCAATTCTGAGGGGTGGTGCATGATCGTATATATTGGGATGTTTTACGCATTTTATATGATTAGCCACGGTTTGTCGGCCAGGTGATTGTCGCCCACGGTTTTTCCCTCGAAAGCCCTTTGGGGCGGGGTTTTAATCCAGGGTTAATCCGCTTGCCGCTGCTTTTTGTATTGGGTCCCATAGACCGATTGGTCTCCGTGGACGATAAAAGTACCTTCCTTCCTTCCTTCCTTCCTACCTTCCCTCTTGAAAAACCACCTCTTTTAGTCTTACCTGTATACAAGACTTCTGTGGATTGATCAACTTCCTCCTGTGTAACAGTAGACTGCTCAAATTCTGTACGTATCATTCTGATAGCATGCTCCTTGGAAGTGGCCACATTTCTGAGTAAAGTTGCCAAGTGATTATTATGAGATACTGCTCTTGCCAAAGCTAGTATTTGATATTGTTCATTCAAGATATTTCCAGCTCCCTCAAGATCTGCAATAATAGAATCAAATCTCTCCAAAAAATCAGTCAAGTTATCTTTCTCAAACAACTTCATTTTCCTTAACTGTTTTTCCAGCACATCCATTTGTGAAGAACTCTTTTGTTCATAGTGCTTTATCAAATAATCCCACATTTCCTTAGGCTTCATACTTGAGCTTCAGGTTTTAAGGCGGTGCCTACCTTACACATGATTATGGCTCGAGCCTCCATAATCTTAGCTTCATCTCCCGCTCGAACTCGAGAGAAGTTGCCCTTGCGGTAGACACACATTCACCAAGTCCCCCGCACTGATTGAGCATTACTACTACTAGCGCGGGACTTGAACCACCGAGCTAGTACCGGCATTCTTGGCGTACCATCAAACAAATACCACAAATTTTCAAACTCCAGCACGCCTCTAATACTCTCCTTCCAAATTTGAAAGCCTCCATCTTCCTTAAATACTTCAATTGCATTTAATAAGTTAGCACCAAATCTGGTTGTCATATTGACTAGAACCTGGATGCTCTGATACCAATGTTGAGTTTAATGTGTATGTGCTAACTCAATTTTCTCCAAATCTTATGCTTCAAAGCTTAATGCATTTACCAATTGCAAAATATCTTTAAGTCTATCAATGGTTTATGCACAACAATTTCCACACAACTCACTTGTATTTCAAATCTAAAACTCTTCAATAATACAAATGATAAGTTTCTCCAACAACTATAATTTCTAACTAGTCATTAAACCATAACTAGTCATTAAACCATTGAAGAAAAATCACTGTAGCTCGGGCATTGACCAAATCCCTGTAGCTCAGTTGACCGGAGTTCCTGAGGCCTTATATTCGAGAAGATCCATCGTCTTTATATAGCTTGCACCGTTTTAGGCCCTGTAGATGCTCAAACTGGCCAATCCGGCGGTTATGGAGATGGATAAGCTTGCCTTCCGATCTTCATGTATATCCCACAGTCAGAGTTGCAAATTTCGGCATCTGACGAATTATCCCACAGGCCTAGCTTCAAAATAATGCACCTCGACCATTGAACTTTCATTTTTCTTTTTCTTCACACAAAAATACCCTTGCAACAATGTCTCCATGTTTGCTCCACACACTAATTATTGTTTGACTGGAACATACACCTGTTTAACTGGATGATACAACTACAGGGGAGCCAAATTGTGGTCCCTAATCCCCTGATGCTTTTATATTCCCTGTTTATCCAGTTCACCTTAGCCTTTAATGATAACAACACAAATATCACATGATTCCTAATTCCATCATGGCAGCAGTTTGGGTCACATTCTCATGTACATGGCCTTACATCTTAGGGCCACTGGGACATGCACAACACAAACTTGATAGGGATCTTATTTTGGATTTTGGATAGCATCGAAAGTAACAAAGCTTCCATCTATTGTGCACGTACATATGGATCCGACTAATTTATGATTATGATATGATGTGCACATGATTTTTTTTTTGAGGTTTCTTGCAGGTTACAGCTAATGAACTTTGGAATGCATAGTGACTAGTTACAGAGAAGTATGAATAATGTACAAAATTGGGGCCATTCCCATGTGCATGGCCTTATATCTTAACATTATTGGGATGTTCGCAATATAAAATGATAGGGATGTTTTGGTTATTTGTTTTACTTATTCTTACCATATCTTGTGTTAGTCGGGGTAATTCAAAATAGTAAAGCTTCGATTTGTTATGGATGTACATACAAATCTGACTAATGTATGATAATGATATGATGTGCAAATGGTTTTTAAGAGGTCCGCATGGAAAAGTGGTCCTGGTGGAGAAACCCCATACATACACAACCTCAAGTACCTCATGTCCATTGTGCATGACTTTCTTTCTTGGATCTTTGTTTTTTAGTCAATTGTGGAGCACTACCATTTGTCCTTCTACCTCACATTTCCTATTCTCCACATCTTTACTTGTTATATTCTTCTTCTTTACATGGCATATTATCATTCGTGGACATTAAAATAATATCCATTCATTTATCTTTTTAACTCAAGGATGAAGAAAAGGGTTACCATGGTGGGTGGTCTTCAACCATTGTTAGGTAAGAGCATGCTATCAACATTAGCTAGAAGTGCCCCCCTTCCTACAGTAAGTATAATGAGGGACCTCCTTCCTTCAACTACATCATGGAAATCAGATATGCATCCCACGAGGAGCAATCACATCCCATGTGAGCATGATATGCTGACATGCGGCAGCAGCTTGGGTCACATTCTCATGTGCATGACCTTATATCTTAACGTCACTGAAATGCACACAACATAAACTAATAGGGATGTTATTTTGGCTGGCACACACATATGGTTCTGACTAATTTATGACTATGATATGATGTGCAAATGGTCCTTCTGGAGGTTTCTTGCAGGTTACATCTAAGAAGCCCCCCAATGCATAGTGACTAGTTACAGAGATATATGAATAATGCATAAAATTGGGGCCTATATAAGAAGAGGTTTCAGTAGAATTATTCATCTCATCATCTCACTTTAAGATGGATTACCTTGTTTATTGCATGATGCTCCTCTTAGGCTTGTGCCATGGCACTTACGCTCAAGAAGGTAACTTAATATGCTCTTTTTCCTTTTCTTGTTGTACAACAGCATGCTAATTAGGTATGTTTTGCAGATTACAAGCAAGCTCTTGGCTCTGGCGCATTTCTGCCCAATGTTGACACTCTGGATAATCTCCCCACCTCTAGAAATATTTTCTCATCTGATATTACTCAGTATATAATAAAGTCAACTTATGCCGTGGTGAAGGACTTCAATCGTTTCTCTAAAGAGACGAAAGAAGTATATGATGAGGTAAGTAACTTCATCTCTCAACAACTTGATAAGTAAGTTATGTTCCTGACTAATCATTTGTGCTCATTACGTTAGCTTGCCCAAAATGCTGGCATTTCGGGGTCTTATGCCTCCTTAAGCTTCAGTCTGGATCAAACATTCAAAGTCATAAGCAAGAGCTCAAGTGAAATTACATCAGCATATGTCAATGTATACTCATTTGGATACAAGGCTGAACTACAAAAGGATACAATATCTAACGTAGCGCTCAACCCCGAGCTTCTAGCGGATCTACTATCTCTTCCTCAACCTGTTGAGAACCCCCACGAGTCATCCTCATGGCTGCATTATGAAGACTTCTTGAAGAAGTGGGGAAGCCACTATGTAACTGCAGTCTACACTGGATCATGGTTGCAGCAATGGAGTGTTGCCTTAGTAGTAGTAGTACTTTCATGCAGACCGATTTCACGGCCCGCGCTTGTCTTAAATTTGGAGCTAAGAGGGTGGAGATTGATGCATGTGCTGGAATTTCTACAAGCCAAATGGATAGTGCCAGCAGCTTTGAAATGAGTGATACCTTATTTGTCAAGGGAGGAACCCCCGAGACCCGTTCTCAGATAACTACTGAACGCACTCCTGAGCTTCTAGCTCAGTTCAAGTTAGAGGGAAGTAGTAGTGAGGTTCTGGCCCAGGACAAATTTGCTACTTTGTGGGATTTGATTCGAGAGCGTTTTGCAGTGGGGAGCAAGGAATGGCAGATTGCTACCAACCTTGAGGCTTACTACCTGGGATATCTAGCATTTGATTGCAAGTATAGGGTGTCAGCTGGGGAGATCATTCAAGAATTTGTTGCTAAATCTGGACCTTATAGCACCACATTTTATCAATGTTTGCGCTCGTGTAGAGGATGCCATAGGGATGCCGATTGTCATATTGGAGGAGCTGGTTCAGTGTGTTATTGTTATGGGGACACTTGTATTGAGAAAGATGCCACAAATCATCCGAGGATTCGTCAATATCAATCAGGTTCCTATCTTGAGGAGGAGAACCTCAGCTGCAGGTATCAAGTTGGTGTTTGGTGTGCATGTAGGAGGTGGGATTACTTTGACGAGGAGGGTTGTACAGATGCACATGTTGTCAACTGGACTCAGGAAGACATTGTCAAGATGCTTATCAGTGCCAACACCACTAGACCTAGTGATGTTGTTGCATCCTTTTAGATTTAATACCACCATCCACCACACTATAATTACACCACCATGAAGTTGACAACACTTCATTAAATAATGTTCTTTTCCACTCCATGTTATAATGAGTTCTAAATATATTGAGATAAATATTTATGACTATTTTAGGTACACAGTAGTAACTTTTTCCCGAAAAAGTCGAGCATAGTATAACTCTCTATAAGAATATTGATGCGATGCATTATATATATAATATCCCAATATGCCAAAACAATATATTGTTAGAGGGTTGCCTTAAGTGCCCCTTCTGAATTCTCAAGAACTAGATGTCTTTAATCAATATCTAGCATAATAACATTGTTCTTTTTAGCGCAACAGCCCAACCTCGAGTGTCACATTATCTAGAAGTCTTGCTTATCCACGTCATAAAATTTGACATGGCCACATTCTAAACCATCAGTATTAATCTATATAAATATAGGGCTCAAAAAAGTAGCTGGAAATGCCACCTAAGGCTGCCCTAAAATAAAGTGCTCCTGCCTCTTGCGTTCTCCAAGGACGATGTTTCTCCAAAATGGCCAGATTCTCCCCAAGAAGTCATCTCTAGAATGGCGAGATTCTCCACAAGTGGTCAAAATTTCCTGCAATATGTTTGCATTCTTCCTTTGATTCTGTCCGAAACCAACAAATTCAAAATCAAAGTTCTACAACAATTTGGATGCCTTAATCCTTCTGCTTTTTTTACTGTCCAAGCCTCAACTTCCAGTAAATTGCCAGAAGCAGCCTACACCCTGAATGCCTGCACACATATGAAATTGGCTAGTCTTTCCAAGTACATGCACAACGATTAAATCGGCTCTTCTTTGCATACAGTTCCAGAAATGAGATAACCTATTTGTTTATTGTACAACTTTATGGGAGGCAGAATGCTCTTTTGTAGAGATGCTTTTGAGGAAATAAAATGTACAATAGCAAACCATGTCTATTGCTTAATAGGACCTTCCCACGATGAGATTGTAGAAACTTCATTCAACTCCCTTTTAGAGATTGTTCCTTCTTTATAAGAGTTTATAATTTTCTCAGAGACTTGATAGTTTTACAGGCTGGTACAATATTGACCATGAAGCAAGCAGAAGATGCAAAAAATGGATGGTGTGAACTTCTTCATGTCCTGTCATGATGGAAGTGAGTATTTAGTTTCATTTATACAGTAGGATTATCTGAAGACGTTTTTGGTGAGAAACATGTTCGTTCATCCAACATACATACATACATACATACATACATACATACATACATACTTGAGGTATGTATGTTCGCATCATACATACTTGAGGTTCTAGATGAACGTCTTCAATTACTGAGCCCTCAGTAGTCATTATCTCCGATTGTCTAGTATCATCATTACTGCAAAGGTTTTTCCCTTGAAAACCTTTCGAGGCAGGGGTTTTTTAATCCTAGTAGTAATGATTGTACTAGCCCATTGTATGGGTCCCATGACCTATTGGTCTCCGTGGACGTTAAAAAATCTATTCTATTATATTCATCCAAAGAGTGTTCTGAGCATTTGCTGTATTGGCCTATGAGAATGAGCTTGCGCTATATGTTCCTGGGACCATGACTCCAACCGATGTCTGTGAATCTTCTGGTTGCACTCATGCTTCAATTTCTTCATTATACTAGCTCCTTTTATTAGGTGAAAGCTGCATGCAGCCATGGTGTGACGTTCCCTGGAAATATACACTATAAATATGTATATTCCTGGGCCAAGTCACCGTACAAGCCTTGTACACCATAGTAGGTGGAAAAGGGAGCATGACTAAGTTATTCATATAACTTAGCCAACCTTAGGCATAGGGCCATTTCCACATGGCCTCACCCTATTGGGCATCTGCCACATGGAAGCACCCCGTTGGAGCCACGTGGCAATGACATGGAACCCTAACCTATAAATGGCCAAATCCTAACCCTGTGACGTTCCAGCATAATATACGGTCCAAATACGTATATTATACTACCATGCCACTTGTACATGTCACCTTGATGACATGTACTTAGGAACCATAAAGGGTTGCACCCTAGGAGACAACCTCGTATGTTGCACATGTTTATAAACATATGCATTTAACCCCCTTGCCTCATGGCAAAACCCCATAGGTGCTTTTAACCCTAACCCTAAAAGGTCATGTAAAAGGAACAAAAGGAAAAACCCTAAACCTTTTCCATTTTCGCATTTCGGCTTCCTTGAGCCAGGTGCGGGAGCAAGCCAGGGACCAGGTAACCAGTGATTCTGTAGTGCAATGCCGACTTTTAGTCTGGCAATGAGCTGGGATAGCATGTTAGATCAGCCTTATAAACCCTGAGATCACAAACCCTAACAAAGGAACCTAAGTATATATGTTTAGGTAGATAGATTAGTTATTCTATATTTCAGTTCTTTGATGATGATGTTCTATTCTATGCGCACTCCTATGTATCGGGAAGGGGGGTAGAGTCCCTAAAAGCCTTAGTAGTTGATGTACCTAGATAGCCTCATTAATTCCCAATTAATGCGGCCTGTGCATAGGAGCCCACCTGGTTATAAGTGGCGGGGCTAGACCGGTGGATGAGGAGGACATGTCCCATTACAGATTGATCCCTCTGATGTGTGTAAAACCTAACAAGGATCTTAGCGGGCTAGGCCTAATGGCTTGCCACTGTGTGTGGGCAAGGCATGGGCTCAACACCTCTTGGGTGATGCGTCACCTTCAATGAGGTTCAAGTCGTAGACGAGCAGTGGCCCTCTAGCCGCCTATGATGGGCATGCGTGCCTCTGGAGGGGGTGATCCCCTTCCTGCCTCATCGGGGCTGGGGAGATGAAACCCAGTAGTAGCCCCCTTGGCTATGCACCTGATAGGCTACGGTCCAGCTCCAAGACTGTCAACCTATTCTACAAAGTATGCACAGGGGGGGCAGATGCCAGCCCAATCCATTGCCATAAATTCTGTCTGCATGACTTCTGGAGCCCCAAGCCGTCAGTCCATACCCGTGAGTCTGAGCCTTGGGTAGGATATCCCCTTTGATGATGTTGTTGATATGTTTTCACATGTATGCTATGATGACCATCCTTTATGGTGGAGCTATTTATGTTTGATGTCATGTGCCCATGTTTATTTACGCTTCCACATCTAGGACGGTCCCGAAGGAGGATGGGATAAATGACCCGTCCATTCTTCCTCATCGATTCCCTGCTGGGGGATTGGTGTCAGGTGGTCGGCCTCTGTCAGCTTGGCTGCTAGGGGATGAACTCCGCCTTTCGATATGATGGGAGCATCATGTAGACAAAGTAGGGGACGTCACAGTGGTATCAGAGCCATGTTCTTGCTAGATCACTGATCAAATTCCTCGATAGGACTAATAATAGACCTTCAGTCTTGGGGATAACAACCCAAGCATGAACTTCGGAAAATGGAAAAAAAAAATTCCATCCTTAGAACAACAAATTAAGATAATGTTAATTAGGAAAGAGAAATTAGAAATCCTGAAAAAATTTGGCCATTAGGGAGTAACCCTCACAGAGTGCGCCCAGGGCCTTTTCAAAATTTTTGAAAGTGCCTCTCGTGCACTGTGTGAGTGTTGACCAATTTTGACCTAGAAAGATACATGATTAGAGTAATCGGATACATGTTCTAACACTAAGAAACTGTTTAGAAAACAAAAAATAGAGCCAAAAAAGAGTAACCCTCACAGAGTGCGCCTAAGGCCTTTTCAAAAATTTTGAAAGTGCCTCTCGCGCACTGTGTGGGTGGTAGCAATACTTTTTGTCTAAAAGAACCTAATGTCTTGATCCAGCAAACACTAATGATTTAAATAATGGTATAACATGAAATTGCCGGTCGGAATCCTAAAACTTCCAGACCTATAAATAGACCCTTAGGGTTCTACATTTTCACCGTACTCTTCCAGCTTGCTGCTCTCCGACCAAGAAGGTGATTTCTAGGCGCTCGGAAGGCGATCGAGTTATTTCAAAACATAGCCCGCACCAAACAGACTGCTCGGGTGGTTATGCCAGATGGATCCACAAGCGTCCAACTCATCGTAGTGGAGCAGAAGGCGAGGGAGGCTCGAGAGCGAGCCGGAAATGAAGAAAATTTAAAACCAAACCCTGAAACCCAGAAGGATAACGAACAACATCAGGATCAATAAGACCCTGATCACCAAGAGAACCCGGAGAATCAGGACAACGGGGGCGAGGAGGAGGAGAATGAGGAGGATCGTGCGGCAACAGAGGAGTTGGCCTGTCGCCAAAGGAAAGTCGACAAGATGAAGAAGGCAGCCAAAAGAAAGAGACTTGCAGAGAAGGAGAAGTGCCAGAAGAAGAAAGAGGCCAAAGGGAAAGACCCAGAGTTGCCGAAGAAACCCCAGAGGAAAACAAAGAGCACACCAAGCAAAGGGGTTAAAATAACTGAGCGGGAGCCCGATAGGCCCTCTTCCTCTTCATCTGAAACAGAGTCGAATGAGCATGCTTGGAGGATACCCCGCCCAACAGAAGGATCGGACCTTCCAATCCCAAAAGTCAA
Source organism: Isoetes taiwanensis (assembly GCA_021234155.1). NCBI lineage: Eukaryota > Viridiplantae > Streptophyta > Lycopodiopsida > Isoetales > Isoetaceae > Isoetes > Isoetes taiwanensis. The sequence goes on along the minus strand of JAJEKV010000065.1, from coordinate 5,791,240 downwards.
GAAGCTGCAGCACCACCTCCCTATCCGTCATGGCCGAAGCCAACAACAGATCCCAAGAAGGTCAAGCCAGCACGGGAGTCATATGTACTCAAGCATGAGTGGGAGTACAAGAAGAAGATGAGGGAGTACAAGGAGTACATGAAGATGTACGAGGCGTACTCCAAGTACTACGAAGCAAATAAGGTGACGTACGTGGAAGGAGGAAGGCCAACAAGAGAGAACACTTTGAAGCCGCCCCCAGAGAGACCCGTACCACCAAAGAAGCCCATGAAGCAAAAGTCAGACTCATACTTCGCTAAAGCTGCTCGAGAGATTCGGCATTTCCAGAGGAGCTATGGACTTCTTATAACAAGAGCCACGTTTGCAAGACTGACCCGTGAGATCTTGCAAGAGTTCGACAAAGAGAAGCAAGTACAGATGACATGTTGCTTGCATTGCAGGAGGCAGCCAAACAGAAGCTAGTGCAGCATTTTGAAGACTCCTTAGTATGTGCTCTCCATGCACAAAGAGTCATCTGCATGCCCAGGGATATGAAGCTGGCCAGCTTTATCAAGAAAGAAGATTGTTTAATATGTACTTATAAATCCTTGTAAATATAAAAAGTGTTTTTAATTAAGTTGCAAAATGTAATAATGTACTTAATGAGGTTGTATTAATAGCATGTGCAATTTGTATTAATTAATTTGGCCTAAAAGTGACTGAATAGACCCCCACCACTCACAGAGTGCGCCAAGGCTCTTTTTCAAAAATTTTGAAAGTGCCTCTCGCGCATTGTGTGAGTGTCTGGCCACTGATCTATACCTAGACTTGTCCAAAACCAGAAACTAAGGGCATAGCCCGACTTAACTCCTCGAGATAAGTAGGATTCTGCCCTTATACCATATTTTTCGAGTCATCTAGGACCTAAACAGGAGCCCATCCCTCACAGAGTGCGCCAGGACCCTTTTCAAAAATTTTGAAACTGCATGGATGCACCAACTCGAGTGTCAACCTAAGTCTAGACATCGCTGCTCATCCATCCACAATCTATAGTACACATATTCTTTAATGCATAGATTAAAAACTAACCTTAACGGATGGCAGCACACATAATGCACAGACTCTAGAACACGCATGTCAAACTTTTTAATAACTTTTGAAATACACAGATTTACCTCCTGCAAGAACTATCCGATTCGATTTGTGTTCTCTAGGGAACCTCCACGAGTCGGGGGGCGGCAATTTTAGGAAAAGTTGGCAGATGTGTTCTCTAGAAAATCAAATTGATTCAATTATGATTCTAGGAAAAGTGGGCATAAATTCTCAACAACATGCTAGAAGTTTCATGAATTTTCGTGGATGTAGATCAAATCCAATGATTTTAAGGCTCTCCACGTGCACAAAAATTCTAGTGATTGCAACGTGGATAGCCTCAGAATGCTCGAAGCCTTGGATGGGCATTTGTGCAAAAGTGCTAAAAAACGACTGCCTAAAACTTGGGCTCCAGCGTCCATGAAATATAGATTTCCGTACATATCTCTACTAAAATCGATGCACCCCATACGATAAAAAAAAGGCCCTAAAAACAACAGTGGCAACTATATAAGTCTATTATAATTTTAATATTCATAGGCTACATAAATTATCTTTTTTTAGGTTTTGTATAGTACGAACAATGGGATTGTATCTTTGAAAGTTTGACAATTGCTTACACCGTATTTGTTAAGTTCTGTCATTCCGGCATGGTCTCTCCTGTCTTATATTATTCGACTATAGTGCAAGGATGCTACTTTCAACGAACTCCCAAAAATGCCTTTTGCATTGCAAAAATAATGCTTTTGAGCTTTTAAGCAAGCATAACATTCAACAGTAATCCTGGCCAAACTTACAGCTTTGGAAGATAAAAATGTTTGGGGCAGCTATTTCTTGTAATTATTAGTCATTATGATTTATAACAATGAATAAAGAAATCAAAATTGCTTTTTCCTTCTCTCAATAAAAAAAAGAGATAAAATCAAGCATACTTTACCTGCTTAGGGTGGATAGCTAATGCATTTTACTTCTTGAATCTGGTTCTATGGTCTCTGCCTGGATGGATATGATGCATTCCACTTTATGAGTTGGGTTTTATTGGCAATCATAATGCTAGGATCATAGTTTCTCTAGTGCAGGACATACTCAATAAAGAATTGTTGTGGATTCTCAATACTGCAAAATGCATTCTTGAGGTGTTCTTTGTACCCCTTGGAAAAATTCGATCCTTAATAATATGTGAAGAAAGAAATGTTCTTTCTTGTTAGATCAGATGACACGTGTCCTACGTCGGTATCCTATACTGAAAAGGACTCCATACAAGATCCAAACCTCCCTCATTATAAAGAGATACTAGTTTCCTGGCGGGAGCCTATAATTAGGAAGGTATCGTTTATGCAATGCTAGTCTCCTGAACGAACCAGAGGCCCAAAAATGCATGCGATACATGCATGCTCCTCCAATCTAGAATCTCAATCCAATGGCTCGTATCAATGGGATTCTGGAATTGGACTCGCATTAATACGACAAAATTCCTACAAGGAGAGGACTTCCATTTCCTAAAACGAGATCAAGGGCGAAGGTCGACGGACTTCGTCCGAAAAAGTGACAAGGCTGAGTAAGAATGTGCCATAACGAGGGAAGAAATGTCAACATGGTCAGGCCAACCAGGAAGAAGCCCCTCCCCTGCATGGGTTTCAAGAATGAGAATAAAGTACTTTTGAGAGAGATGAGGAAGCGTCAATGAGAAGTTGATGAAGAACCTTGCAATAAGTAATGATCTTCTGAGCGAACCAAAGGCACAAAAATGCATGCATGCATGCTATACATACATGTTCGCCTTGTACAGTTTGACAACGAACCTATTCCTGTCACGGTTTTTTCCCCAAACAACCCTTTAGGGCGGGAGGGGGTTTTTTAATCCGGACAGTAATACGCTTGCTGCGCCTCCTGTTTGGGTCCCATAGGCCAATTGGTCTCCGTCAATAAAAATCCTATTCTATTCTATTCTATTCTATTCTATTCTATTCTATTCTATTCTATTCTATTCTATTCTATTCTATTCTATTCTATTCTATTCTAATTTATTCTAGAATCCCGATCTGGTGGCGGATCAATGACATTTTAGAAAATGTTAGATATCTCTCTGGAGATGATGCTTTTAGAGGAGAAATGGCTTTCTGTAGACATAGAGGTATATATATTATATCTTATATATTAAAAAGTAATGTTGTTTTGTTTCATCCCGGAACACCGCATGTGCAAACGCATGCAACATTCCATCTCCCCCTTGCTGGAATATTTTGGTCATATGTGTTTTTCCCAGATTTTGAATTTTCTTTGGCCATCGTGCTTTTGTTACATCTTTCCATGGCTTCCCAAATCAATAAGAAGTGATCCAATCGGGGTCTGTATCCTTTTGGCTGCCTTGTTGTCTCAAGCTCTACTATAAGTAATAGATTTTGTACCCTATGAACTTCCACATGACATTCTTTAGCGCTCTATTGTCCTTATAGGTACTTATTTATCTTAAAAGATAGAAAAACGTAGTTTCTTTTATGACTGCTTCTCCTGCACTAATTATATCTTCCTTAAGAGATTTGAGCTTGGCTACGTAATCTGCAAACACTAGAGACTGATTTGACAGTCATCATAATATGATTAAGAAGATCAAAATCATTCTCTAGATGCTGCATCATTTGGAGCTGATCCAAATCTGTTGTGATTACTAAATAGATTTCTTGATTTGCACTTTGGACAAACCAATTTCTACCCAAGCTCTTCAGATTTCATCATAATACATCATATACATGATTTATAGTGCTCCAGTGCTCCAGACTGAAGGATGTTCTGATATTATACAAAGTTGCTAAATGTCACAGGGATTAATAATAGTAAGAGAAATCAATACCGTTTTGAAAAGAAAGTAGCAAAGATGCATTGCACCATCACTTGGCAAGCAATTTCTTCAAGGCACTTTCTTCCTAGCTCTACATTACTATGATTTCGATAAGCACTGAGCCAAGTCATGAAACCATTAACATTCGATTGTATATTATCCTTGAGCAACTCTTCTGTGTCTTTAAGACATGTTGAATAGCCTAGAAGTATACCATGGATTATGTTATTGCCTTTAATTATGTAATGAAAGTAGTCATGGGCTTCGTAAACCAGGCCTCCATGACTATATGTAGTAAGGATAGCAAGATATGTGATATTATCTGGTTTAATGCCATCACATTGCATGCTTCCCATGCAGTGTGCAATTATTGCATTTATATTTTTATTTGGTGGTTGGTCAGTAAGATGGGCTTACCTATGTCAAAATTATTCGTGTTGTTGGCAATGATCTTCATCAAGTAGAACATTTCTCCTCTGAGGTACCACTAGGAAAAAAATGAGAATATATACGAATTTGATCTACCCATGCACTAGGTACGAGGTAGAGCATATTGCACAAAGAACACTTGGATTGCATACCAAAAAGACATCATTGCAAAGCTCCATCCCATTGGAGAAACTTGTAGACCTTCATCCCAATACATCTAGGTTTGAATTGACAATTTAGGACCCGTTCTATATGATGGCACTAAATTCGTTGCTCATCAAGGCTTCCAACTCTATATCTATTTGCCCTCTCCAAGTTAGCATTATGGATGTACCAACTCGAGTGTTAACCTAGGTCTGGGATCGTTGATCATCCATCCACAATCTGTAGTACACAGATTCTTTAATGTATAGATTAAAAACTATCCCTAACAGATAGTAGCACACATAATGCGCAGACTCTAGAACACGTATATTAAACATTTGAATAGCTTTGAAATACACAAATTTACCTCCCTCAAGAACTAACCGATTCGATTTGTGTTCTCTAGGAAATCAATTCGACTCGATTATTAATTTTAGGAAAAGCTGGCAGATGTGTTCTCTAGAAAATCATATTGATTCAATTATGATTCTAGGGAAAGTGGGCATAAATTCTCAACAACATGCTAGAATTTTCATGAATTTTCGTGGACGTAGATCAAATCCAATGATTTTAAGGCTCTCCACGTGCACAAAAATTCTAGCTGGCTGCAACGTGGATAGCCTCAGAATGCTCGAAGCCCTGGACGGGCATTTGTGCAAAAGTGCTAAAAAACGACTGCCCAAAACTTGGGCTCCAGCGTCCACGAAATACAGATTTCTATACATATCTCTAAAAAAATCGATGCACCCCATACGATTTAAAAAAAAAAAAGGCCCTATAAACAACAGAGGCAACTATATAAGTCATGTATCATAATTTTGACATTCATATAGGCTACATAAGTTATTTGTTAGGTTTTGTATAATACTAACAATCGGAAAGTTTGACAATTGCTTGCACCATATTTGTTAAACTCTGTCATTCCGGCATGGTCTCTCCTGTCCTGTGTTATTCAAGGCTATAGTGGAAGGATGCTGCTCTCGACGAACTCTCAAAAATGCCACCTGCATTGCAGAAATGATGCTTTTGAGCTGTGGCATGGGATGCCCGGGATGATTTACAAAGGACACCTTCATCCAAGGCAGCTTACTGGGGCAGTATTGAAAGCTGCATCAATGTCTGGGGCCAAGGAATCACGCCCTCCTGATCAAAACAGAAGCGTGGAGAGGGTAAGAACCCACGTAGCTAAAAGAAGAATGAGTTGAAGAGATGTAATATGTTTGAATGTGTTCAGCAAAAAGCTTTGGAAACAGCCATGAATGACATTAACCACACTTTTGGAAAAGGTAGCGTCACCAGACTCGGGAGCGCAGGAGGAGCAATCGTGTATGTATTTTGCTTACATCTTTGACCTCTAAGAGCCAAGTGCATAATAAGATTTATGCTTGCAGAGAGACATTTCCTAGCGGTTGTCTCGCATTAGATATTGCTTTGGGAGGAGGTTTACCAAAGGGTCGCATTGTTGAGGTCTGTTACAGAATAAACTGAAATCATTTTTAGTGGCAAATTTATTGGTTTCTTCTATCTCTTAGATCTATGGTCCTGAAAGCAGTGGTAAAACAACTTTGGCACTTCATGCAATTGCTGAAATACAGGTATGCAAATTATTTTTTGGGTTTTGAATAACTGCATCCTGCATTCATTTTCTAGCAGAAAGTCACATACATTGCAAATCTCTATAATGGAGTAATAAATCTGTGATAATGATGATGTCATCAACTATTTGTTTAATGCCACCTTTTTACAGAAACGAGGTGGCACTGCAGTGCTTGTTGATGCAGAGCATGCTTTTGACCCAAATTATTCAAGGGCTCTTGGAGTTGACATTGAAGATTTGATAGTTTGTCAGCCAGATAATGGAGAAATGGCCCTAGAAGGTACATGATCTGCTGCAGGTTCTAACACTTGAGGCAGCATCTTTTGAAGTTTCTAAACAAGTTCTATGTCAGCGGCGGATCGGATGTGCAGATCTGGTGCAGTTGATATTATCTGCATAGACTCCGTCTCTGCTTTAACACCTAGGGCTGAAATTGAGGTATGACCATGTTTGGCTTACCATGCATAATTGGGGCATAACATGTTGGCTATGTTCTTCATATCAGGGGGAGATAGGAATGCATCAAATTGGTTTGCAGGCACGCCTGATGAGTCAAGCACTGCGCAAAATGTCTGCAAATGCATCAAAAGCTGGATGTACTCTAATTTTTATTAACCAAATACGTCATAAGGTAATTCAGATAGATTTTCAGTGGTTCTCATTAGCTTTCCGCTGTCATTTGACATCTAGATTTTAGATTGGAGTAATGTTTGGGAACCCTGAAGTTACGAGTGGGGGCATGGCTTTGAAGTTCTTCGCTTCACTTCGTCTTGATATACGTTCCATTGGGAAAGTAAAATCTGTAAGACTCAGCAATCTGGTTAAGCTCTCCCAAGTTCAAAATTGAAGCTTTGTAGCTACCTTCATGTGCCTGACATGTTAACGTATCTCAGGGAGATGAGGATATTGGCATTCGGGCTCGCGTGAGGGTGCAGAAAAGCAAGGTTCGTGCTTTTGTGTCAAATACGTAATCAATTGATGCTCAAGCTGGTAGTACTATACATGCAGGTGTCGAGACCATACAGACAAGCAGAATTTGACATAATTTTTGGAACAGGGATTTGCAAATTAGTGAGTAGAATTTTTCTTCTAGCTTTTGTTGAGTTCTAATAAGTTGATAATAAGCTACTCCTTGGAGTGACTATCATTTAAGGTCTTATGTAGTAAGTTGAGTAGCAACAGTGGACCAAGGGAGAGAGATGCGTTTCTTTTTTGAGAAAAAAGAATTAAAAAAAGTGTTAATAACATCGTCTATTCTACATCTTCGAAACTACTTAACCATCATTTGCTGAACTAGTCAAATGTATTTTAGAGACAGCACAGCTAGGGATTCTTACTCGTTTCTGTAGTTCTTTCTTCTTTCCAAATCCAGCTCATGTTCATTACCTTTTTTTAATGGCTAATCAATCCTGTATTCTACTTGAAGCATGGCTGCATAAGACTAATCGAAAATCCATTGCAGTCAGTTTCTCAGCAAGAGCATCCTCGTCCTCATCATCCTTGTCTTGTTACTTGCTAGCTTGATCAAAATTGTTCAATTGATAACGTGCCAAGCATATTTTCTGTAGGGTGCACTACTCGATTGTTCGGAAACTCTTGGTGTCGTTCTCAAAAAGGGATCCTGGTACAGTTTTGGGGATACACGGTAAGAACTACCATTTGACACCTTGAAAGGTTTATAACAAGCTAGTGAATGATGTAGTATAACTTTTGTCAATCTTGTACTTGGTTATAGTTGTAAATCATAAATAAATAAGTTTTTACTTGTGTTTTTGGGTACTTTTACCTTATTTTTTATACTGGCTGCAAATAAATGAAAGCTTTCAGGGTTTTATTTTAATCCATCCTTCAGGTGCAGTGTTTGTAATTTAATCTCAACATGATTATATGCGACCTCAATATCTTTTCCGTGTTAATATTTGTTGAACAAATTCATGGGGGCAGCCTACAAGTGAAGCAAAATATAAATTCGTTCAGAACATTAACGTATTCAAATAAAAGCAGTGATTGAGAAGACGCTGTTTTCTGCAATAGGTTGGGTCAAGGACGTGAGAAGGCGGTCCAGTTTCTACAAGACAATCCACATCTTCGTAAAGGCATTGAGGAGGTAATCTTTGTTAAGTAGGTTGCTTTATTATATGTTCTCACACAAACATATTCCAGGAAGTCCATAGGAAGATAGAGTTTGAGATTCATACAGAAAGGGGTTCTCAACTTGAGGCTGATATTGAAGGGCTTGAAGATATGCACGATGAAAATGATATTTCATAAAAAATCATATATAACAACTTGTACATAAATGTAATCATGTTCACTGCACAAAAGAATTGACCTGCATAATCTCCATTCCATTGAGAAACAAATGTCAAAAAATGATTTTTGAATGCAACTACTCCTTTTTTACTTTCATAGGTTTAGTTATTTTTAGATGAGCTACGTCACACTTTGTTTAGTAGATGGTCTGTGTCAATTTAGTGCGTATATAGCTGGTTTATGATTTATGAATTTGTAACAAATGGATCACTATACAAGGCACATGTGGGTCTTGAATAGAAGGGAATACCGGAGGCAGCACTTGGGGGGACCATAGACCGTCCATTGAACAAACCTGCCAGTGCAAAAACATGTTCCTGCAAGTACCAATGGGTATGGTTAGATCTTGGCGTCATATGAGTCTTTGACCTTGTCTGGCATGAAAGGTAACATGGACATTTTTTGTTGGGTTTAGTCTGGGCAATGACAAGAAACCTCCTAGGTATGCCATAAAGGCAATGAGAGAGGATAAGATGCCTTGAAGGATGGATATAAACTGATATAAACTGGCTTCGAGCATAGGGAAAAGGAAAAGCTAGTGATAGCACGTGCAAGCCTTGGAGAGCCAACTACTCCTAAGGAGCAAGGAAATGTCACTGGAGAGCCAACTACTCCTAAGGAGCAAGGAAGTGTCACTAGTTCCACTGTTGTCAATCCAATTCAGCATATGTTGATTATGACGTCTTAGATTAGTGATCTCGATGCTCCTCCTGCAAAAAATCATTTTGTTGCATATGTCTTTGTTTTTGCAAGGCGAAGAGGTAAGTGGCCAATATCACGAAGATGTTGTTTTTCTGTTCTGATCCCGTGTTGACAATTCATGTGTATTTTTTTTGTTTTGTTAAGGGTGATGCGTAACTTTTTTTTTTATGTTTAGATGTAGATTTTGAACATTATTTATTAGCATGTGTTTGTGTTGAATGGTTAAGTCCTTTGAGGTGTAGGGTTCGAGTTAGTGTTGAATAACATGAGTAACATATGGGATTTGAATTTTTAAAATCACGTAAATGTAAATCATTTATATAAAAGTGTCTAGTTTTGCTTTAAAAGCAAAGATTTCTACAATTATTAAAACAGACAGAAAGCTCATAGACAGAGTGTTGATTGTCTAGTTGTTTTCGTACTCGATGATTACGTTTGCACAATTGATTTTGAATATCCCTGTTGGATTTTGTTGAGATACTCGTTCACGGAATTTTAGTGGCGACGTCATCATTTCATTATACAATTCTCCATCGTCCATTCCATATGCTTTGTCAAGGAGTTCATTTCGGAAGAGTGCTTTGTATGCTTTGCCTCATATTTGTAGATGGAACCGGCAAGTGTTGGTACTTGGCTTTGGATTTCTTGATTTCACATCGATGCGCAGTGTTCTTCTTCATACGTTTCAGCTGTGCAATGTGTGCAAACGTATCGTATGCTATCGAAATTGTTAGTTTGTGCTTCAAATCTTTGATCTGCGAGGCCATATGTCGATTTATCTTGAAATTACTTGCATATATTTGTGATTGGTACAATTGTTTGCTTACCGTTACGTCCTTGCTGTTTTCGACATGACTTGGATACACAATGTCTTTCATGCGTCGAATTGTTAATGTGTCGTTAGAAGGGCATATGTGAGATTTAAAGCAGGTTGCTTTTCGTTTGAATTTGTTGCTTCATTTAAAAGAATGGGATTGGAATGTAGAACTTAAAATTAGTCCAATGTGTTAGTACATCTTGGTGCCAGCAAATCAAGCAAGATCGTTGTGTATATGCATTGTGAGCATTAATTGTACTTCTATAACATAATTCTAGCGTGACAATTCTTGGAACAGGTATGTACAATATAGCTGAAGCAGAAACTCCATTAGAGATTCCATCTCAACGTTATACAATGTATAGTAGAATAAGGTGCTAATTGTAGACTCTAGACATTTGGATAATGACAAAAATCGAAATACGACAACTCAAATGTTGATGTAGCGTGCTCAAACCACCCCTGAAAGGTCGATGCAGGGTTCACTCCACAACATTATTTATTTAAGCTCCCTTAGGTATGGTTTCAAGGTTTTAATATTAAAATTCCACTTCCATAGCTAACTAATTTATTGAGACAAGTAATGCAGAGTCTCATAATTACGTGCTTACAGCTTTAAAATCTATAGGGCCTTACGACCGCAAATGTCCGTTAACCTTGTCCACTGATCTCCAGACTAGGCCTCATCTCCGGGAACAAGCCTGTATAATCATCCTAGATACCGTTGATTTATTAGCTTCAAATTACGTAAATGTCTTAGTTAATACAACTAGTCATAAAAATTCTTACAACTTGTTATTACTCTGCCCAGATGTCATGCTCGAATTTCCTCTGCTGGCTAATTCTTTCTCAAGCCCAGGCGCCACCCAATTCCTTCTATGATTACCTAACTTTATAATTTTCTTTTAACATGCCAACAATGAGTTCAAAGCAACAAATTGACAAATCCAAACATAAACAACAAATAAAGACCACAACCCAAAAAAAGTTACAGAAAAGAAAACAGCAACACAGCAGCAACGAAGATAGACATGTTTCGGCCTCTTTGGGCTCTGATTTTGGCATGGATTCACCATCTACCACTGACCCACCACCAAATCGACATGATCCAAGCCCAAATCGACCTGATTCCGCTGATTTTGAGGCATTTTGGGGCAGTTGGATCGCTTGAGGAGCTCTTCAAACACTGCCGAATAGCCATGCCAGTCCTTAATTCCTTCAAAATAGGCCTTTAAACTCAATTTCGGCCCTCTCCTAAGTAGTTTCAGCATGTTCTAACCATGCCCAATCCACGCCATGAGACATGTGCTCAGTTTTTTTTCTTCCTGATCAATCCCATCTTGGTTTTTGTCGGATCCAATTCACATCCTCAGAACAAATCCAATCCTTCTTCCTGATGATCTTTCAAAAGCCCATCTTACAAATCCAATTACCCAGATACAAAGCCTCTCAATCACAACTCTTAACAAAAGCATGTACAATCATGGCAGCCTATGTTGTTGGATAATGATCAGAAGAATGTTCTCAGATATTATGGAGATCTCTTCAGATAGAGCCTTAAAGGTTTATCTGTGCTAGGTTGTTTATCTAAGGGGTTGAAGCCCATATACAATTATGAACCATTATAGATGATTATCGGCATAGGTCAAGGTTATTATTGACCATTGTTACCATGGGGGAAGATTATTTCTTTTTATATCTGCTTATAGAATCGAAACAGATGTTTTGAAAAGCTCGGTGGTGGCAAAACCATCGTAGCTCTGGATCTCGGTTGCATAACCGCCGGATCCTAGCTTACCATATAAGCAGAAGCCTGGGTCTAACTCTAATGGGCCGGATCTGGTAGAATAATGTAAAGGAGTAAGGTTATTGTGTGCTACAGTGTTCGAGCCATTCCCATTGCTACAGTAACTCTCGACATTTGAATTCAATAGTTCTTGGTTTATTATCAATAAGGAAGTTAAAGATTTAGACTATTGAATCATATTGCACTAGATCAAGTGGTTTACATTGTGATTGACTTTATCTTATTAAATTGACTTGAGCTAACAACAAGTGGTATCAGAGCACCAGGTTCAAGATCATGGCCAGTAGATTTGGAGCAAGTTTGCTCAATGCTGTTGAAGTCTATAAAGGGGGAGCAGGATTTCAAATCTGGAAAAACCAGATTATGCATATTCTGGAAGTAGAGGAATTGTGGGAACTTGTAGATCCCAATGCAGGGGAGGATGATGCAGAAGACACATCTGCTACAAGTGTTGCTGGTACTGGTGCAAGTTCAACTGCTGGAGAAGTCAGAGGAGGAGGATCAGGAAATCCTAGTGGAGAAGGAAGCAGCTCAACAAATGCAATCAGAATTGCAAAGATTAAGGAGGCCAAAGGAATCATTTGCAGTAAGGTTGGTCCGACCATTATGCTGAAACTCAGAGGTAAGACACCTAGGCAGATGTGGAATTATTTGCTTAAAAATTATGAGGCTAAGACATCTTCCCAAATTGATGTTTTGGAGACTGAACTTAGGAATCTAAGATTCCATGAGGATGATGATGTATCAGAATTCTTTAACAAATTTGATAACATCATAGCAGACCTAGATGGAGCTGGAGTTGTTATTAATGAGAGGTATCAAGTCTTATCTATTGCTAGGGCAGTGGCATCCAATGAACATCTATCTGTCCTAATCAGAAATGTAGCAAAATCCAGACTTAAGGCAGAAAACATGTTGAGGACAGAAATTGAACAAAGGAAGGTAAGAAAAGAATTTGAGGAAGCTAGTGAAATACTCTATGCTGGGGGAAAAGGACGAGTAGGTCCTAGGTCATATTAAAGCCAATTGCCCTAAGTTATCAAAAACCAATAGATGCTTTAATTGCCAAGGATTTGGACATGTTGCTGCAAATTGTTCCAGCCCGAAAGATCAAGATAAAATCAGAGGCACAGCCAATAGAGACAGGGGATACAATGCAAGAGGAGCTAGTTCTAGAGCAAGAGGGAATTTTAGAAACAAAGGAAGAGGAAGACCAACTAGTGTGAACATAACAAGAGAAGCAACTGAAGAAGAGCCTGAGGAAGAATTGGACGAGAATGCAGAGGTAATTTCAAAAACACTTTCAGTTTCTGAAAATGGTTCTAAGAATGATGATAATCTATTTGTCATAGATAGTGGAGCTGAAAGAAGCGTAATCAAATCTAAATGCAGACTAAAGGAGAAGAATAGGAGAATTTCCAGTTTTGTTTCAATGGGAGATGGCAAACTAGAGAAGGTTGAAGAAGGACTTTTGGAGCTTTATGATTTGGAAGGGAAAATTGTCATGCTTGACAAAGTGTTTTGTGTGCCTAATATAGTGAAAAATCTCATTTCTGTTACACAGTTGGTAGATCTTGGATATCATGTGACCTTTGAAAGGCTATTCTGTAAGGTTATGATGGATAATAAAATCAAATTTCTTGGAAAAAGAATTGGCAAACTGTTTGGGTTCTATAATGACATGGCAGATTCAATTAATTCTGTAATGATGCATACCTTACAAACCTGGCATGAGAGACTTGGGCATGCACATACAAACAATATAAACTATATGATTAAAAAAGGAATGATTATAGGAGAAGAGAGCAAAGAAGTGAATTTTCAATGCAGGGGCTGTCTACTGGGAAAAAACAGCAGGTTACCATTTCCAAAGCATGCAAAAAGAGCAAAGGAAATTCTGGAAATCGTGCATAGTGATCTTTGTGGACCTTTAAATGTAAGGAGCATACATGGGAAGAGGTATTTTATTACCTTCACAGATGATTTGACTAGAAAAACCAAATGTTATACTCTAAGGAGCAAAGATCAAGCTTTTGAAGCATTCAAGATATTTCAGGCTGAAGCAGAAAGACAAACTGGTAAGCAAATTAAATGCTTGAGAACTGACAGAGGAGGTGAATTTATTTCTTACAGGTTTAACAAATATTGCCAACAACTTGGGATCAAGAGACAACTTACTTGTGCACATACACCTCAACAAAATGGGGTAGCAGAGAGGAAGAATAGGACACTGCTCAATGTTGTGAGGTCAATGCTGAAACATTCTGGATTGCCCAATTTCCTATGGGAGGAAGCACTCAAAGCTGCTGCCAACATTCAAAATAAGTTACCTACAAGGAGCACAAATGGGGAAGCACCTGACAAATTATGGTATGGTACTGAACCTTCCTTTGATCAATACAAGGTGTATGGTTGTGCAGCTTATGCCCATGTACCAGAAGAGAATAGGAAGAAATTAGATGATAGGGCCTGCCTATGTTATCTTATATAGGTTATGATGAGAGTTCAAAAGGATATAAGTTGTATGAGCCTGTCAAAAGAAAAATTATACTAAGCAGGGATGTTACTTTTGACGAGCATACACTTTATAAATACAGAGAAATGGAAAAACAAAAGGATATAGTGAATCCAAAAGGAAATGAAGATACAAAAACAGTTAGCTTTGATGAGGACAAAGCTGAAAATATTTCTGGAATAGAGGAAGCTGAAACCATGGCTGATAGAGGGCAGGAAAATGAGCAGAATGATAATATAGGAATTGGAATGAATGAAGGAATTCAGATCAATGTGAATCATGGTAATGATATTGCAAAACCTACGAGAAGACAAACTGAAGTAGAAAAACTCAGGAATGGTTTGCAAATAGATGAAAACAAATATGGCAGGGATGTTGAAGGAAAAAGCAAGAGGCTAGCTGAGGAACCTGCATCAGAGCCAGAATTGGAACGGATATTGGCTACTTTAGAGCCAAATGTACCCTCTTCATATGAAGAGTCAATGATTGCTGGAGACTCAATACATTGGAAGGAAGCAATGGAAGAAGAACTGCATGCATTTCAGAGAACTCAGACATATGAGCTAGTGAAGAGGCCTTATGGGAAAAATATTCTTAAAAACAAATGGATATTCAGGCTTAAACCTGACTCTGATAGAAAGGGGCAGAAATATAAAGCTAGATTGGTAGCAAAAGGATTTTCTCAAAAGAAAGGACTAGATTATGATGAGACCTTTTCTCCAATAGTTAAATTAGCAAGCTTGAGAATGCTATTAGCAGTAGCAAATGCAAGGAATCTTGACATACATCACATGGATGTAAGCACTGCATTTCTAAATGCAAAATTGGATGAAGAAATTTTTATGGAGCAGCCACAAGGATTTGAAGAGGGAAACAATTTGGTTTGGAAATTAAATAGGGCAGTCTATGGTCTTAAACAAGCACCTAGACAATGGTATTTTTGTATGGATGAACATCTAAGAGCAGGTGGGTTTGATAAATTGCAAAGTGATGGAAATATCTATATTCTTAAACAAGGCAGCAAATATTGCATCATTGCACTATATGTGGATGATTGCATTATGATTTCTAACTCCATGGAATGTTTGAATTACAGCAAAAATATGTTGAAGCACAAGTTTAAAATGACTGATTTAGGTGAGCTAAAAAGGTTCTTGGGAATTGAAGTCTACAGGAGCAGGGAAAACAGGAAAATTATACTCACTCAAACATCAAACATTCAGGGTATTTTAGAAAGATTTGGAATGAGTGATTGTAAAGCAGTCAATACTCCTTTGATACCTGGACATGCCATATCTGAGGACATGTGTCCCAAAGATATTTCAGAAATAAAAGAAATGGAGGAGATACCTTACAAGGAATTATTGGGTTGCCTACTATATGTTAGTAACTGCACACGACCAGATATTGCATTTTCTGTCAGTTTGTTAAGTAGGTACACAAGCAACCCAGGCAAACAACATTGGATAGCTGCAAAAAGGATCTTGAGATTTCTTAAAGGAACTCAAGATCAAGGCATAAGTTACTCAAACAATGGTCTAATCCTTAAAGGATATTGTGATGCTGATTGGGGCTCTGATTTAGACAGCAGAAAGTCAACCTCTGGATTCTCATTAATGCTTGGTGGAGGAGCCATAATTTGGAAGTCCAAGAAACAATCCTGTACTGCTATGTCTTCAGCTGAGGCTGAATATGTAGCTACCACTCTTGCTGCTAAAGAAATCGTTTGGGCCAGGAGATTACTCAATGAGCTAAGCATAATGCAAGAAAGTGCTACCATATTGTTATGTGACAGCCAAAGTTGCATAGCCATTACTAGAAACCCTGTTTTACATCAAAGAACCAAGCACATTGAATTGCATATACATTTTATTAGGGAAATGGTTGAAAAGAAACAGGTTTCAGTTGAATTCATAGGTACTCAGTATCAAGCTGCAGATATCCTCACAAAAGCTCTCACATATATCAAGTTCAGAAAATTCAAAGAATTGCTTGGAGTTACAGAACTTGATCATTGTTGACAGATATGTCTTAGTCTGTTAATCGATTTCAGATAACATTATCTGATGGGGGAATGTTGGATAATGATCAGAAGAATGTTCTCAGATATTATGGAGATCTCTTCAGATAGAGCCTTAAAGGTTTATCTGTGCTAGGTTGTTTATCTAAGGGGTTGAAGCCCATATACAATTATGAACCATTATAGATGATTATCGGCATAGGTCAAGGTTATTATTGACCATTGTTACCATGGGGGAAGATTATTTCTTTTTATATCTGCTTATAGAATCGAAACAGATGTTTTGAAAAGCTCGGTGGTGGCAAAACCATCGGAGCTCTGGATCTCGGTTGCATAACCGCCGGATCCTAGCTTACCATATAAGCAGAAGCCTGGGTCTAACTCTAATGAGCCGGATCTGGTAGAATAACCTAAAGGAGTAAGGTTATTGTGTGCTACAGTGTTCGAGCCATTCCCATTGCTACAGTAACTCTCGACATTTGAATTCAATAGTTCTTGGTTTATTATCAATAAGGAAGTTAAAGATTTAGACTATTGAATCATATTGCACTAGATCAAGTGGTTTACATTGTGATTGACTTTATCTTATTAAATTGACTTGATCTAACAACATATGTAAACCTCAATTGAATCCTAAAAATTAGAATTCAAACCCCACCTGATAGCCTCCAGATAGCCTCCTCCGGCTCCTCTGCAACTCAAATTCCTTCTGGAGCTCCTCTCTTGCAACAATTCCTCACGTACCACCAAAAGCCCTCTTCTATAATTTTTTCTTTTTATAGTTTGGCTTATGTGGATTTACTTATGTGGATATATGAACCCAAAGATAAATTCTAAAAAAGGAATCTCTAGCCCAAAGGTTAAAAAAACAATAGTTTTTCACAAAAAAAACGAGTTTTCGATCGCCGGAAAAATAATTTGGCGTCCAAAACACGGAAAACCTTAGCGTATATTCATACGCAAAAAAACCAAAAAGTTTTTCACCGCCGGAAATACAATCAGTAATGACGGCCGTCAGATTATCAGATATACCCCTGATATGCCAGAATATGCCAAAACCAACCCTCCCCCTAACGAATTGCCCCCTTAACAGGGGCAATCCAAAAAAAAAAAAAAAACAACGGGATTACTACCTTCAAGATAATTGAACATTGAAGAGATATAATAAACATAAAGAGATAAAAAGGTTGTTTGATTCTTCTTCGTCTTTTTTTGGTGTCAATGTGTCTGCTTCCACTTACCTGGCCAAATCCTATTTGGTTGTCGAGTTAAAAGTTTAATTTGTATAAAGAGAGAAAAAGGGTAGAGACACGGCTTTAAACTTGAACAGTTTAAGAAATCTAATTCAATGGGTGTCAAATATATTTGATTGTGAGACGACTTTGGAAAAATTTAACCCACAGAGTGAGATTAAACAACCATGTTCAGACATTGGTACGCAGTTTTAGTTTTAGTTATGCCCACCCGAAGTTTAACTCCCTATAGATGTGGTCCCATTCGATCCTGCAAAAGGTATGTAAATTTGCAAGAGAACTAGCTCGATTTGAATTATCTTTCACACTCTCCATATGTTGTATTGTTATTTTCGTTTACAAGCTACAAGTTACATGATTGCAGCCTGAAGAACTCAGGGGCAAAATGTTTTATATTGTTTTTTATAATCGCATCGTTTTTTATGCTCAATTGCTTTTCTCCTGTATAAAAAGGGTAGAGGAGCAGCTGGAATTTGCAAATGCTTATGCCAAAAGAAAGACTCATTCTAAAGGAGAGCTTTGCTCCTGTTTAAAAAAGATAGAGGAGTGCTTAGAATTTTCAAATGCTTATGCCAAAAGAAGAACTCATGTTTGAATATGGAAAATGAGCATATTCAATTGTCTATACAGTGCAATGACATCATTGCAAATACAATGTACAGAGAACCTCTGGTCAAAAAGCTTCAGCAACTAAGGAATCAACATAAAGCATACAGTTATCCACCTCAGGGTCCTAGAGGAACTACAACATCTTTTGTTTGTTTTGAAGGTTTATGCTTACCTTGAAAGTGAAAGAGCTCAAATATGAAAAGCAATGCAAGATGGTTCTTGGGTTAGATTAATGGAAGTTGTCTCCAAATATAGGTACGCCAGAAATTGTATAATAATCATGGTGAAGTGGCAGAGCGCCCACAAAAGATTTTTTTGGAACTTCCTTTTGAGTTATCTACATGGTGTGTTTAATGCTAAGGTCTCCCAGTTAATGGGTGAAATCTTAGAAAGAAAAATGATTTGAGAATTGCAATATCTAGATATTTTGGCCCTAGATATTAGAACATTGACGATCCTGCATTGAGAAGTTCTAACTTATGCCAACAATGTGCTAGAAAAGGATTACTCTAGTTTTAAAGATCTTGTAGTTTAGTTCCCAGATTTCACAAAGCAAGACTTACTTGACATAGTAGATTCAGCTTCCGAGTATATTTGTTTTAATTTATAACAAGGATCATGTTTAGGGAAATTGCCTAGTGCCTTCTTGAGGTTGTTAGTTTTGTTTTGAAGCTAGAAAAAAAAAGGATATGTTATCCAGCTTGTCATTAGGTATACTGTTGCCTTCTCCAGTGTCAGAAAAATGCCACATGATATTTATAGATATGAGGAGCTTTTATAGAGCTTGAGAGGTCAAGAAATACGTAGATATCTTCAGCAAAGTGTCCAGGTTCATAACGACATCCAAGATCTATCACACAGTCATGCTCTTGCACTCAACTCTCTTATTTCTTTTACTTTCTTATTTGGTGGTGAAAGAACACCAACGGTTTTTTGTGGTATGATACTCCCCTTGATAATACGATACTACACTAGATTTCTAGCCTAAACTGAAGATCTTGAACCAGGTTAATAGTGTATGTTTTTGTTGTGTTTCTATTTAGCATCAAAGCAGGGAAAGCAGAGTTGTTTGTATAGGATATTGGTGCTCTCAAATTTGTACCTGCAGTATAATGCTTAAAATGCAACAATACAAATTGCTTCAAAATCTAATGCAAATGGCTTTTACTTCTTCAGGTAAATCTTAATGGCTCCGTGAAAGATATCACGCCTTAGCTTGAAAGTAGAAGAGCTAATCAAAATGGTTGGACCAATGTGAGGTTGAAGTGACTGAAAACTAGAGTAACTAGCATATTGAAAGTGATGAGCATGGACGTGAAGATGAACTTGATCTTGATGACTAATCTTCATGTCACTTTTATTATATAAGCTGGTATTATTTTACAAGTTGTTACTGTTTTATTTTTTGAGATAAATTTATCATGGCTCATTCTTATTATATAAGATACCAACTTGTCATGGCTTTGTCTTATTATATATTTTATATGCATGCGAATTCTAGAAATGTGCTTGCTGGCATATAACTTGCAGGAAATTGTACGTAACATTCTAATTTGTAAGAAATTTGCTGGTTGACTTGAAATTTAAAGGAAATTGTAGGGAACATTTACTTGCTAGCAGGTTCCCCAAGAAAACATAGGAAATTTTCCTTTAGTTAGTAAAAAATTTCCCGAACCAAGACTATATGCCATGCAGAACAATAGCCATAAGGCAGAGCTGTGTGATGGGCCCACCAGTCGCACCTATTCAGGGTATTAGTGGAGCTTGTTTTCTTATATGGGGTCGAGGTCTGCGGCCCGTGGTGTCCCTTGCCACTTAGAATGACTTGGAGCAGGTGCAGAAAGCTTTCTTAGCACGGGCACTGGGGGTGAAGTCCACAGTGCCATATCAAATATTGTTACAGGAGACAGGCTTCCTGCCTCTTCAGAGGAGGGTCCTTGACTGCCACATACTTCTAGAAGGTGGTCAGTATGGACGGCGCTCGCCTCCCTAACCTGGCTTAGACTGTGGCAATGGGGCCTCAATGCTTGAAGACCTGTTGGGGGGAAAAGAGGGCTCAATGGTTGGCTAGATAGAATGTGCAGAAGCACAGGTGCATCCAAGTGTAAACGGAAGCCGATCACCACAGCTTGAGACAGTACCTTGCCACATGCTTCATCGGCAAGCTCTGGGATGTCAATGCCCATGAACAGATCAAGATGGCACATTACCAGTGCCACGTTGTATGATGACCATACGGGTATTCGTATCATACGAGTATTTACTCGTATGTACAAAAAATGGTCATCACACAGATGAAAAAAAGATAAGTTTATAAGGCAAGATTTGAACTTACAACCTTCTAGCTACGAGTCACGCACTAATGGACCGCCTCCCTTTAGTATCTGATGGACATTTTAAAGCTATCAAGATGCAAGCCCTAGAATGTAGCAAAAGACATTTAAAAGCTATAGATGCAAGCCCTAAGTGTAGCATTTTAAACTCGGCTAAAAATTACTAATTTACATATAATCAACCTTGGCGATGTTTACTACATTATATGTTAACACCTTTGTTCTAAAAAAGTGTTTTCAAACATTAACACCTTCATCGGTTCTAAGAAATATAATTAGTTTTTCTAAACTCACAACAGGAAGTCCCTTGGATGCACATATAAAAAATAAAAAAGTATGATGAGTTAATTTGTAAAAGTTACATCAAATATTCCTCTTTACTGACTCACTTTTTTGAGCACGAGGAAGTCGGGGAAGAGAAATGTTCGCGGCGGCCTTGGCCGCCACGATAAATTTCTTGTAATATAATCTTTCCATTGCCTATTTGGAATACTATTGCTAGTTCAAGAATAGAATAGAATAGATTGAGTGGTGAAAGCAAATCAACTATACCTCCCAACATGGTTGAATTCATTTACTGAGATTAACAATTTTAGATACGAAGAAATTGTTTAACAAATGGATAACATTCAACAACATAACATAGTGGACGATATAGTATGTAGTATTCAACAACCCGCGTGCTTAGCTTTGTGATTCCAGGGGGTATTACAGATTATCGTCATACAATATGCGATAACAAGCCCAGAAAATATGATGAATATAGAGCGCAAGACTTTTATCTCATTAGAACCACAAAAGAGAATATGAACATACCTACTATGTTGTATTTCCTCGGATTTTTTTTTCAGTTCCTGCGACAACGCGGATAGGATCAAAGGCAGGGTCGTTTTTACCTTTGAACCAATCTTTATATTTGTCCTCCCATGTTGTTATTCCTCCTTGATAGCACTTCTTATATTTAATCTCATTTTCAATTTCCTTCTTCTCATAGAGTTTACAGTTCACCCCATATAGTGCAGCGGATGATACAATAAAAGATAAAAGCATCGGAATCCAAGCGAACCCACATTTTACATCGTTAACGTGGGAGACTCCTTGGAGAAGTACCCCTTGAAACACAAAGTAAAAGCCTAAGAGTTGATAAATTTCATTTTTCAAATTTCTCAGATCCTGTTCTTTGCGAGATATACGATTACCATATATCTCATCTTCTTTAATAAGCTCTTGATATTTTTCTTTTGCTTCTGCTTTTGCTTCAGCGGAAGGCCCTATTCGTGGGATTGCCATCTCTGCCATCTATCATGTACAATGTACAGTACACAATTAAGGGAAATCTTTTTGCTAATGTAAGTTTACAAAGGTTTTAGTGAGTGAGGATGCATGCATACCTAGATTTAAGAGGCCTTGTTATAAATCCGGATTGGTACCTCCAATTTCTCCTCCTTAGACGCATTGCTGCTATCTGAACTCGGCTTTATAATGGGAGAGGTATGTTCAACCTCTAACTTATTACAGTTTCTGCTACAGCCCAGAGCATGACTTGGTCAGCATAATGTATTGTAGTATATAAGGAACTCAACATGTTCTGAGTATCGAACAAAGCACAACTAACAGACGACTCTATTGCCAACTCATTACAGCTACTTCAGTGCCCGAATTTGAAGACGATCATCTAACACGTTCTGTCAGACATTAAAAAAACTTATACGTTTTGTCCCACCTATCAGAGGTGATTCTGGCACGTTCCAACTTGCTTGCTTTTTTTTGGACCCGAGCACCAGACTCATTTGGCCTGCTAACCTCGTTTCTTTTCAGCCACGGACTTCAAGGTTACATTTTAAGTAGAAATGTGAAGCATAAGTGGTTTTCAAGTAATATTTGCACAAAAGTTAGTGATAAGGGGCCGAGAAAAAATTTGGAGCATGGTTTTCCTAACATCACATGGAGATCGAAGGTAGTGATCCTTAATGCGGGTTAACAAGCCATAACACCCTAGGGAGATATCACACAGACCTATAATGCCCTAGGGAAGGCTTTGCCTTAGTTGTCCAATTGGATGGAGTAAAGCCTCGAAGGACG
This sequence comes from Isoetes taiwanensis, assembly GCA_021234155.1. Classification (NCBI taxonomy): domain Eukaryota; kingdom Viridiplantae; phylum Streptophyta; class Lycopodiopsida; order Isoetales; family Isoetaceae; genus Isoetes; species Isoetes taiwanensis. Next base: position 5,768,709 of record JAJEKV010000065.1, on the reverse strand, counting down.
GCGTCAAAGATAATAATGCCATAGCCAAGATAATAATGCCCTAGCCATCGAGGATTAATGGGAAAAAAATGCGAGGGCCATATGGCCATGGCCAAAACGCCCGAGCCATTTTTTTTCTTAACGCCCTAACACCAGGCATTATCCAAGCCATAGTATGAATAGTATACGGAGATGCGTCCTAGCCCCATTGCTACCATTTTAGCTGCTGAGATAAATTCTCTTTCTTTTACTAGGCATATCAGGGTCACTTAGGTCTCAATATCCCACCACAATTGGCGAGATATATTATGCAAAAATATCATACTTCTAGTGGTGAAGATGTAGCACTATATTAGATCCAACAAGACTAAAGACAAGGGCTCGTAAAGTTTGCCCAATTTGTTATCTATTGTTTGAATGGGCTTACATATATTCCACCTAGAGCCAAATGCATTGCTGCATCATAACTTACATAGTAAAGACCAATTCAATGCACATACCTAATCTCACCTAATCTCTGCACATATAAACCAAATTGCTTTTGTTGAAGTGGCACTTTCATATATAATTACAACACCAAGTAGTAGTTCGAGAGAAGCATCGTAAAATGCATGGCCCTATCAGATACGAAAAAAAAGGGACCCTGAAATTATAGGGCCAAACAACAGGTTTTTTCAATCCGAAAAACACAGTCGATTCAAGTCGATTCAAGTCCGTCGGCCCCTGCCTCCGTCCCCTGCTTCCGTCGTCCCCTGCCGTCCCCTTCTAACCGGCGCCGCCAATATTTCCGGCGGATAAATGCCGGAAAAGCAAGAAAAGGACAAAATTTCAGGGTCCATTTTTTTTCGTCGGTGAATTTCGGCGACCTCGAAATTTCGCCTGAAATTTCGAGGTGGCGACGGGAGAGTCCCTGGCGGTGGACAAAGGAGAAATTTAGTCGCCGAAATTAAACCTTCCAAAATTCCTGCTGAAAAGCAGATCAAGTTGCCGTGCAGCCGTCCCGGTGGGACTTATTTCAGATATGCTATTTTGGTTGGAACGGATGAAATCGGGATTATCCCCAACGAAGATCTGGAAAAGAGAAAATTATTCACCGTACGCGGCGAGAGCGGTAACTGTGAGATAACAATTGTAGACACATCAGACGATTCTTCCAAAACGCCCGCCCATGAAGATGGCGCTGGACCATCAGCCCGAGAAGAGGCCGTTTGAGAGTCTCAATGCTTCTCCCAATTTCATATAAAAAACTACATGGTTAGGACCACACAAGTCCCTTGACCTGTGCTAGATGATCCAACTCAAATTTGGCCTCCCATGTTCAGCTGCTAGGTAAACTTCGCTAAGCCTCGCCATTCAACTTCAGTGTGGGGCACATACAACATACTAGGGCATTATCCATCTTAATATCAATACCAAATATGCACTGCACCAGTTCAACTAATGCCTCCATTAGCCTAGCTAATGGTTGATTTATCTTGAGGGCATACGGCTCACCCAAGTTTTGGAGTAACACCTGTATCGATTATCTATATATAATCCCTCTGGAGGCACAAAGCTACTCCAGGAGTAACCACATTATTTATATCATGTTTCAACTCCCTCACCTGCTACCGTAAACAAAACAATGACCTCTCAGTGAAAGCACCACTGTTACAAATAGAAAGTTGGATCAGATTAAGTCCACACAGGACCATAAGAGAAGTATGGCCATAGCCAAAAGGATCGCAGAAACGGTGATTACACCTCTTCTAAATTTTCCCCCTCTGCCGAGGGACTTTTAGTTCCTGCATTTCCCATTTTTTTCCTTAACCAGCGGGGCCTCAATTCTTCGGTTCAATTCTTCAGTGTGTGTCTGTGCACAGTCGGCCGTTGTTGCCCATATATAATGTAATGCATGGGGTAACCCACTGGTCCTTCCTTCCTGCAACCTGCAGACCCTTAGGAAGGTTTCACGAAGGAAGGCTCGCACCAGATTCCTTCCTAGAGCCTCCTTCTACACAAGTAGAAGGAAACTCTACACCAAGTTACGTGGCGTGACGTTAAAATACTATCTATCTATCTATCTATCTATCTATCTATCTATCTATCTATCTATCTATCTATCTATCTATCTATCTATCTATCTATCTATCTATCTATCTATCTATCTATCTATCTATCTATCTATCTATCTATCTATCTATCTATCTATCTATCTATCTATCTATCTATCTATCTTGTGCATACTCTTTGTTGTCCTTCCTGCGAGGCTACAGAAATAGAGCCTCCCTTCTACTAGTAGAAGGAAACTCTGCACCAAGTTCCATGGCGTGAAGTTAAATTACTATCTATCTATCTATCTATCTATCTATCTATCTATCTATCTATCTATCTATCTATCTATCTATCTATCTATCTATCTATCTATCTATCTATCTATCTATCTATCTATCTATCTATCTATCTATCTATCTATCTATCTATCTATCTATCTATCTATCTATCTATCTATCTATCTATCTATCTATCTATCTATCTATCTATCTATCTTCTTGTGTAGAGTCTCTGTTGTCCTTCCTGCGAGGCTACAAAAACAGAGATTCATGCCAGCCTTCCTAAACAACGCAGGGCTGTAGCTATGGAACAGAGATTCATGGATTCATGCCATGCCTTCCTAAACAGCATGCTACAAACCAGCGCTATTAGAGTAGACTGGCCATCAATGGTCCACCAAGATAATGAAAGAGTGTAAGGGATTACAGATTATTTCAGTTAAAAATTCAACACATAGAGTTTGCAAGAGGTTAAACATAAAGGGATTTGGAGACAAAAATGGTCCATAGTCCCTAAATTGGTTCATCGTATGCCTAGATTTAATTCAGTTCTAGTGCAAACTTGGTGCATTTTAAGACCTTAAATGGTTCAACTTTGTACCTTTTTAAAGATCTGAAACGCCCTGAAATCATTCATTGCAGCATACAATTTGCAATAAAAACATCATAAAATTCACTTAGATTCGATCTACATATCTATCACGCATACACAATCAAAGAAATGAGGGGATTGAACCCTCCACTTTTCTTACCTGCACACATGCACACTGAAATTCAATTAACAACAGGGGCATGTAATGTCATTACATGCCCCTGTTGTTTGCATTTCCATATCCAATCAACATTTCAACACCCCAACAAAACATATAATCTGCAATGATTTGTTCCTGTTTTGGGACATACGTTGGATAATTCAAGACGCAACCATCCTAACTGTTACATGGTAAAAGAAAGTATCAAGTTCAAAAGTTGATATATCTCAAATTCTAGAAATTACAGCAAATGCTTCTCCAAAATCTTATTTTACTTTACTTAATCATCACAATAGAGCGAATTTAGAGTCCTCATCCTTTTTGAGGCTCTCTTTTCTCCTTGAAACAGATCACTACTAACATCTACTGGATCAAGCGCAGGTTATTGATTATCAGGTTGAATATTTAGTATGACATTTAAAAGCAATGTTTGCTCCTCTTCCAAAGGACCATCCTAATCAATCACAACACGCAATTACTTAGAATCGGAAAAGCAACAATTGGAATGATAACATTGTAATAAACATGTTGCATTTCAAAATTACCTGTGCATCAGCAAAAGTATCTTCGGATTCACCTTGAGAATCAGTGGAACATTCATGATTATCTTGTGCCTCTTGTGCTTGCTGCATTATAACATATAGAAATGAATTTAGTTTCTAAGAATGCTTGGAATTAAACAATAAATAAAGCACAACTCAAACCTGCTTTACCACTCTCTTTGATCTCTCCAAGGCATTAGCTCTTGCTTGCCTTGCTTGAATCATTGGATGATTGCATGGATCAAATTCTGGAAATCCTTTTCTTGATGCTCTAACTCTTTTCCTCTCTTTCTTCTCCTTCTACATTTGTTCTTTAAGTTTCTTTTTCCTCTCCTGCAACTCTTTCTTCTTTATGCTAGTCTCCTCTCTAGCCTTCTTCCTTTCCAATTTTTCCTTTTCATCTCGTTCCATTTTGTTGATTACTTCAGCCCTGGTAACCAATAATGTGCCTCTAATATCATTAGGTACAAAAGTCTTCTTCCTGTTTAAATTTTTGCCTTCTCTTGCACCTATTACATTAGCTTGTTGGCCCTGCTCTACATTCTCATTTCCAGCAACTTGCTGATCTTGCTCTATATTATAATTTCATGATCATGTTCTTCAGTTTCAATTTTTTTTAAAACTATATCTATTCCTCCTAATTCTGGCTCCGTGAGGACGGGGTCCCATCATCTCAGAATTGAAACAGGTCGTTGGACTACAGATGGAGGGCAGAGAATCCCCCGGCATGAGAGAATATGCCAGTGTTGCCACATGCGGACAGTAGAGGATGAGCACCATGCTCTGCAAGAGTGTCCGGCATATACGCATATCCGAGCAACACATGCTGATCTTAGATGCTCGGAGGCACCGCTGCATCAATTGCTGGCATCGCCAATGGTTGCACGACTCGCATCCTACATTTTGCAAGTCTCTACCGTCCGAGAATCTCTTACAGGACAAGGGATCTGAGAGCCTACTACCAGGGTTTTTCCTCTCATGTGGGGTTTTTTTCATCCCAGTAGTAGGGACACATTGTATAGTAGCATTTGTCTTTTTGGTGTGGTTTTATCTGCTTTGTGTACTGCATGTACCGTCTCATAGGTCAAGTTTGGCCTCCGCAGACGTTAAAATATACTTCCTTCCTTCCTTCCTTCCTTCTATCAAAGCAAAATATACCTGTTTTCTGAAAACCAGGCATGATATTCCTTATTGTCAATGATTTATCTAATGCCTATCTAATCATTGCATTCAGATCTTCTTTTGGAGGTTCCATCATGTCATTATTCATGCTATTTTTTTTTGATGCCTCTAAATGATTCCTTAAAGGTCCTATAAAAAACAACATCTAGAGGCTGCAATCTATGAGATGTATGTGGCAGAATTTTCAAAATTTGGATGCCATGCTTTGCTGCTAACATAATTGTTTCTAATGTTACATGAGATCCATGGTCATCTAGAATTAAAAGATGGGAATTAGAAGTGGAAACCCCACCCGGAACAATCTGCCTGAAGTGCTCAATCCAATCTTTAAATATGCCATTGGTCATCCACGCCCTTTTTTGCATAGATATAGCAGCTTGGGGCTCACATCCATCTAAATAATATTGCCTAGCTCTTCTACCCTTTAAAATATACAAGTTAGGAAGCTTCTCACCTGCAGCATTGACATAGCAGAGAACCGTCAACCATTCTCTATTTTGCATTGTTCGCTCAGAGATTTGCTTGGCCCCCTTCCTTGCTATAATTCGTACATCTGATTCCTTCCATACTTGAATTCCAGATTCATCAAAATTCCAAATGTGAGAAGCATCAAAACCAAATTCATTATAACATTCATGCAATTGATCATAGAAAGCATCAAGATTTGGTTTGGCCACAACTAAAGCGCGAGCATTGTCCATGAAGGTATTTTCTCACATTTTATTCATATGCAAGGTTATCTACATGTATATGCAACACTTGGCACGATCTCGTCCATGCGCGATCCTGACCATTGGCCTAGACATATATAGAGCGCCTCCTTCTTATCAAACCTTGCTAGAGAATTTTGACGGCACTCAGGCCAACCTTCGTGGCTTTCTGAATCAGATTTGGCTTGTCATTTAGCTCCATCCTCATAGGTATCCCACAGATCAGGAACAAGTTGATTGATCGGCTCTCTTCTCACAGGACTAGCTCTCCGTTGATTTGCTTCTTTGTTGGAGAGAAAGGCTCCAGAATTGCAAAACTTCGTTGCTTTTACTGCTAAGCTCGAGGCACCAGAATTGCAAAACTTTGTTGCTTTACTGCTAAGCTCGAGGCATGTTTTAGAGATACAGATTGGCAACGCACATCTATTAGGAAACCCAGTAATCTCAGGCAAGGTTCTCGTCAAGCTTCAAGATATGCATCAGACTTTCGTCAACTTGTTGTAGATGCAGTCTGGGATGATGTTGTACTTCGAGATTATTTTCAAAGGGGCTTATGTGAGGATGCTAGAAAATGCCATCAGATTTGCAGTTTGTTGTGATAATTGTCTATTTGAGCGGAGACAAGAAAGAATCAACAGGCTTTTTTCCCAAAAGCACATGTACCAGTCTCTGTTCCATCCGACATCTTTGAGGCAGATAGTCCAGTGCCCATGCAGATCGATCGTGCAGTTCGAGGCCCCATGTTGGCAGCTAAGAAGCAGCGCTGGAGAGAGGCTAATCTGTGCCTCTACTGTGTGGAGGAGCAGGCCATATTTAAGCGTCCTCAATTAAAAAACTCTAGGAGTCGATCCGAGTAATAAGAGTCTCTTGACGACTGGCCGCCATTTCTCAAACTCATCCCATATGTGATGAAAGGTATATTCCATCGGATAAGATTAGTAAGGAATCTTATATCATTAAAGTTAGAGTTTGGGAGTTTCTTATTTGGTATAGCCATTTTGAGTACACAATTATGCTCTTTGGGCTTATAAATGCTCCAGCAATATTCCAATATATGGCCAACAAAATTTTCCGGGAGTTCTTGGACATTTTGTTATCATCTACTTGAATGATATTCTTATCTATTCTAAGACTCTTGAAGAGCATGAGGGGCATGTTCGGCAGGTTCTCCAGAAGCTTCATGGACATGGGTTATATGCCAAATTCAAAAAGTATCAGCCCGATCATGATACTGTGAAGTTTGTTGGCTATCGTATCATGCCTTGTGAAGTCTCTATAGATCTCGAAAAGTTCTGAGATATTCAGTGTTTCCTTGGATTTGCCAACGTTTATCGGCATTTTATTCGGGATTATTCAGAGATTGCCCTTCTTTTTTGACACGTCTCATGCAAAGAATGTGCCATTTGAATGGAGTGTGGAAGTAGAAACTGCTTTCATTACCCTGAAGCATGCTTTTACCATGGCACCAGTTCTTGTTCATGGAAATCCTTCGCACCCATATGTTATTAAAGCAGATGCTTCTGATTTTGCTCTTGGCGGTATCCTGTCACAGGAAGGGAATGATCATGAGCTACATTTGATCACATATCACTCGCGAAAGTTGCAGGTTGCCAAAATCAACTATATCAATTTATGACAAGGAGTTGTTGGCCATAGATGATTCCTTCGAGGAGTGGAGACTTCTTCTGGTAGGATCTTCTCATTAGGCCACAGATTATGCATATCATCGAAAGGAAGCATGATGCTTGTCTGGACACTCTTATCTTGATCCCAACCCGGGCGATCCCGCATTTGATCAGCAATCACAGGTTATCCTAGGGACTGACAGCTTATAGCCATCACTTTATTCGGGAGGTCTCATGATACAACATTGTTAAAGTCTGTTCGGACATCCTTGCCCTCTGATTTATTGGCTCAAGATGTATTTTCATATCTTGGCTCAACGTCATCTTCTCGGAAAATGCAGAAAGACTATGCTCGTTTTAAGATTCGAGATGGACTTTTGTACTGCGATGGATAATTGTATATTCTAGATAGTGCTTCCCCCCCTTCGGGTTCTCCAGGCTTGTCATGACTCGCTTATAGTTGGATATTTTAGAGTAGCCAAGTCTCTTGAACTTATTGGTCGAGAGTCTTGGTGCATGGGCTTCGTCGCTCTATTGAAGCTTTTATTCAATCCTGTGATATCTGCTATCGAGCAAAAATTCTGAGACATCTTCCTAACGGTCTTCTTCTTCGGCCATTGTCTATTCCAGATGGACTTTGGAAGGGTGTCTCCGTGGACTTTATTTTAGAGATGCCACTCTCTCGGGGGCATGATGCCATCATGGTCATTGTTGATAGTTTTTCTAAGATGGCTTATTTTATTCCCTGCAATTTCACCATCACCAGAGAAGAAACAACTGATCTTTTTCTTCGTGAAGTAGTCAGACTTCATGGATTGCTAGACATTATTGTCAATGATTGTGGACCCCAGTTCATCGCAGGTTTTTGGAAGCGGCTTTTAGAGTTATTGTATATTGACTGCTCACTGACATTCAGTCATCATCCAGAAAATAATGGGCAAGTGGAGCGCAGTAATCAGACTCTGGAACAATATTTGAGGTGTTTTATCAATTATTATTGTTATTATTCTTTTTGAGGGCATAGTTTTTCTCGTATTCCATTTAAAGGAAATACATAGTGGGGTGGTACACTATTATGGTTATAGGCACTATCATAAGCCTACAAGCTTTAAGTTCAACAAATCATGGACCTTATAAAATCGCATCATGAATCCAAAGTTCAGCAAAACCATGGAACTTATAAAATAGTACCATGAATACAAAATTAGATATGACATTCAGTACTCCTTTAAAAATAATGCCATTCATAATTATAAGTCTGTTTTGAAACGCAAGAAGGCACGCTTTGTTGCTGAGCACCAGAAGCAAATGTTTGAATTACTGCTACGTGAACCTCGGACCTTCTGGCGCAAAATATTATATCGACCACCTCCTACCCTTGGACATATTTCTATGCAGCAATGGGATGAGCGATTGGTCCACTTATATGATCATCCTGGGGTCCTTAATTCTGTGCCTCCTTTGGTAGGTGATATTCTTCAATTCACAGAGGAGGAAGTCAAAGAAGGATTGCGGCATCTATCTAATGGCAAGTCTCCGATCTTGAGTTTGCAAAGCGAATTGCTTAAATGGGGGTCCGCTATTGCTTCCAATCATCACTACTCTTTTAAATCAAGCTTTGCAAGAAGGCTTGCCGTAAACTTGGGGCTGTCGGCAAAGGTCGTACCAATTTACAAAGCGGTGATAAGCATGACCCTTCTAATTATCGCATGATCATGGTAAGTTCCATATTTTCAAAGCTCTTAGCCGTCTTCTTGAGAAGCGATTGACATCATGGGCGAGCACATCTTGGTGTATGCGTCTTGAGGGAGACAGGCGGGCTTTCGTCCATGCCATTCTACAATAGACCATATTTTCACATTGGCGCATGCTTATTGAACATAGTCGAAGTTTGAAACAAGACCTCTATATATGCTTTGTAGATTTTACTTCTGCTTTTGATCTGATTACCGCTTGAGCTTCTTTGGCGGCAAACTGCGAGGCACATTGGGGTTCCACAAGATCTTCAAAATGCGGTTTATCGGCTCTATGAAAGGGTTTTTTGCTAAATTTCCGGCATCGGTACTCAAATCACTAGCAATATTGGAGTTCGATGGGGTTGCCCTTTATCTCCTACACTTTTTGGCTTGTACATTGATCAATTGGAAGAATGGCTTGATAATCATGGCGGAGGAGGTCCACATTTGGCACACTATATCATTAGGCAACTTATGTATCTTGATGATGTTTCACTACGGCACATACCATTTGCTAGTATGCGGCAACATTTACATGCTCGCGACGGTTTACGTGAGAACACAGTCTGGCGTGTTAATCTCAAAAGACCAAGCTTTTGGTAGTTCAATCTTCTCGTCACAATGTTCCCCCTATGCACTATGATAGCCCTTGAAGTTGAAGTTGTAGATAGCTACAAGTATCTTGGTGTAGAATTACGTAAGAACACACGGGAACAATTGTATTACCAAGCGGGTGGCTCTTTGGATGGAGAGCACTCTATGCAATGCAAAACAATTGTTTTCCTTGCAGAAATTCATGATTGGCCACGAAAAGCCCACTTGTTTAGGGCTTTGGTAGAGCCTGTTTTCTTGTATGGTTCAAGTGTGGGGGGCGCCATTAGTGCTAGTGCTTGGGAGAGCTTGGAGCGGGTGCAAAAGTCCTTTCTCACTTCTGACCTTTGAGTTAAAAGAAGCGGTGCCCTATGCTATTCTTTTACAAGAGACGGGTTTTGGCCTCTTCAACATTACGCCATGAAGCGCCATCTCCACTATATCCGCAAGGTGCACCACATGGACAATGTTAGGTATCTGTTCTTGCACTTGCCATATTTGAATCTCCTCGGCGTTTGAAACGATGTTGGAAAGAGCATTGCACTACATGGTTTGCACGTTGGGAACATGTGCAAGCGAGCAACGCCTGATGCTTGCCGGTTGATCCCGAGCTTTTGCAACAATATCTTAATGGTCGTTTTTCTCAAAAGATATGGGGCCTTGATTACTTTGGCCCAAGTGGCTGGGTCATTATCATGCACACATAAATCCCACTTTGGCACGGGGCCCCAAGCTTATTTGCTTGCTTCATTGTCCAGGAACAAGCTTGTAGCTATTGCATCAATTCGCATACGGGGGTCCCACAGGCACGGATTGAGAGCGGGTAGATGGAGCGCCGCGAATTGCCGCTTGAAGCGAGACTATGTGCTGTTGCCGATTCCATGTGTTATTGAAGATGAAAGCCATACTCTTTCTCGAAGTTGCCCATTTTTTGAGATAGTCAGGAATCATTTTTCGACCTTAGCATTCCATTCCACGCTTCCACAACTTTCGGTAGCACCATCATTGCATGACTTGGCATTATACATACTTGAGGTTCTAGATAAACGTCTGCAATTACTGAACCCTCAGTAGTCATTATCTAAGCTTGTCTAGTATCATCATTACTGCAAAGGTTTTTCCCTTGAAAACCTTTCGAGGCAGGGGTTTTTTAATCCTAGTAGTAATGATTGTACTAGCCCATTGTATGGGTCCCATGACCTATTGGTCTTCGTGGACGTTAAAAAAACTATTCTATTCTATTCTATTCTATTTTAAAAAGGACCCAGTCTTTAAATTAGAATAAAGACAATTATACTAATAGAGCAACTCTTCAGATTAACTTCTTGTCCTTCATTGAGCATCAAGTAGATCCATGTTTCTTGTATGCTTCTCTTGAGAACCCCAATTTGATACATGGCTTTCTCCAGAAACTGCCAAGTCATAGTATCATATGCTCTCTTGAAATTCAATTTCTGAAGCAAACAATTTTGTCCGGACATAGCATTCCAATGTAGGCCTTCTGTAGCTCCAATATAATTATCTACAATGTTCCTTTTTGGAAGGAAATATGATTGGCAAGGGCTGATAATCTGCATCAGAACTAGTTTCAAATGTTTGCTAATATCTTTGCTAACATTTTATATATAGTGTTGGTCAAAGAGATAGGTCTTCGATCCCCGATATGTATGGGAGCCTCTATTTTTGGAATTAGGGTAATGTATCTTCCATTGATGACTGGGTTCAAAGCATTGGCCTTCCACGCCCCTTGAAAGAAGATAATTAATTCCTTCAATAATTCCCAAATTCCCAAAAATTAATTAAATCCTTCATTAATTCCCAAAATTCCATATAGAATTCTAGCTGCAACCTGGGCTTTTACCTGTTGCCATGGATTTCAGGGTATCCCATATTTTCTTCTCCTGAGGAATTGCCAATATTTCGTCATCCTTTATTTCTATGCTTTCCGGGATATTTTTGAAGAACTCTTGTAAAGTAGTCTCATCAACTTGACAATTTGCAAATAACTTGGTGTATTCTTCTTGGAAATAATTTGCAGTTTAAACTTTGATGATGCCATTATTAAGAACCCTACTCTTATCCATACCATTTATCTATTTGCATCTGCTTCTTACTGATAAGGCCCTAGCTTCCGTTTCTTCCACAACCTTAACTCTCTTCTCCAAGTTCTCCTCCTTTTCTTGTAGCTATGATTGTCCTTGTTGGTGAATAGCTCCTTTCTAATATTCCTTATCACTTCATAAATCTCTTGTTTTTCCTTCTTTATTTGGGTAAACCATTCCATACCCCATTTTTTTGATCCAATCTTTGACTTGCCTCATCTTCATAAAAAAGGCTTTCATGGATTTATATTAAATCCAAGGGTACATTTGATCCTCCTTTCCTTGAAGGGACCTTATTTTCCATGATCTGGGGGTAATGGTCTGAAGTAGAGTTCTCAACATCATAAGAAATGATGACATTATGATTCTAGTGTCTTGTTCTGCAAATAAAATCTGTCAAGTAGACAATAAGTTCTTTGCTCACATTTCCTTTTATTGCACCATGAATATACATTTGAGGATGAAAGTGGGATGTAACTGCCCTAGAAGTCTATTTAGCTTTTGGACTTTTTCCCCAATTTTTGGTTCCAAATGTGGGTGTTATTGAAATCTCCTGCTATTAAAACATTTTCCAGTTTGCTGTTTTCAATCCATTGTTTGATTTGAGTCCATTGCTCAGCTCTTTCTCTTGAATCAGTTAATGCATATACATTGATGATGCCAATTGATTCCTTCCCCTTGTCTAGGACAGCTACAGTCCATCTGTCTGAAGGGTGCCAAAATTTAAGTGCATAGTAATATCCTGTTCATGCATATCCCTCCTTTGGTTCTATCTGCTAGCATCCGAACTGAGTCCCCATTTGGCATGATCTAACTTCCCAATTTACTTGATTCAAAGTCTGGCAATCTATGTTCTTGTATTAGCATTATGTCAGTCTTCATCTCTTTTAAGGCAGTTAGAGCCCTTTTTCTCTTTAGGAGGCCTTTAATTCCCCCTCATGTTCCAAGTCATAATTCTCATTTATGCTGAGATATTTCTTGCCCTCCTTCCTTCTTTTATGCAGGATAACTTTGCATTTCCTGGCTTTTCAAGGTTGAGGGCTGGGGTGTTTGAAGTAAATTGAACTTTTCTTCTCCCTTTCTTAGTAGTTAGGGATGTGTAGAATTTTTTCACTTCCTCAACTCTTGCATTCCCCTTACAATTCTTTTTCCTTGGACTGATTGGGTTTAATCATTTACAGCTTAGAACGCAAAATATCCAAAAGCATTAGAATACGTATGTCTCAAGGTTGAGACTGCCCGTCCAGAGTTGCACTATGTACAGACCCATCACATGGCCCATGTAGGGTCTCGTGGATGTTAAAATAATATCTATCTATTTATCTTTCACATTTATCAAATTTCCCTCATCGGCTTGTAAGAAAAGAAAAGAGTCATTCCATATTGTTTCTCAATTTGTTGGGAATCATCCTTCATCCTCAAACCCTCTATGACACCATCCTCGATTGCAATTGCTTTGTTAGGTCCTGTCCCCAACCACTTCAGATTGAATGCGACTCCGGGCAGCCTCGAATTCGAGACCTATTTGTTCTAGGACTAAAGGAGGAGGAGGACGAGGAGGAGGGGGCATATTTTCCCAAAACAAGAGCAGTTTTAACATTCACCATAAAGGAGGAAGAATGCTGGATGTAAGGTGGAGATGCAACTGGCCTCTTGAATATTTGCGCCCTTGTATTTATTCGGGACCATGGAAATGTTGCTCTATTTTTGCACGTATATGCTAGATTTAGGGTTAGGGTTGTAGGAAATATTTAGGTTGCATTTCTAGGGTTTGTTCCGTGGCTCGTTAGTTTGGAGCAGCGCCATGTCGAAGCGAGGGCGTGGAGGTTCCTCCGGCAACAAGTTTCGCATGTCCCTGGCCCTTCCGGTCGGTGCAGTGGTTAACTGTGCAGACAATACTGGAGCAAAAAATCTGTATGTGATTTCTGTAAAAGGCGTGAAAGGAAGATTGAACCGTTTGCCTGCCGCAGCTGTTGGAGATATGGTTATGGCTACCGTGAAGAAGGGTAAGCCTGATCTTCGTAAGAAAGTTATGCCTGCCGTTATTGTCCGTCAACGCAAACCTTGGAGGAGAAAAGATGGCGTTTTTATGTATTTCGAAGGTAAGCATATTTGATCTAGCAAATGTAACTGGAAAAGATTTTGCTGCTTCTGTTTTAAATTTCTTTTAATATTGATTTGCTATGTTGGATGAATACATTTCAGACAATGCTGGCGTAATTGTCAATCCCAAAGGAGAAATGAAAGGTAATATCTACTATTTTCAGTGTCAGTCGTAATGGTGTAGCAGAGCTTAAGTCTTATTTTTTTTCCTAATTCAGGATCTGCCATCACTGGACCTATTGGAAAGGAATGTGCTGATTTGTGGCCTCGTATTGCCAGTGCCGCAAATGCTATAGTCTAGAGGTACCTGACAGTTTTGAACTTCGTAAAAGTTACACATTTTGAATTGTAAAGGCTGTGCTATTCGCCATCTTGATCTCATCAAATTTTGCTTGTCATTTGGTATTATAATTTTGGTGCTCTTTGGAATTTTTCATCTGTTTATTTCCATTATATTGCGATTTTTGTTTGTCTTTGTGTTGAAACAAAATTTTGCAAAATAACAGCTTGTATTTAGTACATGAATTATGTCTTTTTACAAGAGTGTCTTAGATGCATTATTTTTGTTGGTTTTCTATTTGTTAAATCTTAATTGGCCTTTTTGCTATCCTAGACTCGATATTGCTTTAAAAATATTTCGTCCATTTATAGGTGCCTTGAGAACGAGTGTACTTTTATAACGATAGCCTTCCTATGTTGTATGTATATGACAAGAACAATATGGAAAATTACAGAAATGTTTTAGGAAAAATACTTATTGCCTGTTGCATAGCAACATGAGAACCTTTAGATTCCCTCTTCTATATTCTACACTATCCATCAAATTTGTGATGGGGTCAAACAGCATTTTCCACCTCACCATAAGATTCTTTAACCATTGCAATAAGTCAATATGCAAGTCAAAACAAATTCCTCTCAAAGCACAGTTTCTACGGGGATTTGAACCCTCTGCCAGACTAGGCAGCACCTTAAGTTTTGCGATCAAACTTGGAAGAGAAGCCCTCCCCATTCCGAGAAACTTGTTGTATATAGGAACGCCCCTCTGCCTTTGATTCCGGCGAGGAAGGCTCATACGCCAGCGCGGTAGTGCGGGAGGAGCCTGCCTGATTTTCGCCGGAATCGAGGCGAGAGGGCGTTCCTGCAACGTGAAAGCAGGGTGGCCGTAGATTCGGCGCCACGTGTCGCACATCCAGCGGCTGTAGTAAAGAATGTCAAGTGAAAATGAGAATGTCGTGCAGAATCGCGGGCGAAAATAGAGGGCGACATTCTTGAAAAGAATTGCTGCCACGTGGCAAGGCGTGACTGGTTGTTCGAGCAGAATCTACGGCACCCTGCTTTTACGTGCACCTTCTGAACCTGTTGTCCGCAATATCTGCTGCCCATCCTGGAAGAGAAGCCCTCCTTCCCATTCCGAGAAACTTGTTGTGCACCTTCTGAACCTGTTGTCCGCAATATCTGCTGCCCATCCGACTGCATGTGCTTGGTCTTTGCAAATGGATTACCATGAACAACCATGCAACTAAGAAAAACAGGTACAATAACATAAAGCAAGCAATGCCAAGTACACAAAAGTGAGGCCCATATCATTGGGCATCAATTTTCATTCAAACATCTAAATGCCTAAAACATCTAATAAGCTGCTCAACCAAGCATGTTTTTCCTCTATTACATATCTGTATGAACTATTTCAGTTTAGTATCATAAGTATCCACTGTTTATAGTGCATGTCCACAAAGCCTCAACCTTCAAATAAGAGGAGCAATTTAACCATCCTGTAACTGTCTAGCATGCACTATAAAACACACATCTCGAATTTGTGAACACTGCACTCTCATTCCTGAACATTGCAATGCACTTACCTCCATGTGAAATAACATACACGGCTATCGTAGAACAGAGCAGCACATGAGCCATGCATTATGGCACTCTCTTCCCACTTTTAAATTTACCATGGTCAGAAACACAGGAGCAGCCTATCAAACCTATTATTACAAGGCCACACAAGTGTACATGTCCATTTGGCTCATTACAAGGCCACACAAATGTACATGTCCATTTGGCTCGAACCTGTAAATCCATCTGAAAGAATGTGGCCTATACCAAGATACGGCATTGCGCTAAACCTCGGCAACCTATGCCTTACCTAGATATGGCACCGTCTCCAGCAACTTCTAGCACAGCTTGAAAGAACAGAGCAAGATCGAGCTTAACCTATGACCTCTCAATCGTCTCTAGACTTTCTAGCAAGACTTTCAAATATCACTTACCTGGAACCGGATGCCCTCTATAAATCTACGCCATGCCGCCCCCCTCGCCCAGACGCCAACATGCAGGCAGAAGATCGACATCTGTATCAGATAATCGGCTTCAGCCTTCCATATTCGACTCCTTGCTTCTCTAAAAAAAACCAAAGTTCAGGCTCCACCATTAGCATTACACATATAATGCTACAAATACCCATTCAAAACCTTTAAAAACCTTAAGTTATAAAATACCAAAACCACAAGTTTTACACCTTATTACAGAATGGTGATATAAAGTAGTGTGAAAGCAGAAAAAAATCCTTTTTGGATTCATTTATACGTGGAAGAAAAATCACGCACATAAGATGAAAATAGAAGAAATTCTTTTTTATTTCTCATTGCCTTTATTTCCTTATTCACTAAAAATTGGTGTCTCTTTTTATTCTTTCCATTCAAAAAAACATACCGATTGAATGTGAGGGTGTATCTAATCTCACTTCACAAATAAAATCACAGTTTATCTGAACCTTGTTACACATGAACGAACATGAACAATGATATTTTTGATACTCTTAGCACGACTTCTAATCCAAAATGCTTTACCATTTCACATTAGATTGGCCAGTTTGCAGCTCCTCTGCGTAACTCTTTTCAATTGCATCGTCAACAAAACTTGGCATTGATAATCTGCAAGAATTTTTTTTTTTTTATAGTTTTTGACTATATAGGCTTGAAAACAAACTGATATAGAATCCTTAGTTAGGGATAATGTGCCGGAGGAGGCAATTTCGCCTGGTAAGGGTCTAGCTCGCCTGAACCAGGCGAAATTATCTCCTTCTGCACATTTTCCCATGTAAAGTCTGGGGGGCAAGAAAATTTCATGCCACGTGGCATTGTATTGACCACAACTTTAAGAAAATGATGCCCATCCCTTTTAAGAGTGCACAAAGAAATATTAAAGGTTTTAATCTAGGCCTATGATACACTAAAATTTCCTCCCCCCTAACTTTACGTATTTTTGACATTCGCTCTTGAGAGGCAATAGAATATTGTCCACGACAATACAGGTCCCGATGAGATGGATAAGATCGAAGAGCCCAAGGGCACAACTCAGGCAAAAATAAAAATAACAACTCAGGCAAGTGCTAACTTTTGATGAGGTGGATAAGATCGAAGAATTCAAGGGCACAACTCAGACGAGGGCTAACTTTTTATATCGGAGGTGAATCACTATCTTTACAACACAAAAATATTTATCCTCCCAGCTTGCACCTATGATTTATAAAGATGAAAATGAAGAGGAAAATTGAAGCCATGAAGGGCAGTTTAAAGATGAAAATGAAGAGCAACATACTTAATGCAAGCTTTACATATTATATAAAAAGCCTTTATAACTTTTTACGGTGTGTAAGGGGTGAGGCGGCGCTGTCAGGAGTAGTGGCGGGCGAGCGGCAGAGGCCGTGAGTTCGTTGCCAAGTCTGGCGGCGCCGCCGAACCCCTTACCACCGTAAAAAGCCTTAAAGGCTATTTATAAAATGTCAAGGAAAGTCGATCTTCATTCTGGCTTATCTTCCAATAAAGGACTGCCATGTGGCGACCATTTTATCCCAGAATGACAAGTTGCTACACCATTCTGTCACGACCTGTTACAGCAGGTTACCTGCACTCCATAACTTCGTCGGAGAGATGATTCTTTCACGATTTACTCCTATGGCTCTGGCAGATCCAAGGAAACAACCACATATTCTACACCTGGACTGCCACAGTCGTCGGATATGTCAATCCTACGATCCAGATCGTATGTTGGGGCCCCTGGGCACCTCTCGTTTCGCTTGTAGTCATTTATGATTGGAGGCGCCTATGATTTTGAAATATCGCCTAAGGTTTTGAGGAAATATCGAACCTCTATACGACTTTGCCTAAGATTTTTTAATATGAAATACGGGAGCTCGAACCTCTACCAAAATAATTCAATGTCCTTACTAAGATTCTTTAACCAATATACCCAGCGAGCTAATGCTATTATTTTTCATCTTGAATCTATGTTTTTTTTTATAACCACGTATTCGATTGTTTTAGGGACATTTAGGAATTGTCTTTTTTACATCCATATCAAATCCCCCTAGAACCCTCTGTTATTTTGCTACATATTCTATTTCTGTCGCTACTAAGCAAGAGTGCAGGAAACCTACTCCCGTGGCTGCACTGCAGTTCTAAGTAAGAAAGGAGCAAGAAATTGACCATTTTAAGGAACAATTCTAAGTATGGAGCAAGGAATCGACCATTTCAAGCAAGAAATCTAATTGTGGATCAAGGAATCGACCATTTCAAATAAGAAATCTAAGCATTTCACGAAAGCTTGGCCCCTGTGTTAAAAGACATGATCGCAGAGAGGACAAATCAATTTTTTAAATTCTCTACATTTTCATTTACTCAAATTGAAGTGGATAATTGTTACCTGTGACATTCCAGCACAGTATACGGTCCCAGGACGTATACTGTACTGCCTCGTCACGCGTACACGCCACTCCGACCGACGTGTACGCCGACGGATAGCCAGGTAAGTAGCCCTAGGGGCAACTTGCTAGGTATGTTCACATGTTAATTAATGCGCACATGTGCACATTAATGTGAGCACACCTTTCCATGTAGGCATATTTTGCCACCTAGCCATTAAAGGCAAGTGGGGCCTTCCAATTATCCCACATGCTAAAATGGGTAATTGGAAACCCTAGCCTAAACCCCATGTCTATTTAGGGTAGGGAAACCCTAACTTGTTAGTTTTCGTCCTTAGGGTTTTAGAGCTCTGTTTTGGCTGCCCCAGGAGCCAAAACCGCCTCCCAGACGGTGCCCAAACGAATTGCGCCATCAGTTTCCCCGAATTCGATCAGCTCAGCAGAATGGTTGAACTCAGGTCAGGAGGAGCCACCCAAGGACCAGGTATTTGGTCAATTTAATAGCTTAGACCGTCTTCTAGTCATGGAACCAGTAAGTTTAGACTATTAAATTGCCCATAGCAACTATCTAGATCTTTAGATCTTAGACACTAACTAAAGAACCTAACTCTATGAGATAGATTAGATCTAGTTCTTTAGTTTCTTACGTGATGTATATGGATGATGTATCTCTGTGAACTCCTTGTATTGGGAAGGGGGTAGAGGCCCTAAAGCTTGGTAGTTGATGCTCCTAGCGTAGCCCTCAGCAGCACCTGCAGATTCGACTTTGTGTACAAGAACCCACACACAGTTGTGGGTGAAGGGGCAGACGGCTAAGAAGGAGGTTCATGTCGACTCTTGAGCGATCCCTCCGGGTGTGTAAGGCCTACCGAGGGGATCATTGTGACTAGGTCTAATGGCTTACCACCGAGTCTTGGGGTAAGGCATGGACTCGACACCCCGTGAAGTGGTGTACACTTTCCAGTGGGTTCAGTCGAATACGGGCCCTCTAGTCACCTTGAGTCAGCATGCAGATCTCTAGAGGGAGTGATTCCTTCCTGCCCCATCGGAACTGGGAGGATGAGACCCAGGAATAGCCCCTTCGGCTATGCATCCGCGGGCTCTGATCGAGTCCAGACACTTTTTCAGCCTACTACGCAAAGTGTGCACGGAGGGGGCGGATGGAGTGGACAACCCTATGCCATGTTCATATGCCAGCCAAATCCATTGCCATGAATTCCGTCTGCAATGAACTCTGGAGACCCAAGCCGTCAGTCATCCCCTTGAGTCTGAGCCCTGGTTAGGATTCCCCATATGTATTGTGCTCACCGTGTTTATGCAGATGTGATGGACCACCCTTCGAGGTGGATATGTGCTTATGCTCTATAACCGACATGTATGTTTACGCTTAGCTGACTAGGTAGGTCCGAGAGGGCGAGGGTGGGAATGACACCTTCACTCTTCCCACCGGGACTCGTTACGGTGCGGTGATATGTGGGAGGGCCCCAGATCGGTGTGGAGCTGGTATGAGGGAAGAACTCTGTTTGTATCACGGTGAGAGCACCGTATGCAGTAGGGGGGCGTCCAAGTGGTATCGAGCAATGTTCTTGGAGACCAAGAGCAAAAGCAGCCATGCTCGAGAGTACTAACTTGATAGGATCCTCAAGCCTCGAAAAGTGGGAAATTTTTTTTTTCTCATTTTTGTAGTTATGCTAAGCTAGTAACAATTAAGCGAATTGGAATTTGATAAGATTAAAAAAGAATAAGCCCAAAATTTTCCAAGTGAGGTGGTCGCACAGCTCGCGCCTGGTCGCAGAACTAAATTTTAGTTTTGAAGCGAGGCGCAAGCTGTGAGACATCGAGCCAAGATCACCAAAACATGATGAATTTGAGAAAAGTAATGTGGTAAGGCTAGTTCTAAGATAGGAAATAATTAGAATAGCATGTTTTAATTACGTAAATAACCTAGAAATGTATGATATCTCACAGCTCGCGCCTGGTCTAAAAACTAAACTTTAGTTTTTGAGCGAGGCGCAAGCTGTGAGACCAATAGGTAGAAAAAGTCTGAAACAAGTGTAAATTTTAAATAAGTAGGTGCCTTAGCATGTTAAATAGAGCAACTTGAATTTTGACCTAAAACTTCCCAAGCTATAAATAGATGTATAGAAATCCGCTCCCCCGCACTTAGGCGATCTTTGGGCGCTTGTATCCGATCGACGATCCGTAAAGCATGGCCCGAACCAAACATGACCCGGCCAGAAGCGCCGATATTAGGCGAAACCACCACCCACCTAAGGCCGGAGATCATTCGGCAGATGCTTCACGAGAGGCTCGAGAGGGGGTCGCTCGGCCGAACGAGGGAGACGCCTCGTAAGAACAGACACGCCCGACCGATTGACGTCTTCAACCAGCAGGTGGAGCAGGACGAGGCAACATCACCAACCTCCATGGACGAGGAGACAAGGGAGGTATATGAAGAAATAGAGCGGGAGATCCGGCAGCAGGAAAGAGCAGAAGATCATTCTGATGCAGCCACGGAGATCCTCGAGCACGAAGAGCAGGCGACAGGTCTGGAGCCAGCGGAGGAAGCAGATCTCGCGAGGTTCATTAGAAAATATGAACGCCGGGAGAAGAAGAAGGAAGACAAAAAGAGGAAGAGGGAGGAGGAGGAACACAAGGCGCGGTAAGAGAAAAAGAGGGCTAAGGGGAAGTTCGTGGACAAAGACAAGGAAGTCAAGGACGCCCCGCCAAGGAAGAGGCCTAACCCCAAGATCGTCATCGTGGAGCGCAAGTCAAGAACCTCCGAACTCCTCCGACGACTCTTCTGACGGGGACTTCAACCCCAATGTTGGAGGTGGAAGCTCTTCTAAACCCCGGTGTGAGCGGGTAGTACCCGGCGGCAAAGACTGAAAGCAACCCCAAAGAAAATCAAGTCACGAAGCCCCCTGAGTACCCGGCGTGGGATAGGAAGAAACAGCCACGACCTGCCCGTGAAGCTTACGTCACCGACAGAGTAAAGATATACGAAAGAAAGATGAGGGAGCACGAGGCTTATATGAAGAAATGGGAGGCCTACAGCAAGTACTATGAAGAAAACAGGGTTAGGATCATCGAGGGAGGAGGACCAACCGAAGGAGCGAACCTTAAAAGCCGCCACCACCGGAAGCCCAAGGTTCCCAAGCCACCACCCAAGAAGAAGATTGACAGGGAAGGAGGTGGAGAGGAGAGCACTAAGGGAGATTAGGCACTTCAACAGCAGCCTACACGGTCTTCTAATCCCCCGTGCCCCCTTTGCTCGATTAGTTCGAGAAGTGATGCAGGCCTACAGAACGGACTTCAGGGTCACGGACGAGGCGCTGCTGGCAATGCAGGAAGCGGCCGAAGCAAAAATAGTGCAACACTTTGAAGATTCAACAGCTTGCACTGTTCACGCCAAGCGGGTAACCCTCATGCGACAGGACATGAGCCTTGCGACCCGCATAAAGGGAGAACGCCCTTAGAACCTTTTTTGTAAATAATTAAAAATTTTTGTAATATAGAGCAATTTTGTGTACTTTAATTGCATGAGATGGAGTAATTAGGGCAAGTTAGTAAGTTTTAGCTTTTATTTCAGTAAAATAGGACATTTGCAGACCGAAAAACGTGATGTCTCACAGCTCGCGCCTGGTCGCAAAACTAAATTTTAGTTTTGAAGCGAGGCGCAAGCTGTGAGACCTCGCCCAAACTTGACCAAAACAGCTCCAAATCGACCAAATAAGGGGTCAATTCTGTCTGATTTGATGAGTCCATCATCGTACACCCTTAGTTTACCCAAATTGGACACCTTTTGACCCAAACGAGACTGATGTCTCACAGCTCGCGCCTGGTCGAAGAACTAAACTTTAGTTTTTGAGCGAGGCGCAAGCTGTGAGACCTCCTACTATTTCTTCACCAGGACTTGTCCAGATCACCCTCAACCCGGCCAGATAGCATCTTTTAGGTAATTTAGCCTTGTTCAAACATCTCATCTAGTCTTCAAATTCCCATTTTGACCTCAGATAGACTAGAATTACCCAACCCTAGGAATTTTCCAAGTCACCCAAAAATTAGGGTTTCCCCCTTTTCTATAAATAGACCCCTCATTTCTCAGATAACACCCTACAAATCTGCTCCTGCCCTTCTAGCCGATTTCTCAACTCCCTGAGGCGCTCTTGCAACCGTTTGTTACCCTCTTCTGCAATTAACCAATGGCAACCTCGGATTTTCGCAGATGGTACAGCGCCAGCGCTCATGCTGCCGAGGCTGACGTCGACCAAATCTTCCATATCTTCAGGAAGGAGGTAGATGTCCAAGCAACCTTGCAGGGTAAAAGCATGTTAGGGTGTCCCTTAAAAAGTATTATTTAGTGACCAAAAAGGTACCTAAAAAGGTAGCCAGGACTGGGTACTGGGTACCTGTATAATATCTCAATATAAGGTATGTTTTAGAGCTTTTTATATATATATTGATCTTCGATAGCATTATCTTTATCCTAACTTTGAATATTACCATGTCCTTGACTTTTATTTTGGATTTTTGTATTAGTTTTAATGAAAAGAAAAATGAGAAAGTACCCAGTTCTGAAGTACCTAGTGTATGTACTTTTGCAGGTTCCAAAAGTGGTACACCCTAACATGCTTTTACCCTGCACGCAACCCCAGCTTACAGCAGAGTCTTGTCTGAGTTCCAAGCTAGGGTAGAACCAGCGCTAGTGCAACTCCCCCCTTGCATAGGCTACTTTGTTCCTAGGCAATCCCTGCAAACAGCATTAGGTGATGTTCCAAACATTGCCAAGTACCTGACAAACAAAGCATAACGACACACGAGCCAATGGTCCTAATGTCAATGGGACCAAGTACTTCCTCTTTCAACACCGCCTTGGCAATCTTTTCACCCACCGTGTCGAGAACACCGCGGGGGAAACCTTCATTCCCCCCTTGGACATAGACCCATTAGCCATAGCAAATAGAGAACAACGGCTCCTACGCAGAGATGAGCGGGGAGCGGGAAGGAAAAGAAGAGGAGGACTTGCGAGCGAGGGAATCAGAGGAGGAGGAAGACTATGTCGAGCTCGACCCAGCGGAGGAGCGGCGACAAGCAGAGCAGGAGTGGCAAGACTTTGAGAGAAACCGGCAAACTCTCAGAGTCGCGCCGCCCCTTGGGTTAGGCATTACAAGCCTAGCCCCCATTATTGTTGAAGGCGAGGAGTTTCTGCTTCTAAGCGACATCCAAAACCTTCCGGAGTGCAGGGAAAGGGAGTACCGACCTGAAGAGTTGCTGCACCAACTCCGAAGAACGGACTTAGACGACTTCATCGTCCGAGGAGCATCGACTTCCCCTCCAAGTAAGGGAAGCCCGACACTTACAGGAGAGTCTACCTCCGACATTCAAGCCTACAAAGACATCGTGCAGATTATGGAGGCGGGAGGCCGAGAACAAGCTACCCGGACAGAAGAAGAGTTCCTTGCTCTACAGGAACAGATGGGGATCCTTCACGACCTCGAACATCCTAACGGCAAGCCCTTACGCAACACCTCGGGGAGAGGAGCTTAATTACGACCTCGGGAGGGCCGACCTTGGTCGAGAGACTCTGGGGGAGCTCACCCGCGGTGGAGGTTGATGACTTTGCAAGCAGGCGCAGAGCTGGATACCCAGAGTGGCGAGGACCCCTCTCGCAGCGGCAGTGTGTTCAGCGTTATTACCTTCCCCTGGCGATGGATGGAAGAATAGCGGTAATTCCACCGCAAATTCCCCGTGAGGCGAAGAAGGAGTATCAATGCTAATCGCACTCTCGAGGTTTTGGCGGCAGATGGCGGTTATCCCTCAACACCGAGTATGCCATCCCGGTAAAGAGAGTAAAGTAGCACTCGATGTCTTCGACTTCGCCATACCTTCTGAAGGCAAGGAAGATCGGTGGACCGCGGCTTACACCTCCGGCCAGAGAAGAAGACTTGGCGAGAGCCTTGCGGGAGGCGGATCTTCAGCCAACGTCCGAGGAACTTGGGTCATTCGGTGGGGAACAGCCCAAGTGAAAAAGTTCCTAGAGGATAATCCATCCCACCCAAAAAGCATCAAGAATAGTTAGCAATCTTGATCCGGAAGTTTTAATTTTGTATTAGCATATTATAAAATATGAATATAATTTCTTTGGCACTATAAATGTTTTGTGGATGTATTTTGTGTCCCCAACTATACCAACAAACATAAATAATGCAAGAGAACAAGTAAAACTAACCATATAGCTATGGACTACTTGTGTGTGCAGCTAGAAGCCTAAGCTCGTGGGAACGACAAAGCGAGAACTCATGGAAGAACAGAGTCCGCCTTGTGCCACGTCCCAAGCAAGGAACCCGCTTGAAGAATTTGGACCCATGACCCTTAAGAGGAATTATCCCGTGATGAGGACAGACTGAGCAGATAAAGGCTTTGCTAGCCCGGCAAGCAGGAGTGTGTTCTGGGGAGCGCTCAACCGCCGCAAGCCACCGGAGAACAGGAAGAGACAAGAAGAGGAGCAAGAGGGGAAGGTCCCCGCTTGGGACTCCTCGACTCAAGCTCGATTCGGACTCGATTCCGAGGAAGAAGAAGCGTAACCAAGACCCAACGGATGGAAGGCGAGGAACGCCGGTTGACGGACGGCAAAGGGACACAAGAACCTCGATCACCGTAAGAAAGTGGACTCTGTGATTGGGAAATGTCCGGAAGGCCAGAAGCTCGAGCAATTCTCAAAGCAGAATAGGTCGTGCATGGAGGCGAAGCTTGGCTTGACGAGATGAATGAATATGGCAACGCTTTTATGGTATGAAGGATAAGGATAAAGGCGTGGTGGCAAACAAAGCAAACCTCGAAAGGAGCAAAGACATTTGGTGGAAGGGTTATGCCAAAGCTCATGGCTTAGCGGGGATGCTTGCGGTGTTCGTGAAGTTTGCTAAAGCCTTCAAAGCGCCATTACGTTCCAAGAGAGCACAAGTCCGAAGATGATGCAAAGAGTTCTACATGTTGCAAACAAGGCAACAAGATGAGTCAGAAATATACGAGAGAGGAATTCATGAGGCCGAGGTCAGATGTCCCAAAGTTAGGTGAGAAGCATGCAAGAGAAAGCTACATTGAAGGTCCGAATGAGGAGATCCGCATAAGCTTGTAAGGGCAATAAACCCTAGAACGAAGATCGGCGGAGTCCAAGGCAATAAGCTTGCAAGGAACGGGACCCTCAGGAATAGCCGGCGAGGCGCAGCAGATTATCGTGACAAAGGCAAGGCAACAGGCGGTTTTAGCCCGAGGACAGCCGGCCCCAGGACCAGCTAGAGCCCCATATAGTAGCAATCGTGGAAAGCGGCGGGGAGAAGAAGCAGGGTGTCCTTCAAAGATAAGCGTAAAGGGTCAAACTACTCCAAAGCGGTCGCGATCCTTTTTGCGGAGCCATGCCCAAGGAAAAGAGCGGAGTGCATAGAAAAGCGGCTTGTTTTTGGTGCTTCCGGCCGGGCCACAGGACAAATGAAGCGCCCATACGTCATGAGTGCGGGGACTAGCGAGTTGGGAGATTGGGACACCCGATGTCGACGGCAGCGGCGAGGAAGCCCCGACTACATTCGGGGTGAGTGTCATATCTTTGCGCAATAGATCTGAGAAAGCAAGAGAGCCATTATAAAGTAATTTCCACGGTAGGGAAGGCCAAGACCAAGTCCTTCATAGTCTTGATAGACTTCGTGAAGTAGCCATAACTTTGCATCCGAGAATGGTTCAAATGTTGAAGTTGAAACCACTAAAGTCAAAGCCAAGGCCCGTTGTCTTAGCAAGTGGGCAGTAAAGGTGACGGCGGGTAAGAGAATCAACCGACATCGACTTGCCGGGGATTAAAATCCCGGATGGGGGCGAGGTAATGGGCATTGGCAAACACGACTTGATCATAGGTATGGAGTACCTTGGGCCAGCCAGGAGCCATTATCGATTGTGGAAAGCGGAAGGTGACCTTCCCAACGCCAGGCGGCAAGATCATTGAGATCACGGGTAAAGAAGTTGTCCCCATCATGCGGTGTATGTCTTCTAAACAGTTCGTTCAAGTGCATCAAGAGTGAGCAGGTGGCATACATCTTCAAGCTTGAGATTAGTGAGCCGAATCGGAAAGAAAGCAAAGAAGACAAGGTGCTCGACAAGTTCGGAAGCAAATAGCTAAAAGGCGATCCGCGGAGTTCCATGATCTCTTTCGGATGAGATCAAGCGACTTCCTCCTTATAGGGGAGTCGAGTCGCGAGATAGCACTTTCGAACCAGAACTAAGCCGACAAGCAAGGCTCCATATAGAATGACAACGCAGGAGTTGATTTGGAGTGAAGAAGCGATTCTGCGAGGCTGCTCGACCTAGGTTTCATTAGACCTAGTGTCTCGCCATTTGGAGCACCCATTCTCTTCGTTAAGAAGAAGGATGCTAGTTTGAGGATGTGCATAGACTATAGACAGTTGAATAAGCACACCATTAAGAACAAGTATCGCTTCCAAGATCCCGGGCGACTTGATGGATCAGCTTCAAGGAGCAAGGATCTTCTCCAAAATCGACTTAAGGTCGGTTATCATCAGATCCGGATAAAGGAGGAAGATATCCATAAGACCGCTTGAGCCTAACAGCGGTATGGGCACTATGAGTTCGCGGTAATGCCTTTCGGCTTATCGAATGCCCCCGCGACGTTCATGAGGCTCATGAACGACATCTCCACGGAGTTTTTGGACACCTTTGTGATTGTATTCTTTGACGACATTTTGGTGTATAGCAGATCCCTTGAAGAGCACGTACAACACTTAAGGAGAGTGCTAGAGAAGTTGAAGAGGCACCGGTTATGCATGAAGTTGTCGGTGCCACCGCGAACGGAAAAGGTGGAATACTGTGGGTCATGTGATCTCGCAGAAGGAATCTCAACGGATCCCGCCAAGATTGAAGCCGTCATTCAATTGGCGGCACCGGTGAATGTGCACGAGGTCGAAGTTTTTCTCGGGCTAGCGGGGGTACTCTGGGAAGTTCGTGAAGAACTTTGTTAAGATAGCGGCCCGATAATCGGACTGACGACGAGGCAGAGAAGGTGAAAGATTGGGCAGAGCATTGGCACAAGAAAGCCCAAAAAGGGTTTGAATTGTTGAAAGAAGCCCCGACGACAGCTCCCCGGTCTTGACCCCTTGGGACGGGAGAAAGATAAGCTTGTAGCAACAGATGCGAGTAAGATAGCTACTGGTCGCGGTGCTTATGCAAGAAGAAGCGTGTGGTAGCGATGATTCCGGGAAGATGAACGACGGCCGAGATGGCGCCTACCCAACGCACGATCGAGGAATTGCTTGCGGTTGTCGAGGCGTTAAGAATATGGAGGCACTACCTCTTGGGAAGGAAGTTCAATTGGATCTGGACCATCGAGCCTCGGTATGTATTCACGCAACCACACCTTAATCCGAGGCGGCGGAGGTGGATGGAGTTCCTCGAAGAATATGACTTTGTTATAGTCTACAAGCCAGGGGAAGCTCAATGTGGTAGCAGAATCGCTTTCAAGGCATCCGACAACTAGAGTGCATTGCAATGCAATTTCGACTCTCCAAATGACTTTGGTAAGAAGATTGAAGAGTCCTTGCCAGCGGATGTGGATTTTGGTGAAGTATGGGGAGCCTCTCTAGGGAGGCTAGAGCAGATAAAGAGAGGAAGCCTTCAAGCATTATAAGAAGGAGGGCAACTGTTATATCATAAGAACAAGTTGTGCGTGCGAATCATCGGTGTAAGGAAATTGATCCTCCATGACGCGCAACAGCCCAATAGCTGGCCATGCGGGATTCATGAAAACATATTTCAAAGTGCGTGGCAACTATTATTGGCGAGGAATGAAGAAGCGGTAGCTCGCTACATCAAGGAATGTCGGCTATGCCGGCCAGAAGACGGCGAGAGCGGCGAATTCGGGGCATTAGAGCCATTAGCGGTGCCAAAGCGCTAAGTGGGAGGTAATCAGCATGGATTTCATCCACGGGACTCCCAAGGACGATGAAGAGGAAGGATGCCTTGATGGTAGTGGTTGACAAGTTTGTCAAAGATGGCACACTTTGTGCCTTGCAAAACCACAGATACGGCTATGGATCTGACAAAGCTCTTCACCAAAGAGATCTTCGGGGCTTCATGGCATGCCAAGGGAGATTATATCCCGAGGGGACCGAAGTTCATGAGTGCATTTTGGCAAGACCTCTGCTGCGACGATCCAGACCAAAAGCTGTCCATGAGCACGGCGTATCATCCTCGACGGATGGCCAAGCGGAGCGGACCAACGGGGATCTTAGAAGACATGCTCTGAAACTATATGCGGAATAAGCAAAGTATATGGGAAGAATTTATTCACTTGGTGGAGTTTTGCATACAATAGCACCAGCAGGGAATCATCCCAAATGTCGCCGTTTATGATCAATTACGGCTACCGGTGCCTAACTCGGACACTTGTCACAACCCCGTGTCAAAAGTGGAAGTTTCGCTGGCCGGATGTTGGCCGATATGCGGCAGAAATTTTGTGGAAGAGGTTCGAGGGTATCACGCTAGCAGCAAGAAGTCGACAAAAGAGCATCGCCGACAAGCGAATCGAGCGGTCGAGAGTTCAAAGTTGGAGATGATGTATGGCTCAAGATCAAGGTGAAGCAGGCGAAGCTCAGGATCGGGAATTGCAAGAAGCTTGCTCCAAGGTGGGCTGGACCTTTCAGAATAATCAAGAGAGTAGGTAATCAATCCTACAAGTTAGATTTACCAGCACACCTAAAGATTCATAAGGTCTTCCATGTGAGTTTGTTGAAGAAGCACACTCCAAATCCAGACAAAGTCTTGGACACTCCAACGTTGTTGGAAATGACGGAGGAACGGTGGAAATAGTTCCAATTGATTCTTGATAAAGCTTTCAAGAAAACGAGGAGATCGAGAATTCCTCCAAAGATTTGGTCAAGTGGAAACACTTGCCGATTGGAAACGCAACATGGGTACTTAAGAAGGATTTAGTAAAAAGCAAGTACCCACAGTTTATGGAGCAATGGGCCAGGAAGGTCATCTCGAGGAAATCTCGGGCATGTCGATTTGTGTAGGTTAATTCTTGTGAAGTTAGGATTAATCCACCATGCAACCTATGTTGTTATGGATGCATGCGTTGTTACCGATAATGAGACCACTACGGTGATCTCTAGGCGTGGTGTAATGTCAAGGTAGGCATGACCGTTTCCGCTTGGGCCGAGTGGAAGGTAGATTAGAAAGTCTACTTGTTCCCCGCAGTAGGCGACCCTCGAGAGAAAGGAGGTCATTAAGGAATGCACCGATAGGAAAAGCACCTCTAGCCCCATATATGCTTTGATAGGAGGAATCGGGCCTTCACGCCCCATATACGGGAAGAACCTATCCTCCACATTTGGGCAACTAGGGTGTAGGCATGGCGGCATATAGGCATGTGGTATTTGTCTCCACGGCCATAATGGAAGATTCACCCTCTTCCCACGTAGGAGATTAGCCATGCATCCATGTAGATAGGTGGGGTGGTCACCATATAACCAAAGATTTATTAAATAATTAAAATGGTACTAACGTAGTGTCGACTGAGGCCAATAGAGCTCCTCCGGGAGGGCAAGGAGGTCGAGCTCACGAAGACTTGCAACACAAATTTTGTTGGAATGTGTTGCAAGGAGCGAAGAGTACCTCGAGCGATAATGAAATGTTAAAATTTTTGTCTAAGTTAATATCGTAATAACTAAGCTAGTGAATAACTTGTCTAACGATGTTATAAATTGATAAATATTCCATAGTATGATGGCGTAATAATGTTATAAAAAAATATTACCCGAGGGTAATCTTGGTAAATGTATAACTATTATATTGTATGCATCGGGTTGATTGCGGTGCAGATTAGGAAGATCCCAAGGTGGGGAGACCCGCGATCTTTGCCGGACAACATCATTTCAAGGTGGGGAGAATGTGGCGTTTCGACAATTGATATACGGTCCCGGGGCGTATCGCATGCTTGCCTAAAATCCGCAGCGTACCGCCACTCCCGAGCCGATGTGTACGCCCGGCCGGATAGCGGTGTAAGTAGCCCTAGGGGCAACTTGCTAGGTATGTTCACATGTTAATTAATGTGCACATGTGCACATTAATGTGAGCACACCTTTCCATGTAGGCATATTTTGCCACCTAGCCATTAAAGGCAAGTGGGGCCTTCCAATTATCCCACATGCTAAAATGGGTAATTGGAAACCCTAGCCTAAACCCCATGTCTATTTGGGGTAGGGAAACCCTAACTTGTTAGTTTTCGTCCTTAGGGTTTTAGAGCTCTTTTTGGCTGCCCTGTGAGCCAAAACCGCCTCCCGTGACGCCCAAGCGAATTGCGCCATCGGTTTCCGAATTAATTCGATCAGCTGTGAGAATGGTTGAACTTCAGTCGGGAGGAGCCACCCAAGGACCCGGGTATTTGGTCAATTTAATAGCTTAGACCGTCTTCTAGTCATGGAACCAAAGAAGTTTAGACTATTAAATTGCCCATAGCAACTATCTAGATCTTTAGATCTTAGACACTAACTAAAGAACCTAACTCTATGAGATAGATTAGATCTAGTTCTTTAGTTCTTACGTGATGTATATGGATGATGTATCTCTGTGAACTCCTTGTATTGGGAAGGGGGTTAGAGGCCCCAAAGCTTGGTAGTTGATGCTCCTAGCGTAGCCCTCTAGCACACTGCTTGTAGATTCGACTTTGTGTACAAGAACCACACACCGGTTGTGGGTGAAGGCCAGGCGGGCTAAGAAGGAGGTTCATGTCGACTCTGAAGCGATCCCTCACGGTGTGTAAGGCCTACCGGGGATCATTGTGACTAGGTCTAATGGCTTACCACGAGTGCGGGTAAAGGCATGGACTCGACACCGTGAAGTGGTGTACACTTTCCGTGGGTTGGTCCGAATGCAGGCGGTGGCCCTCTAGTCACCTTTGAGTCGGCATGCAGATCTCACGGAGGGAGTGATTCCTTCCTGCCCCATCGCCGGGGAGGATGAGACCCGGGAATAGCCCTTTCGGCTATGCATCCGGCGGGGCTCTGATCGAGGTCGGACACTTTTCAGCCTACTACGCAAAGTGTGCAATGAGGGGCGGATGGAGTGGACAACCCTATGCCATGTTCATATGCCGACCAAATCCATTGCCATGAATTACATGCGCAATGAACTCACGGAGACCAAGCGTCGGTCATCCCCTTGAGTCTCGAGCCCAGGTAGGATTCCCCATATGTATTGTGCTCACCGTGTTTTATGCAGATGTGATGGACCACCCGCCGAGGTGGATATGTGCTTATGCTCTATACCGACATGTATGTTTACGCTTCGCAGACTAGGTAGGCCCCGAGGGAGAGGGGGTAGAATGACACCTTCACTCTTCCCGGGACTCGCACGGGTCGCGGTGATATGTGGAGGGCCCCCATCGGTGTGGAGCTGGTATGGGGAAGAACTCCTGTTTGTATACGGTGAGAGCACCGTATGCGAGTAGGGGACGTCACAGTGGTATCAGAGCAATGTTCTTGGAGACCAAGAGCAAAGCACTGGCCATGCTCCCAGTAGTACTAACTTGATAGGATTCTCAAGCCTCGAAAAGTGGGAAATTTTTTTTTTCTCATTTTTGTAGTTATGCTAAGCTAGTAACAATTGTTTAATTGAATTTGATAAGATTAAAAAGAATAAGCCCAAAATTTCCAAAGTGAGGTGGTCTCCACTTCGGCGGTCGTCATGAGAACTAAATTTTAGTTTTGAAGCTGAAGGCTAAGTTGTGAGACATCGAGCCAAGATCACCAAAACATGATGAATTTGAGAAAAGTAATGTGGTAAGGCTAGTTCTAAGATAGGAAATAATTAGAATAGCATGTTTTAATTACGTAAATAACCTAGAAATGTATGATATCTCACAGCTCGTGCCTGGTCTAAAAACTAAACTTTAGTTTTTGAGCGAGGTAAGAATATGAGACCAATAGGTAGAAAAAGTCTGAAACAAGTGTAAATTTTAAATAAGTAGGTGCCTTAGCATGTTAAATAGAGCAACTTGAATTTTGACCTAAAACTTTCCAAGCTATAAATAGATGTAGACCCCCCTCATTTCCATGTCACAGTCCTAGAAATCCGCTCCCCCGCACTTAGGCGATCTTTGGGCGCTTGTATCCGATCGACGATCCGTAAAGCATGGCCCGAACCAAACAGACCGCCAGGAAGCATCGCCCAGGCGAAACCACCAGCGCCACTGAGGCTGAGATCATTCGGCAGATGCTTCGCGAGAGGCTCGCGAGAGGGGGTCGTTCGCCTTCGAACGAGGGAGACGTCTCAGAAGAACAGGACACGTCCGATCTGATTGACGTCCGATCTGATATGTTTACGCTTCCGCAGCTAGGTAGCCCTGAGGGAGACAAGGTAGAATGACACCTTCACTCTTCCCACTGGGACTCGTTACGGGTGCAGTGATATGTGGAGGGCCCTGTATCAGTGTGGAGCTGATATGGGGGAAGAACTCCTGTTTGTATACGGTGAGAGCACCGTATGCGAGTAGGGGACGTCACATTACCTGACATAAAAAATATGACCGCGGAGATTATAAGTCAATTTTTTAAAAGTCTTTACATTGCTATACAACCTTTAGGATCTGCTCATTTACTCAAATTGAAGTGGATAATTGTTATCTGACATTCTTGATCAACTATTAACGTATTCAGATATTGAACTTTTAGGCCCGACATTTGTGTTAATCTAATTTCAAACAAGCATTGAAGACAATTCGATCAATGAGCATGTCCATGTATTTGATGTATTTCTTATTTAAAGCCTTTTGACATTTAGTTCTCCCTAGCTCATGTAACCTAGAATCTTTCTATGTTTTGCCAGGCTATTATATGATAGAATCAAATTTATTGAATAATTAGAAAAATATACAATGAGAAACACGTACACAACCACTACTTAGCTAACCGAATCTCTTTGAGCTTATATATGTAGCTACAAACCCCAACAACCAAGTGTAGCATTCATACATTACACTTTGTGATAAATTAAAAATCAACAATACAAATTCAAAAGTCAAAGCACTAGCTCCAACAAGGGAATACGAAATAGAAAGTGGGTCATTAGGCCTGTAGCACCAACAAGGGAATACAAAATAGAGCGTGGTTCCCTCTTGTTGTGGAAGATAGTTTTGGGGATGCCACGTTGTACTTGGAATAAAATTTGGGCAAACGATTCCGCCACAACACACCAAGAGTCGTCGTGTAGGTATGAGATATCACTTAGCGTATGTATGTAATTGATGAGCTCCATTTAATATAAATCTAATCCTTCAAATAAAAAAAGGGGACCCAAGTGTCCCCGCACTCAATTAAATACCCTGCTATTAGATTCAACAACCTGACCCTCAAGTTTTAATGCTGAGATCAGATCTCAGCCGTTGGTTACAAGAGTGTGACCCACCAGTAACACATTAAAAAGCCCATAAACACCTAGTTTGTTATGCCAAATGGCCATAAACATCTAGGTTAATATGGAAACCACCATAAAACCACTACAAAAGCACCATAAAACTCTCGGGCCCTGGTTGTTAAGGCGGATAACACCCTAGAACTCTCCGGCCCTTGTTCGTTATAATAGGGCCTCGTTTCAGGGTGTTATCTGTCTCTTACCAACATCGCCCTACCACTAATATACTAAAACAAAACTATGGCTTCAACATTGCAACTTAGCCCTAAGTACCGAAAATATTCTAATACAAAACTACGGCTCCAACATTACAAATGCAGCATTAACATTACAATCAAATGCAAAAATAACATTACGATTCCAATGCCATGATAAGTAACCACACGTAAACCGCCGTTTGATGGAAATTCCTCGAATATTCCATATTTTTTCTTTTAGGTAACTTAGGGTTTTCTGCTTTCGGCGGTGGCCGCTTTTATAGCGCCCGCCATTAACTTCCCCTAGCAGACGAATTTACCCATTTGTGCGAGAGCGCCATTCCTTTTCGCGGCCCGGGCGCCATAGCTTTCTTTGCTCCAGAGCTTTCTTTGCTGCAAAGCTTTCTTTGCTGCAGCGCCAGAGCTTTCTTTGTTGGAGCGGCGCCAGAGATTTCTGCAGCGCCAGAGCTTTCTTTGCTTCCTTTGCCAGGGCTTTCTTTGCCAGAGCTTCTTTTGCAACAGCACCGCCAGCTTCCTTTGTGCACAAACATGAAATGTATGATTTCTTTGTTCCGGGAAGATCTTGTTTCTTTGATTCTTCAAGCAGCGGCCGACGAACAAACAGGGAATGGGCTGAGGGAATGCACAAACAGGGAATGTTCTGCACAAACAGGGAATGGGCTTGAAGATTCACATGTTCCGCATGGAGTTCATTCAACGTAAGATTCCGCGATCGAAAGTTAATCCATCGATTGGGAGCTATGATTTTTTTTCAGCAAGGGGTAATCGTAAGTCCAGCGCTGTCAAGAAAACCTTGCATGTGCGTGTGAATGTAAGCTTGAAAATCTTGCTTGAAGAATGTAAGTTACAGCCGCTTGAAGAATGTAAGAATGTAAGCTTGAATCTTTCTTGAATGTAAGAAATGTAAGCTTGAATCTTGCTTGAAGAATGTAGGAAATGGCTTACAAACTCCCCTCTGTTTTCGCTTGCAAAATCCCCCTCTGTTTTGCTTGCAAGAATCATTGCCGGAAAACAAGACCGGAATTTCCATCAAACGGCGGTTTACGCTTGGTAGCCGGCCGGATTTCGGGGTATCCGGCCGGTTACCTAGCACAAAGAGGCCCACTACAAATTCAGATCAAATTATTCCCGGCATCCCATAGTGGGGGAGCACCTTGTTTGCTTGGAGATTAATGGTCATACAATTGAGCTAAAAACGCTATGGCAGGGTTCTTTTTTTGGCGGGCTAAAAGAACGCCGCATTTCAGCCTTAAATTTCTCATTTCTTCTTCCTTGAGTAAGGCGGCGCTTTGCCCCAGCTATGGTCGCCATGGAACAACGAGGTATTTCCATAATGTTTCTTGGCCTATCGGCTATCTTCTACATCATGGCCTTTGGCCTTGCGTTTGGTGCTGAATCTCGCCGGAACACGGTTTTTTTCTGCCCTTTCTTTTTAACCCATCCAACATGCTCTAAGTGATTCTTTGCACCGTCTTGAACAGAAAATTCGTAATGCTAAGAACGTTTCAGCATAGTGGATGAATGTTTTTTTGTTACAGATCGTTCTTTTGCATATTCTCCGTTCTAGGAATGTTTTAGCATAACCGATGAATTTTTTCCGTTACAGGTTGTGGTAAAGCACGATGAATCTGTTTCCTTTTGCTCATACAGAGTTAACGGAGCCACAGGACTGGCAGGCGCAGCATGTGTGCTTCTATTTCTTGCTCAGGGAATAATAATGGCCATGACTAGATGCCTTTGCTACGGGCCAAGCTTGGAGGCAAAAGAATACCGGCTTCCTGCCACACTTTTATTTGGACTTTCTTGGTAAGATCTTTACAACCAGAGTTATTTCCTTGTGAAAGATAATCAGGAAATGTTTAGGTAGGATATTCAACAGATTTGAATATAATGTCTATCAATGTTTTCTGTTGTGCAGGCTTTGCTTTGTTATTTCAGAAATTCTTCTTGTAGTAGGTGCAAAAGTGAATTCAATTCAGACCAAAGCTACGGGCATGCCACATGATGGACTAGATTGTTCAAGGTTGCGAAAGGGAGTATTTACTTCGGCCGGAGCGTTCACTCTGTTTACCATGATTTTATCAGAAGCCTATTTTGTGTTTGTGTTGAAAGCCAGGGGAGAACCAGCATGGCAGCCTTCTATGAATTCTTCAGTGGGAATGACATCCATCTGATTCCCGATAAGTATTAGGTTTGCTATTTTTGTTCTGCAAATCTTACGCTAAAGAATCTGATGCTCTCTAGAATTTGTGGTGACACAGATCACAACCATAAATCTTGGTTATCCATTATTTTTTTTTAGAAATTTGCACAAATGAGTTGCAGAACATCTCTAATTTAATCATCAAGAGGGACTGCATGGTAGACAAGAGGCTGCGGTTGTTGTGTTTATTGCTTGCCTTCTTGAAAAGAGGATATTTCCCGCCTAGTAATGTTCGAATAGTCAAAAGCAAGTTTGATCATTTTTATAAAAATTACAGGTTTTGATAATGTGGTATAACATACTCATGACATGATTATTTGCATGTAATAACATTACAAAACTTTAACACGACATATAGTAAATAGGGACAATTTCAAATATACTCCTCAAGCTTGTAAAAATTCCAAAAAATACCCTCTAAATAATGAAGAGCAATTTCAAATATACTCCTCAAGCTTGTAAAAATTCCAAAAAATACCCTCTAAATAATGAAGAGCATTTTTGGAAAATTGGCAATACAGTTTTTGTTGCTCCTCAAATTCAGAAGTTATCTTACCAAACATTAGTTTAAGATAAGATATTCCCAACAAAATCAAATTCATTTAAATTGGAGTTGAAATTCACAAGTTATGGCGTCACATTCAAGTTTTATTTCCAACCATTGATCTGGCGGATATTCTTGGTATTGTGCCAGATCAATGGCCCTTAGAATTTTGAGAGAAAAAATGCATGCCAATGTCAATGGTGTAAACTGAACATATGGTTGAAGCAAAAATAAAAGAGAAGCAAAATAGAAAACAACCAATGGTGCCAATGAATTTTGCTGCACCCAATCCTACCAGCGTAGCCTTCTGCCATAGCGCCTGCCCTGTTCAAAGCTGCCATAGCTTGAACACACTAGACACCGAATCCTTGCATTGACCCACGACACAATGGCCTCAGCACAAGCCGCAGGATCATCAAGAAATCTGTTGGTCTTCCGGATCTGTGAGAAGAACGAAAACCTACAGGGGAATTTAAACCACAAATGCCCAGAACTTTCATGCCCAATCGGAATTTCATGGCTCACAGTTTTGCACTACCGTAGTTATCAATTCCCCAGCGATAAATTCCTGGTCCTAGATCAGCTAAGATGTATCCACCTGTAATGGAACAGACCACAAATTAAATCTTTCAGAGAACCGTTACGCTGACCCCCTTTGGCAAGAATTAAGCCGATTGAGGCAGAGCCATTAGAATCCTTCAGCGCTGCTATCAGAGGACAATGCAGACTGCTTCGGGTGCAACAGACCGGCCATCTTTGGCCCAACCACGCGGGGCTGCTTTGGCCTCCCTGTCGCAGACGGCGCCTTCTGGACGCATATCACAGGGCATGACAAAAATTGGCTCGTGCCTTCCAAATTTGGTTGGCGTTCCTTACAATCTGCAATTCAGCCTTTGCAAAAACATCCATGAAAAAGCAGGGTTAACAAAGTTTAAAATGAAACGCACTTATTTGCTGCAAACGCACTTCAAAAGGAATCTTTGAAAGATTCCCTAAAATTCCCTTAAAAAAGTCAATTTTTAAGATTTTTTGTGACAGGTGTGACAATTTAAGTAATTTAGGTACCATTTTTGAGGGGTTGATTGAACATAACTTTCATGCAAAAATTTTAAATAGCAATTTTCATCCTCCTAAACTAGAACAAAAAATAATTACTTTTATAAAGTGTAGCAAAAAAGGGGCAATAAAAAAAATAGCAAGGGTAGTAGAGTGACAAAGAAGTGATATATTCATGGTTGTGAAAATTGTACAAAATTATGAACAAAATTGTCAAAAATATAGGACATTTTGACAGACAATCATCACCTGCACTTTCTGTTCTTTACATGTTCGAGTCATCGGACAAACTTACATTTTGCAGCAAGATCAGGATGCATCTCATCCTCCGACTCATTTAATCCCTGATCACTTGAGCCTTCATCCTCAGCTTCACTCTCAAAACTGGATGTACTCGAACGATCTTCTTCCTCACTGTCTACAAGTGAGTCCTCATCATCATCTTTTTTGGCCACCTTTCTAGGTTGTTTGTCTAATCCACATGCCGACCTTATTAAAGTTTGAGTGACCATACGTAACTTATTAGCAGCAGTCAGAACAAAGTCATATGCAAGAACCTTTACTTCAGCTAGATCTATGACGGCAGTGCTTGCTTTGGACTTTGCTCTCTTTCCCACTCCTGTTTTTACCATCTCCAAAGTATAACTCCCACTAAAAAACCGGCAAGCATTTGTTCTCATCCAATTGCACTTTTAATTGAGTGGGAATTCCATCCTCTCTTGTTACCTCCAGTACTTTAGCTAGCCAGAACGGCTTCCCAGATTCATCATTATCAGCTGGGACAGCTATGAGCATTCCTTTCTGAATCTCTGAGACTGAACCAGATACTCGAGCAACTTGTTGTGCTGTGCGTCTGGGGCCAGTGTACATGACTCTGTCATCTTCATCCGAGCTAGCCAATATCTCTACATGTTCCTCTTGATTCTCAACTTGCACAGGGAGAGTTTGCCTAGATGGCCAGTTGAATGTAACTGGTCTTCGACCTTGTAATGAAGCTTGCAACATGTCACGTTGCCGAGAAAAAAACTGAGGCCACCATAAAGCATCTGCCTCCCCAAAGTGGTTAGAGCACGACTGAATACTTGTCTCAATAAAATCCAATGATTTGTTTGAGTCAAATGCTCTTCCCTCCTTTTTACTCTTTGTGATTTCTTTCAAGCTTTTTAGAGGCATTTGCTCTGCAGAGAGCATGGAACTAGTATTGGGGATGGTGCGAATGAATTGAATACCTGCTGCTGGTCGCCGCCAATCGCAAGGATGTGGCATATTTCTTTCCTTGTAAGATGGCCTTGCCATCTACAAGTGAAATTTTGATCTGATGCTGAAATGTAATGTTTCTCAAGGGCTCAATAGCACAGTGACCCAGTTGATCTCTCCGAAAAATCCATTCTTTGAAATCATAAGTTTCTTCCAATAACTCGATGTCTGGACGAGGATTGTAGGAATCTTGGATAACCTCAATCATTGCTGGTAGGTCGAGAGCTTTTTTTTTCGAAAGCAAGACGTTTAGAGAACCCATCGAACATCCGATCAATTTGATCGTGTGTATGACCAACAAGCGTGAAACCAATTTTCACCTTCTTGAAGATTTGTTTCTCTACTAGCATAGCACAAAGAAGCAAACAACGCCCGATTCTTATTTTCCTTGTCGTGTTGTCTAGTGAAGATACGTAACCGGGTGGTATATGTTCTAGATTGGAAAGAAGCTTATTCAATATTGTGATAGTGAGATTTGGATCAGCATGAATATTTGGATAATTCAAAATGCCTTGCAAGATAGTTTTCCATTAAATACCATAGCACCAACAACATGCGGATGTATGAAATCTTCTTCAAGCAAAGATCCTTAGGCACATTGACAAAATGTGGTAGGGTGGTCTTCTTCCCGTCCATTCCATCAATAACAACCGATATGTAGTTGAGTGGTTGTTCCGTTGCTTTCTTCCTATGTTTTGTCAATTTTCTCCTTTCCAAAGATTGTTGTTCTCTGCTTGTTTGTTTCTCCTTCAATGCATCCGAAATGAAAATATGTTTAGGAAAGAACCTACTTTTAAGTAGAACTAGGCAAGAACACGCCCCGAAGCTTACTTTTTAGTGTGAAGTGTCCTTGCATTTTGTCTCTCGAAGCTTTTAATTCAGAGCATGTAGCACAAAACAGACATCCTATGCTTTCTAGGAATGGACACGCGAGAAAACTCTTTTTTCCAGAGCACAGTAAAGTAAGAGTAACAGACAAAGCGTTCTCCAGCCTCAACACACATCTCCTTATAATTATCGTAGACTTCTTGTTTCGTGAAATTGTCACCAAGTGGTACATAGGGCTGTTAGAAAGTTTCTCACAAGACTCCTTAAAGAAACCTTCCATCCGTGAAACACATTGAAGGGCATGAATTCTCGGGTTATGCCTCCCGAATGGCAAGAGTCATTGATGCCCGGATTCTTGTCAAGCCTTTTCTTCAGCGGTCAAGTCGTCTCCGCCTAAAGCATGAATCAATTTGAAGGTCGTTTGATTGCATTTGGTGGCCACCAGTTGTGTAAGTAAACTTCTCACCATCATCTAAGTAGCCCCTTTGGTCTAGCCCCCTTTGGCGTAGTCATTGAATCAGAACTATCACGAATCAACCTCAATTCCTTTAGTCCAATCTTAAGCAAACAACGCTTGAGAACAACAAGTGCTTTTGTATGTGTTGCCCTCAAGTGAGCCTCGGCCCATGAGTTTCTTTCTTCTAACGGTTGTACATGCTTTCTTGTGTAAGTTACGCTTTAAGATTCTTACTTGCGTGGGCTTTGAATTCAACATAGAGTCTTGTGGCTTTGGTAGGTCCTCGCCCGAGAGATCAACATGAGGTGTTTCTTCGTCTCGAGAGATCAACTTGAGGTGTACTTGTAGATGCCGAGAGGTTTGGTGTGGGCAAGTCCCGGGGAGGTGCTTTCCCTATCTCGGGAAAAAGTAATCGAGGTTGGTGACGAGTTGACCAGCCCCCGGTGTCGAGAACACGTGAGTTGGGCGCGGTCGCCGACCGCCCCACTTGTTGTAGTACCATTTAGCTTAAAATGGATGGAGTTGGCGGATTTGCCTCGGGATTTAGCCTACGGTGGACTATGGGCTTACGACTAAAATGAAGTGGAGGAGGTAGTCCGACCTCTCTAGCCCTGTGGTGGGGTAAAACGCATTGGTGGGGGCAAACGACGCTCAGGAGCGTGTGGTGTGGTGGAGTAAATTGAACCGGGTGGTGGAAGCCGAGGTGGTCGTGGCTGGAGTAAACTCAACCGAGCCGGGGTTTGAATATCGGAGGCGTAATTTTCGAGGCTACTTCCGTGTGTCAATTGAGGGGTGTAAATGTCATTGCAGGAGGAAGCCTCATGAAATGAGTTGAGGCTCTCAGCTTCTTTTTTTCTCGAGCCATACTTAAAGTTAGCGCCATTAATCAGATAAATTTATACGATGTAAGAGCAGACGGTAAAAGTTTACACAGGATGGTATAAATTTATACGTAGAAGGCAAACTTGAAGCGGCAGATCAGATAAATTTATACGTAGATGGTATAAATTTATACCTGAGGAGGGCAACATAGAAAAGAAACGTATAAATTTATACCTAAAAAACTCACATACAGTTGTATTGAAAACTTTATGGAGAAGCGCCATACCTAAACCAAGGCACTTTAGCAGAGGTACTTTAAGCCCTACGGGCCGCCCTATTTTCTACATACACGGGGAGTCCAAGGCGCCGAAGCCGCGCTTTATATACCCCTCCAAATTGCTTCTCCGAACAGCTATAAGTTTAATCCATACCACCATGGCCACGTAAGTCTACTATCCGCATCGTTTTAGTTTCTCTTTTGTTTTAATCTGTTAGAGTGTAAGTTTACCACGGTGTAAATTTATACCGATATGGAAATTTACCGGTATAAATAAATTTATACCACTCGAGCGGTTCGAAGCGGTATAAATTTATACCGACTGGGCTGAACGGTATAAATTCATACGCCCGAGCACCAGCCGGTATAAATTTATACCGTTCGTAACACAAGGTCGTATAAATAACGTTCTAGCAGATAAATTTATACCGTTTCGAACGAAATCGGTATAAATTTATACCGCCCGCAACACTTGGCGGTATAAATTTATATCGATCGTCATTCTTGAACGGTATAAATTTATACCGCCGCTCGAAAGTCGTATGAATTTATACCGCTCCGTAACCATTTTGGAATCTTGATGTCTAGTGCTTAAACTAATGGTCCCGAACCTTAATATTTTGGTAATATTGTTGTGTTTTAAGCTTAAATGACACAAATAAAGTGTTAATTTAGTGTGGATTTTATGCCCTTTCACCTCTTTTTTACCGCTTTTTGTGTTTCAAAAAGTCGAAAAAGGTTCGGGCTTTCTTGTATAAAAGTGGTTTTTTTTACGCCGTTTTTTCAGCCCAAAGATCAAGTTTCTACTCGGAGGTTCATCATCAAAGGCTACACCACCAGAGCCACAGACTTATGAACTAAAGGAACAGACTTGGTACGTCCACAGGGGTGCAAGAGAGAGCAAACCCACTGAGGTATACCTTTACTTGTGCAACCACTCAGGGAAGGGCAAGTTCAAGACTGATGATTATTACCCTGCTGGCGAAATGATGAACCTTGTTACTACAGAGAACGATGATGAAGTTTTGATGAAGTGCAATCATGACAAGGGGGAGGTCTACTATGTTCTGAATAGTAGAATGCTTAGAATAAGCATGTGCAAGCCCAAAGACGTGTATGATTACATTGCGGACAATTACAAGAACGGCTTTGTAAGTTACTCTTAGTTGCTTTCCGTATAAATTTATACCGT
The DNA here is from genome assembly GCA_021234155.1 of Isoetes taiwanensis. NCBI lineage: Eukaryota > Viridiplantae > Streptophyta > Lycopodiopsida > Isoetales > Isoetaceae > Isoetes > Isoetes taiwanensis. Next base: position 5,726,051 of record JAJEKV010000065.1, on the reverse strand, counting down.
CATTCTCTAAACTTAACCCTGCATTACAGGACATAGTAGAAATTTTAATGTCAGTGGTGCTGTGTGAAGAAAAAGGGTTGGTCAAGGGTCTATGGTACCCCCGTAATATCGAAGAGGAAGATGTGGAAGAAGAAGAAGAGGAAGAGGAAGAGGAGGACATAGTAATACCAAAGGGAAAGGGTAGGAAGCATTCACTGGTAGTAGATACACAGCCTCCTACTAAGAAAAAAACTAGAACCACAAAGCCCTTGACGATAGAGGAGAAGCGTAAGCTCTTCGAAGGCTCCTGGAGCAGATATCGTTGTGAAGCCCGCAGATAAGTCAAGTGCTATTCTTAAGCGGGTTAATGAAACTAAACTGCTCAAACAAACAATTTCTTTGACATTGAGCACTATTAAGAGGCCGCCTAAAAATGAAGATGGGGTCAGAATTCTTCAGGTCCGGAAGCTGTACGGGGCACATGTGGCTATACTGAAGCAAAGAATGAGAAGAAATCCTCATGCCCATGTGTCGCCACTAGTTGTAATGGTTGACAGGAGTCAGTGCAACCAATTGAAAGATTTCAAAAAGGCTAACTTCGAGGATTACACCTACTTTGTTCTTGGAGGCACACATAGCTACAAAGCAAGGAAGGAACTTTCAAAAGAAGAATCCCGTAACGAGGTTTGGAAGAGTGTGGAAGCACATATCTACGTTGGAGTCACAGACGAGGAAGCAAAGGTCATTGCCGTGAGTCATAATCTCGACAATGACTTCAGACTAAAAATGAGTCTTATAGACAAGCTTCGCTTCATGCACCGAATAATGAGAGTTCAAGCAAGTGCATGAGAGGACTTCAAAACAAAAGAACAAGCTCCAAGAACTTCGAAGCTTGTGTCACGAGTGTCGCCTCAGCCTATGATTCGCATAAGAAGCCCATAATGGCCGTGGAAGCAAAGACGACAATGACTTCCAAATTTTGCTTTCGAGACGGGCCAAGTAAGTAAAAGCTTTAATTTAGTTCTCTGTAGTATGAACTTTGTAAATGCGTACCAAGGAAGACCAGGCACGGTATAAATTTATACCGTGACCAGGCACGGTAAAAACTTATACCGTGCCCAGGCTTTGTATAAATTTAAACCGTGGGCCCGCGATCGGGCAGATAAATTTATATCATCTCGGCACGGTGATAAATTTATATCAAGTGCCGGTCACGTATAAATTTATATCATAGCCCTGGTCACAGATAAATTTATACCGTGCCTGGTCTTTCATGTGCAATTAAATAGTAGACTTCACAATAAACGCTTTTTCGCCATTCAACACTAAAATACTTGTGTTCAATCGTTGACAGGTTTGGGATCTTCAAGAAAGAATATTTTGTATGTTTGAAGATGGTGAGCTGAAAGAACAATCTAGCTCTGCCGGAAAGAAACCAAAAAAAGGTGGTGAGGGAAAACAAAAAAACATGAGCATTGTACCCTGGACGCAGCTACAGGGTTTAAAAAGCAAAGAAATTTTTGTAAGACTTCTGGAAAAAGTTGTGGCCAAAGAATTCACTCTCGACGAAATGGCCAAAGAAGCTAAGACGTAAGCCACATTTTCTTATCTCGTGTTCTTTTTTTCCTAACTTTGTCTGACCACATTTTTCCCTCTGCAGTAAAAAAGACATTGTCACCTGCCAGGCAGAATTAATGAAGCAACTAAACCTGGAGGACTGGGAGGAGTGCAAGTCTTTATATCCAACTTCTACTACAGATTCTATTATCAGAGAGCACGCTGTTAACTTCAGTGGCTGGGTAAGTTGTGCAGAAAATACTTTTGTTTTCGTGCCTTTGTCTCACAGTTTTCTTACAGAATAAGAAGAAAGGCCTACCAACAGGATTTTTAAACCTGGTTCGTAGAGCCAAGGAGGAGAGGTAGAGACTAAAAGCAATTGAGCAAGGAAAGGAAGTCATCACTAGCAGTTTTGACACTACTTACGAAAAATTTACTACATTTGGTCAAGACGCCCGGTCTGTGGTTATTCAGATGACCGCACAAGGTCGGGACTCTTTTAGACAAACAAAACTTTACATTATGCATTGCAGATATTCCTTACGGCTTCAAAATCAAGGATAGCACTTTTGACGAGGAGGCTTTTACTCACTTGCAAGTCCGTTCTTTCTTGGATGGCCTCAAAGAAGTCACGACATCTGAAAACTGGAGGGTCATCATTTTCATTCGACCGCAGGCGATGTCGGTGCTTAAACCTATGGGAGCGGTCTGTAACGCCGGCTTCGAAAACTGCGTTTGGTAAGCATTATATTTAACGCTTTTTTTTTTACGGTAACTCCACGGTATAAATTTATACCACATCTGTCTTAAAGGCTGGAACAACCGTGGTATAAATTTATACAAAGAAGGCAACGCTCAGATAAATTTATACGCTTCACCGTGGTATAAATTTATACAAAAGGCAACCCCGGTATAAGTTTATACCGCTACACCATCGGGCTAACTTGTTTTCCTTGTTTTCTTTCTACTAATTTGTAATTGCTGCTTTGCTTGGCAGGCTTAAAACAAACGTCAAGGGTCATGGTGGTGGTCCGCGCTTAGTGAGTTGTTTCGAGCATTTTCATATAGGTTTTTACAGCGCGGACGCCAAAAAAACCATGGTTCATTTTAACACGCAGAATGAGAAGACTCCTCCCTGCAATGCATTTTTCGGTCCCAATTTGTTTTGCGTAAAATTGAGAGACCCACAGCGACAAGGCGCTGTGGTGTCCCATTATCAGAAGCCACAGCGGCTTATTAATAATTTGATACAGTGGTTTTCTCGCCCTGGAGACTGGATCCTAGATGCCTTTTCTGGATCAGGCACCACAGCAGTTTGCGCCCTTAAGCAGGGGCGCAATGTCGTCTCCGTCGACATAGACCCAGATAAAGTAAGTTTCATCAGGACCAGGATAAGCTCTTGCGAATCCTTTCCTGATGAAAACGAAGAACTGGGAGCAAAGAACGGTGCCAGCGATGTTAAGGGCACTTACACAGAAATACAGCCTCCACTTACAGGAAGAAAAGATGAGGAGGTGGAGTTTGTTGACTTGGAGCCTGTGGTGCCCGAGCCAGAGAAACCGCCTGTGCCAATAGGTTTGGAATCAGAAGGAGGCGTCTCTGCTGTTGTAAGCTCGCAAGAGCCAGATCCCAAAGGGTACGAGAGTCCTGTGGACTGGGAAGATCCACCTCTCCCACCTCCCGTATAAATTTATACAGACAGAGTTCTTAACTACTACCAATGTAAACTATATAATTATAATTTATTTTGATGAGGATTTTTAAACTGAAAGCTTTGTCTCTTCAACAATGCTTGATTGAAATAACACTTTCTTGCTCTATGATTTCACACTCTTTATCTTTCCAATGTCTGACTTTCTTAGTACTTATATTAAGCTTGCAAAAAGACAAACTATATTTCCCTCTGTTTTTAACAATAAATATTTACTGAGTTATCAAAATTAATGTCTCACTCCTCAAAAACAAGCATTTTTTTTTTGCCCTCTTTTAAAAATGAAAAGGCTTTAAAAATGTTGCTTTTTTGGGGGTTTCCCGAATGCTAATTGCTCAACAATCTATTTTGCTCCCTATTTTGTGTGTTTTTTTCAAATTCTTAATTTTTATAAAGGAATCTTTCAAACGCACTTCTTAAATAAGTGCGTTTCATTTTAAACTATGTTGGTTGCAAAGCACCCAAAATAGCAATAACCATTCAAGCTCCTCCCACATGGCAAATTATACCATTTTTTATACAATATGATACTGAAATCATAGTCCTAACCACTGCCAGAAAACCCTCCCGCAAACGGAAACGAATTAGGCAAAGTATATTACATTGTCTTTTATAGCACTTACTTAAAACACTACAATTTAAGGTTTCCAATTTCGTTTTAGATGATTCTGCTGCTATTGAATAGCGCTTACTCTCAACTACAAGTTTCACGAAGGGCACTTTTTTAGTTGGTTGATTAGAAGAAAGCTACTGCCATTCGAGCCAAATACCCCGTTTCTAGGGGTATTTTTGGAATATTTGTAAACTTGAGGGCTATATCTGGAATTTTCCCATAATAAATATGTTATTCCATTCTCTCACGTCAAGCATATGCATTGTGCCCTTGCCACTACACATTATATAACCTGAAATCAAGAAACCTGGAATCATATCACATTTGATATAACGTTGTATTAGAAGTAGTCTAACATATTCTGGCTAGATAGAATATTATGTTCAATAGTGTTGTAAACTAATCTTATGAATATGAGATTGTAGTTTATCACCCAGCTATAGTATCCATGAATTGTATGGTTTTTCTTGAGTTATTCTAGCATGCCCAAAGTGACTGCTTGTTTTCTATTCGTCAAAATTGGTATAGAAAAACTATCTCTTTTTCACACATAGTACTTTAGCCTCATAGGCATTATTGCTTACCCAACTATAAAAAATGCGATAAATCATCAATACGTTTAGGTTGTGTCAATCTGGTATGCAGATACCTAGGTTTTCACAATCTGGCTAATTAAGACGCGTCTTTAAACAAAAAGGCACCAATGCATTTGGAAATATGTAATTATTGATGGACTTAACCTTTTATATAAGGGTATCACATGGAATTTTAGGACGAGAACATGTAGAACCAAATGATCTGGAGGCTCAATGCGATTTAGGACGAGAACATGTAAAACCAAATGATATGGAGGCTCAATGTGATTATTAGCACCACCAAGAATTTTGGTACAAAATCTAAGATGCATATCATTCATTTATAATGTTCAGATATAATGGTATGGCAGTCCAAGCAATAACATTGCAGATCAGGCATTTCTTCAAACAATTTAAGAGTCTCATGTGCTTTGCAAGAAATCATGGCGGTTCAAGAACTCTTTGTGGTATTATATTAAAAGGCATCACGGACATAGGCCACAACAACAGCAGTCCATAAGATTAAGGCATTTGTTGAAAGACCTGCAGAGCTTTATTAATCTGACCATGTTGAGCATAAGCTGAGATCATGGCATTCCACGAGACTATATCTGCCTCTGATAGCACAATCTCATTTTATGAATCGAAAGCTCTTTATTGAGATTCATGCACGAATGAGCCTACCTAAATGAACACAAGAACAAGAAACTACCAGACTATAAACTGAGGCTCATGAATGGGAATACCCTGGTACAATTTGCAATCTTTACGTCTTTGTTTTAGATGGGACTAAGGCACTGACCGTGGGGCAAAAACATTCCCAGCAAACATGAGAGGGAAAAACGAGTATCAAACTTTTAGAGCAAGAAAACTGGTGCTAACCATATGCATACTGAGCTGACTTATTCCCATTTTTTCTTAACGATTCTTATAATACGATTCTTCACCTCTTTCGGAGCACTCTCAGAAGACACGCTCAGAAACTCTCAAGTTACAACTCTGTGGAAGTTACAACTCCAGTAGAGCAGGTTGTGACAAAGGAGGCCAGAAGGGAAGCGGGAAGGGTCTGGAAGGCCGATCTACCCAATGTCCTCTAAACATCTAACCAAACATCTACACACAATCTGGTGCTGAAACCCAAGCCTCAGGCCTCTTGCCAAGAGGTTAATGGTTCAAATTTCTCAAGCCGTAGCCAAGCTATCGCATCTATCATTCCAAAATATTCCATAACAAGAACAAATCAGTGCCCCCTACGTGCAACCCTAAATAATGGAGGCTATGCCTTACAAAAGTGCCTTGTTACTTACACTCGGTTAATATAACAGGCTTTTTGTTGATAATAAGTCCATTTTGCTCAACATTGAGGTCCATTAGTCAATCTGATATATCGATATGAAGGGTAAAATCAATACCCAGGTAAATTTTGATCTAAATCTTGCCAGAATTAGATTTGAAAACTATGAACTGACCAAAACAGACTATATGATCCTTTTTGGCATGTCCCAAATAGCTGCAGTTTTTCATATCCATGTCTCACTAATTGTCAATTTCTGTACTTCCTAGTGGCAATACGCGTTTAAAAAATCCATGTTTCTTACCTTTACACTAATTGAATTAACTCAAATATCCTCAACAAACTATGTTCAATTTGTAAAATTGAACTATCATTCTGCAGCAGCAGAATATCGAAGTTCAATTTGGGCATCTCACGCATTGGACATATGCACAGCAAAAGCACATGAGGCAACTCTATACTCTCTTTGTGATCGAGAATATTAATTTTACTGTTGCAAACTTCATATGCTCCTGATCGAATTGATCAAAGCCTGTTAAAATCAAGTGCCGACATTTGGATCCAGTCCCCTCCAAGAATATTCATAGGTGGTTCTCCTCACATTCTACGTACAAATAAAATAGAAGGAACACCTTACAACGTAGATGGTACAACGTAGATGGAACTCCTTACTACCACGATCTCATCAGTTACATATATATGCATCATCAGATATTAAATATGCCACTGCTCCTGCTATATCGTCAGGTATCCTCAATCTCTAAAGCAAAGTTTCCGATTCTGCTCTCTTCTTCTGCATTATCAAAACAAGCAACCACATAAACCATGTTTCCTCCACTCTTACCTTAGTGCAAACAACAAAGGAAAATGCCCTGATTCTCATCTTCTATTAAGTATCTTGTAAAATGTGTTGGCACATAGCCAAGTGCAACACAATTGACCCTCTTTGTGCTAACTCTGTAGCCAAAGCCTGTATGCCTAGAGTAAAAAATATGAAAACATGACACCAATACTACATCCTAAGCAGCACAACTTTCAACACCAACTATTATTATACACGCAGTTTTTGAATGACTATAGCATTTTTGCAATTCAAATACCTAACATTAGCAATCATATATAAACTACTTGGAATCTAGCATCATCGCACAGAAGAAAAGAAACCTGCAAAAATCTCAAATCTCCATCTCTCATAACGTAGAAACTTACTTGCTTACCTCTGTCAAACCAAGCAAAACAGTTTTTGTGACAGCATACATAGTTATGACCGTTTGAGGAAGATACGCTACAGCAGATAAGATCAAGACTATGGATGATCCTTTTGTCAAGAAGCTTGCTGCATCCTGTAAATTAATGAAACAACTAACTATCACACTTACTCTAACAAAACCCGGCCTATACCTAAACAATAAGAACGGAATTCTTCACGTTGGCTTCCCATAGCTTATCTAGAGCAGACCTTGATATCTTTAACAGAGGGTCCATTGTTGGATTTGATGCTGCATTTGAAACAAAAATGTCTATTCTTCCAAACCTTTAAATCACCTGCAGAAAAAGTTAAATGATATGCCTTAATTGAAATGCAATACGATGCTAGAAGAGTCAACAGACTTACTTCCACTGTGCTCAGTATAAGCTTCTTTCTTTGATCAACACGTGAGACATGGCAAACAACTCCAAGCACTTCGATTCCTGAGGCCCTTAATAGTTGTGCTTGCAAAGCGTGAAGAACATTGCTTAAAATATTGCAAGCCCACTCTAGAACAAATCATATCGATTCTCCGGCCATAACTTCCTGATATTAGCCATGAACAAGCTGGATTTTCCATGAATTTTTGTGAGTACGGATCAAATCCAATGTTTCTAAGGCTCTCCACTTGCACATAAATCCTAGCTGGCTAGAACGTGGATAGCCTCACATTGCTTCAAAGTCTCAACTCATATTTGTGCAAACGTACCAAAGGATAAAAATCATAGCAATGTGTTTAAATAGAACCAATAACCAGTGCCATGCGTTGCCTTGCACACGTACAATAACAGGCGATCTCAAGGAGATTTGATATGGATGTTGTTGTTGTTGTTGTTGTTGTTGTTGTTGTTGTTGTTGTTGTTGTTGTTGTTGTTGTTGTTGTTGTTGTTTAATCATGCCCCTTTTGGACCTTGGAGATCCTGGAGCAATAGGTTTATAAACTCTGTTTTGTTTTTAACAAAAATCTATATGAGATAACAATGAGTGAAAGTTGATGAAACCAATGCCAAAAACATCTCTTTAAGTGTTGATAAGTCGAGCAATGAAGGAAGACAAGTGTCTCATGTTCCACTTCATTTTATTCATATAACAAGCATTTTCAGCCTTCCCTTGAAATCTTTGCCCAGCGCCCTGTCTCTACTCCACGACAATGACAATTAGTTCTGTATCTGGCAATAATCTGTTTTGTATGTCTTAGTATCTTTTACCTAAAATATGCTTGGTTTGTGTACACAACTAGAGGATTTACTTCTTCCCTGTAATATCCATCTGAGACCTTAGTTTGGCCCAAAGTTTGTTCACAACTAGCATCTGCACTAAGTCTCTCGTCCCTACAGCTGTGTCTGGCCAATTATCTATAATAATCTCCCAATTCTCAGCCCATTTTGTGAGATCACTATATCAACCCGATTCCATTGACTGGTTCAGTCGCCTCTTTTATAGAAGCAATTATCAACTTGTTTTCACAGTCCTATTCACAAAGTTTATGGCCTGATTCAAGACCTTAGCTTCCAATGGGATCAATCCTACCTCAGCCAACATTATTGCATAAGGAGTTTGGCATTTATTACCTAGTTCCTCTATCAAGAAAGTCTTCAAAACAACTTCTATTTGGTCCCAACTCTCTCTCGAGATAGCTGGTCTCGGTCTCCATATTGGTGCTCCATACAATAATACAGTCTGGATCAACATCTTAAACAACATTTTTTTCAATCCCTAATCTGTGAGACATAATCTGTGGCATTTCCTCAAAATGCCATACAAAGCCACTTTTTCTTCGGTAATTCTTTTCTTTTTACATGCTTTCCATCTGTAATTAGAACAAAACTCTAAACCCAAGTATTTGTAACAATCCATGACTTCTAATTTATCTCCATTGTGGAAGAGATATAGTCTACTTACAGTCCTGCATATCATTGCCTTCAATTTCCCTAGATTAACCTGCATCTTTCTTTCTTCACATAAATGTGCTAACACATCTAGATGGCTTTGCAATACTTCAGAAGTGTTGGACCCAGCCCTAATTTGGACGCGCCAGATTTGATCAAGCCAATGGAGGAGATGATGCCACGTCATATTCTTAAAACTTGGGTTTTTTTTTCGCTAGGGTTAGCGAGGGCGGCGGCCTGAGGCGGCGACGATTGCAGCAGCATCCATGGCAGGCGAAGGGAGCGAGGCTACTCCGGCACCTCCCAGACGAATCCCTAAGTTGGCTCTCATGGCTCAGCAGAATCGGCCTGCTGGGCCCTCAACCGGGCAAGCAACGGATCTTGCTCCAGACTATAGGCGTTTTGGGATTTTTCCCTGCCGTTTTTATTTGGTTTGGTTTTGGCCAGGCCCATTATGGTAGCTCGGAGGATCGTGGCAGGTTTAGCAAGGAATCATAAGAAGAGCAATGCTGATAATCATAAGAACAGCTGGCGCAGGTTAGGGTTTAGTAGTATTTTATGGTGAGACCTATTTTAGTTGCTCATGCAAGCAACCTGCGGTTAGGCAGAGATCATCAAGCAGAACAGAAAATTTCGGATTTGGCAAGGTTAGAGGATCTGCATAATGGAAGGATCGCTTTCGATGGTTCCAGTTCCCGAATCCGAGTGATAGCACGTGATTCCATTAGTTGGAGTCGTGATGTTTTTTGTGCATTTGAAATCGTCAGGTAATATCTTCTTGCATGATGCATTTGAAATAATGCCTTAGTTGCATCTGTTGTTTTATGCAGGTTAACCATTTGCAAGAATCGTAAATCAATTTCAGGATAAAAGGTGCAGGGCCATTTAAGTAAATGGCTCAATCCTGAGAATCTTAAGGTGAATGCCCTGCATGATATTTTACCTTCATCTCTCTTTAATTTCCATGCCTACTAATATTAACAGGCTGAGCTGGCCTTACTCATGATTCTTCTTACAAAAAGAGGGAGCATGACACTGGTTACTCTTAGTTGCAAAGCTTGGCAATCTTAGTCCTAACGCCAAAAAAGCATAGTTTTAGTGGCTTTGCTGGGGCCATCTCATGTGGTGTAGATTGGAGAAAACAATGTGCTATTGATGGAAAAATTGCATTCTATAAATGTTAGGCAAGAGTCAAAAATGGATTCTAAGACATGGATTGGTGAAAATTAATCTTTCTTTTATATTGACTTACAGGTAAGGCCATGCTTGCAAGGACATCAACAAGGTTTGTAAATGTTTTTGGCTACACTACGTCATTTTTACGTCATGCCAGACATAACATGACATTAAAATTGCTACTGTTGCTACACATATATATACAGGTTAGTTGCTCTGCCTTATAAAAAGTCCTTTGTATCTCTTTCAACTTTTATATGTACAGGACATGCATGTCATCATGTGATTGTACAAGGCATCTGAAGCAATCAGTTAAATGTGTGCAACAGCTCTGTTTCTTTTTATCACGAAAACAAACAACCCAGATACGATCCTTACCTATTTTCTTGATTGAACAAAACAGAATGAGTCTCCCCTTCTTGGGTCAGAATCGTTCCAGCATGTTCTTTGCTGCAACATGTCATTTTTTTCGCCCGTTTTAATGCGATCTGACTCATGGGCGCTTCAATAAGCAGATGAATATAGAATATTCTTGCTGGCCATGTTCTGCACTCCAGCTTAAATTCCATTTTTCATGCTAAAGGACCTTGCTAATTAAGTGAGAATCTAATCATTTGCGTTATCTGTAGAAAGTTTCAGAGCATTTTATTTTCTGTTTTTTCATTGGTTATTTTATGACTACAAGGACGAAGGGTTTAAAGTTTAAAGCCATGTTGACATGAGAGTCCGGTTCCTAAACGTGTGCATCCATATCCAGTTTCAAACCGCGGCCCTGGCAGTGTGGCTGTTACAAAGCAAGTGATTCAGTGAAATTAAAAAAAAAAAACATGTTGAGCATGTGTCACAAATATAAGGCTCTAAATTATTCTGGCTTGCCCACACCAAGACTCTGAGCATTATTTTGAGGATGTATTGCTGAATTTTGTTTAAACTATTTTGATTTGGCTCCGCAGAAATTCTGAGCATTATTGTGAGGATGTACTGCAGAATTCTATCAGGTAGACTAATTTTACTTCTAAGAAGAGGTGCATGGCTTTATAGGGTCTTTCTTCCATTCTCTTCTGATTTCCACTATTATTAGCATCAATAATAGAAGTGTACAAGAAGTTCAAGCTATGATCTACACCAGTTTGGTTATATTAATTGATTATACTTGAGCAACTAAACTATGATGTCCAAATGATAATGCATTTCCCTGGAAGCAAGATAGATTTAACTAGATTTAATCACCGCAAACATCTGTGTTGGCTATCACACATCATTAAACAGAGCATATGCATCTAAGAAGCAGCATCTACCTTAAGATAATCTAAAATTGCGCCCAAAATAACTCCAAGTACCCTCTTTGGCTATTTCAATCTCATAACCCAAAGTTTAGAAAATTACAACAGAGAAAGAGAAAAATACTGTGCAGGATTCTAGGATTGCAAAATTGGAGTCGCAAAAAGTGAGCCACGACCCCAAATAACTATGTAAGAGGAAAGATATAGTGAATGCATGGCAGAAATTGAGCTGCCCTATATTACTTTCTAACCTCTGGATTATAAACATTGGCTTATGGAAATAACACAAAAAGCACAATACAAAAAGCACAACTTAAATATGGATGTTAAATTGGGAACAATCTCATAAATTTGTATGTGGGCATGACTTTCCTTGGTACATGTTCAGGGCTTGAAAACCTTGACCAGGGCTTGAAAACCTTGCTAAGGGCAAGAAAATACATGAAGCCCCTTGCTGAGGGCAAGAGAGTACATGAAGCCATCCATCACATTTGACGGCTTAGGGGTAGATCTTTTTGTTGGTGCCGCACTCACAAATATGTACAGATGTGGAAATTTAAAGTATGACAAGGCAAACTCATAATGCACAAACAACTTCTTCAAGAAATGCTTAGAAAGTATAGTTCCAACAAAACCAACTTACATCGAACCTACTTACATGGTCATGCTTGATGCATGCCCTACAATTTTGCCAAACAGTAAGCATATACACAACCAACTTACATGGTCATGTTTGAACTGCAATTTTGCCAAAGGGTAAGCATTGTACAAAATAGTTGTGACCTACGTGTTAATTGCAATAAAGTTATTAGCATGTATGGAAATGTGGAGCCCATAGATATAGCAGAATGCCTATACATGATTACACATCATTGACACTATTGCTTGCAAGCATAAATATGCATGGTCATGATGCCATTCGTCTTTTATTTAAAGAACTCATTCCAGATATTTAGGTCTATGCAACATGTAGGCTTTCAGATTGCATATTCTAGAGTAGCTGCCTAATGGAGTCCTCCTTGATCCCAACATATGCCCAACAACGCATAGACATCAACAACCCATAGACATCAACATCTCATAGACATGGCTACTTGCAATTTACAGGTTCCCTAAATGATCCAATGGCTTAAAAGTTATTGTATGCACGTGCACAGTTCCAATGGTCTAGAAGTTACTGAATATACAAATGCACAAGTTCCCAACATTTATAGCTTCCAAAATTATGCCCAGCAACGCTGGGCACCCTTACTAGTATAGTAATAGTTGCATTCCCAAATTATGCCCAGCATCCCTGGGCTTATTGATTAAGGAATAATGAGCTAAAACCAATATATTAGGGCATCTCATCATTCACTTGAATGTCATATATATGTTTTTAACTTATGCTCAGCAACGCTGGGCACCGTTACCTTGGATCAAGTCCTAATTTGAATGGCCGAGATTATCTGATTGCATCCGAAGGCCAAGATTTATAGTACGACTTTCCATCATTATGATTGATCATGTTTTGATCTCTTGAGAGAAAAGGAAAAAGGGGAAAAAGGAAAAGGGAGGAGGAAATGGGGAACATAAAGGGCAAAAAGCCACGGGAAAAGAAGAAAAGCAAAAAGGGCATAGAAAAAAGGGAAGGAAAAAAGGGCATGGGAAAAAGAGAAGGGAAAAAAGGCACCGAGAAAAAGGGAAGTGAGAAAGGGAGGGAAAGGAGGGAAAAAGAAGGGAAAAAGGGGAACATAAAAAGGAACTGGAGAAGAGAATGGAAAAAGGGTACGGAAAGGAAAAGGAAAAGGAAAGAGAAAAAGGGAGGGGGAAACAAGAGTAAGGAACCTGGGAAAAAGGGCACGAGAAAAAGGGTAAGAGGGAATGGGGAAAGGGAAAAAGGGAAGGGGGAAAGGGCACGAGAAAAAAGAGAAGATGGAAGGGGTGAGTCAGTCTCCATGTCATTGGTCCTGCATTTTTACCTGAGTAATTTCTGATACCTTCTCAGTATTTTTAATAGCAGTCCAAAAAAGGAGCAACAAAAGCGAAAGGGAGGAGGGAAGGATGGGAAAAGGAGGAAAACAGAAGGGAAAAAAAGGAACAGGAAAAGGGTGGAGGGTAGGAGCATGAAAGGGTGATTGAATTTTTTTTGTATGTTGATGTAGAAATTTGAACTGGGTTAAAGTGTTTGTAATGTACATTTTGAATTTTACATGGAGTTGCCTATCATTAATAAAGGCGGTTGACGTACAATATTCTCCATGATTATACCAAATCCTCCCGAAATCTTGGCGCACATTTTGAACTTTCCTCAATCGATCAAACATGGCTCCGGATTCTACCTCAAGGAAAACTTGCCCCGAATCGATTATACCTGCTCCTAAATCGAATGCATTTCAAGAAACAAATGTATCTTGAAGAAATTGAAATCCCTTTCCTTCAAGCAGTAATACAAATCCCTTCAAGCAGTAATACAAATCTGGTTAATAATCTGATTTTTTGTGCAGGATGTTGTATCCCCTTTCTGCAGAATGGATCGATGTCTTAAAGCACCAGTTGAAGAAGAAACTATGGAAGAAGGATTGGACTATCATGCAAGCACTTCGAGGTCAGCATCGGGTTCCGATTTCAATCCTCCTGTTGATGAAGTTTCGGAAAGCACTGTTACAAGCAGGCAAAGAAAATCGAAACAGAGGGTTTGTAGGGGTGGATACTTGACAAAGCCAATTAGAAGAAAGGTGAATGCTGCTGTAAATCTCATAATGAATGAGGTATCTAATTTGAATCCAAAACGACAAAGTATATTTGCAAGAAGATTATTGCAGGACAAAAGATTGCAATTCCTATTTGAGCCAGTCATTGGAGCCTCAAGAGGCTATCGTGAAAACAGATCTGGTAAAGAATTTAAAGGATGGCCTCCAAGATGTCAAACATGCAAATAGCAATGGCAAACTTGTTGCAAAGCATTCTGTACTATCTATGGTGGTTGGAGAGGAAGGAGAATTACAGAAGACTTCACTAGCAGCTAAGTTGCTGAAAATACATCCTAGAAATATGAAACTAGCAGTGGAGAGAAGGAAAAGAATGTCACTAGGTGGAACAAATCTGTGGGCATTAGCAGGTCGAAATCCAAGAACAAATACTATAGATCAGGCTATGAAGGATATGGTTGCTCAGTTTTGGTTAGATAACTCAAAGGTTTCACCAAAAATTAGAGATGTCATGAAGAAGAGGACACAACCAATTCAATATATTGACATTACACAGGTACGACTGTAATTTAGCTATAATTGCATCTTTTTTTGCAGAATAAAGATGTTTTTTATTTTGTAACACTGATGTAAAGTTTGTAACAGATTTCTTTACTTTTTGAATGTAATGTAGATGCAGTCTGCACTAGTTTGCTCTTATTTCATGGCAACACGTACATGTATATTTGTTTACATGTATATTCTGGATGTATTGTAGATGTAGGCAGTAACTAAGAAGAAATTAGTGTGGAGATGTATTAATTGTCAAGAAATTATGTGACTTCATAGTAAATGAAATAAAATTCATGTCAGAATATACATGTATGTGTGGGAGTTTAGGGTCTTGAATATGTAAAAGATTTGTATGTAATGTAATGTAATGTAATGAGGTGAATAATTTTATTTCACTGTAAAATTTGACTTCTAATTAAGAGATTATGGGTTCTAGTCCCATCGAGTGTGCAAAAAGAAAGTGGAGGTCAAAGTGATATATTTTGTTTTAATCTTAGGTGTTGAAGCCTTTGTAACTCAGTTGGTTAGAGCACTCGTTTAGTAAGCGGTAGGTCTTGAGTTCGACTCTCAATGAAAGCAAAGTGATAATGGCATGCAACGAGTTTCATTCTAAATGCATTAAATCTCTTTATTAATATGCTAGGAAGAAGTGACTTGTACTTGGATGTTTTAATTTTTTTTTTAGTTTAAGTGGCAATTGACTCGTGACCTCATCTACGTATTGCTATAGCAAGAGACCGACGTGAGAATGATTGTTTAGGATTGGGCTTAGCTAAGCAATTTGAATACTTAAAACCTTCTTGCATTAGAAAGCTAAGGGAAAGAAACACATGTTGTTGCATGAAACATGAGCAATCAGATCTGTACAAGCAGGCATTTAATTTGATGAGGTCAAGACTCCATGAAAATTGTTCATGCAATTGTGGTGTGTGCGCAGCTGAAGCTCATGCTGGGATATGTCAAGCCAAGAACATGACATTTGATAATGTTAGCACATTTTGGAGGGCTATGGTATGTGACAGATGTTGGATTTAGCCTTTATGCTGAAGATGGCATGGCGTGGACACGTTGTCTTATAATAGAATGCGGTGGAGATATCTGGGTAATAATGACAGGATATAGTAACGGACGAAAAGGGGGGTGACGTTTTCTTTTTGAGGCGTGAAACGGAACAGACTATGCAGGGCATTGAGCGCCTCAAATAAGTGAACAAAAGAGAGCCGGGCGATAGAAGAAGGGCAACAGTGATCGATTAGGTGGAGTGAGTAAAGCAAGAAGGAGATAAATCGGTGAAGGGTGATTGAAATTTTGTCGGGGATAAGGCGAGAAGCGGCGTGTGGGCTCTCATACCGAGATTGCGGTGGTATCAGAGCTAGAAGGATATGGCCAGCCCAGGGATAGGTTCTGTACGTATGAAATTATTTTTTCAGACGTATAAAGTCCAAAAATACGTATTTTTGGGAAAAATATGTATTTATCGTATATAATACCGGCCGCCGGAAAAAACCGGCGTAAAAGTTTAAACCTTTCCTGTTTTCGCTGACTTTTTTTCCAGTTTAAAAGTTTAAATCTCCTCCCGACTTGGCGTAGTTTAAGTTTTTTTTTTTTTTTTTATTGAAGGCTTAGTATATATATTAAAGTAGAAAGAGTAGGTACAAAAATTGCGAGAATGCAAATATTATATGTATGCATTCTCTAAGTCTCAAAAAAGACTATTATATCAAGGAATGCATATATTATAGGCATGCATTCACCATGTAGAAAAAAAGGCAGCAAGTTCGATGGTCGGAAATATCCCATATGGTCACTATTTTCGCCCTAATCCTCTGGAAGTCGAGCAGAATTGGCAATACAGACAGTTGCATGTCTGGAATTTTGCTGGGTTGAAACGCCCAGTGAGATCCACGGCCTCACAAATGAGCAGTCTTCTGTAATCATAATTCTGGAAGCAAGAACAGTCGCATCGGCAGTTATCTCCATGATATATCGTAGGGTTGGCTCCAAACTGATAAAGCCACATTGCATTAATCATCAAATTGATCCGGTCCCATCCTATCTTCTTTTGTCCCACCAAAATATTTCCTGAAAAACACAAAGAAATATATAAGTTACCCGAATACTTCATTAATCCATTTTATATCAAATTTTGACTGTTCAATGACAGTTTTGGGCCACACAATCTCTTCTTTAAAGATGAGAGAATTTCTAGCTTTCCACATCCTCCAAAGGAGGATATAAATTCTCCAATCTCTGGGCTGATAAACGAAGTCTTAATTTTCGCTTACGCGAAACTTCTTTCGCATAAGCGAAACAGATATATTCGCTTACGCGAAATTTTTTTTCGTTCGCATAAGCTGGTTTATAAGTTTCGCTTACGCGAAGCGTGTTTCGCATAAGCGAAACAGTAGTTTTCGCTTACGCGAACTTTTCTTTATATATAAGGAGGCGCATTTTCTTTGTTTTTGCGCAGAAGAAGGTAAACCACCTGCGCCCTCCTCCACAACCTGTGCCCCTTTTCCTTTTTTTTTCATTTTTTCTTAGTTTTTAGGCAAACCTAGTTAGTTTTTTGTTGTTTTTTTTTCTTGTAGGTCTAGGGTTCCTCCAAAGTGAGGCCCTCGCCTGTTGCCCCCCTCCATTGAGGGACGTGACGATGGTGAGCGTCTCGTTCTATGGTCGAACCCAGACTGATTTTTGTGAAAAAAATAATGAAAAAAAAAAAAAAAAAAAAAAAGAGAACAGAAACAATAAAAAAAGGAAAAAAAAATAATGAAAAAAAAAATAAAAATAAAAAAATAAGAAAGAGAAATTTGGTTGCCTACCCTTTCATCGACAACAGTAGCAGTTAGGGTAGGGAGTGCATTAAGAGAGACTAGGTTTTAGTTCGGAGTGATCCTTGGTCGAGGATGACCCTTCGCCCTGGCGTGCCACATTGAATTGTGCCATGCCGAGGGTGGGTGTCATTGCTGATGTCGAGGATTGCTAGGGTCAACCTCCCATTTAGGTGTATAGCCCTCTCCTACCGCTTGTTGGCTTTGGTCACGCGGTGCTAAAAGATGGGTGTTGTACTCTTATGGAAGGTTAGAAGAATATTTAATGAGATATACCCTATTTTCTAACGGTGTTGTTGACGAAAGTTCAACACTAATATAGGAAGTGGCGTATATTTCATTAAATATTCGTGACTTTGCTAGGTGGTCTTATGCAATATGTTCAGTTGAGTGCCGCCAACCTCTATGAGGGAGTTTCCTAATGGAGTCAGTAGCTGGGTCAGATCATAAGTTAAACTTGTTGAAGAGAATGAGAGAAATGCTAATCGTAACTGTCAAACTCAGTAGATTAACCATAGAGTGCCTATAACCGTCAAGTTGAAACTCAGTAGGGTGTCTATAACCGTCAAGCTTGAAACTTAGTAGTTTACTAGAAAATTAATGAACCATTTCACGGCTTATTGACACTCACTAAAGTGGGTTTTTTTTTCCCCCCGACTTTTAGGTATTGTTGCTGCTTTGCTACAGTTGGCATATCGCTATCTATACACAGTTTCTTCTACCACAAGAGTTAGGCGGGCTTAGACTAGAAGCAGCAGAGCCGCACATGAGCCCTAAAGAAGGACCTAGGGTAGAAGCAGAGCCCCACATGAACCCAGAGGCCGAGTCCTCTACTAAGATGCAAAGGAAAAGATCAAGACCCCAACAGCCATGGTCCTCCTTAAGACCCGCTTTAATGAATTGGCTTTGTGAGCGAATATGTGCTGCCACCCCATCTGAGTTAGAGTTGATTACTACAATGCATTGAAGGATGGCTAGACTTCCACTCAAGTCTCATGAGAGATGCTGAGAGAGCTTTTGGGCCTCGAATGATAGACCTAGAACCTGAAAAGATTGATACTGAAAGGTATGCTTGGATAGATGGCAATGTATCCCGTACAACTGGAAATATGATTCACGCGGTGGCAAATCTAACTAGTCCACGCTTGAGAGAGTCTTTGAAAGATAAGGCTGTGGAATGGAACACAGCTTGGACGAATCGAAAGCTTAGAAAGGAAACCCATCAACCCCCCACCTAGTTAAGAAAGTGTTGGCACAGACTATTAGAGCCTAGCGTCCTGGTGAAACTGATAAAGAGTGGGAAGCAAGAAAAAGGGCAGATGCCAAGACTATATGGTTTGCAATGGTGGATTCCTCTCAAATAATCAACAGGACCAGAATTGGTTCAGGAACATATGGAACGGTATTCAAAGGCAATATCTTGGGTTCTACTTTTCTTAAAGACGAACCCTATTGTGTTAAATTTCAGATTGATGATGTGCGGTTAGGTACGGCCAGGCCTGATGTGATAGTAAAGGCCATGATGAAAAACATGAGGGAATCACAAATGCAGGTTAGACATGGGTCTATCATATTTGCATTGGCCGCATAACCGGGTTGGAAAGAACGGGGGTTGATATTTCCGAATGGGGGTTCTTGTGCATCTCTTTTTGTGCATCATGGAGATAATGAGTTTGCTGGGCATGCATTTAAGAGATTAGGGTATAAGCTCACCGTCGAGGTCGGCGTCCATAAGCTTGAGCAACGAAGAAAGCAAGAGTTATATGTTGCTCAAAGAGTGGGTGATCTAACTATGTCGTTTTTAAGCGGCTTGCTTAAGCTTCATAAAGAGCACCATTTACACATGGACTTGCACCCGGGCAATGTCTTGCTTCATTTTGAATTTGGGAAAGAGAGAGGATGCACGGACCCCCAGGCTGTTTATATTGGTATATGTGACTGGGGAGAAGAACGGTTAATAGGCGAGCCTATGGAAGTGAAGCGGTGGGCATACAAAGGCATGGATGCTGCTGCCAAAAAGGCGATTGAGAATGAAAGGCTTGCCTATCCATACATGCATGATGATTTGTATTGGGGTCCAAAAAGAGATGGAACTAAGACGGTGCAATCAAGGGTAGACTTTGATCTCTTAGGGGCAGCCTACTTTATCTATTACCTTGCTAATTTTGCACGCAAGCATTCTTTCTTGGAGACTATGGGTACCAATGAACAAAGCCGAGGAGGTTTCAAACATGTGCGATTATTTGAAGCTAATCGCATTTAATCCCCAATACGAGACAAGGCACGCAAGTTTGATCTGAACCAGCTACTGAACACCATGCGGAGCACTTGGAATTGCTCTCCAACACATTGCACAAGACCCCAAACGGAATCAGATTGGATTCCTCAAGTTGGGTTAGGTGCATTTACGATCGACAAAAGTTGGACCAAGTCACGCTTTAGCGTGCCATTTATGAGCTCTCTTGTACGCAACCAAAAAAATTATTGATTGAACAATTGCTTTATTCAATAAAATATCTTTGGCATTCTTATGTATTTATTTTTGTTGCACTTATTTTTTTTTTATAATTTATAAGTCATATTGAGTTGTTTTTTATTTCGCGCAGTTAACGTAAAGCCTATCCGCAAGAAAACGAACAAACAACCTACCTAGTTCCAAACACAAAAGAATGTCTCAACAACCGAGTTCGTCTCATCGGCGACCGAGTTCTTCTCATCAGCAGACGAGAGAAGGGGCTGATGAAACTGGGCATGGAGGCGACTTCTCTGTGCCGTCCGCTTTGAGAACTCCAGAACCAGATGGATTTGTATTCCCTTCTCTACCTACATTGTCAGAGGTCAGGGTCACAACAGATACATAAAGCAGAGGAACATGCTAGAATGAATGAAGCGCGTGCAAAAGAGTTGTTGAGGTTGAGGGCAATGGCAGAAGTGGCCAAGAAAGGTGTCACAATTACAGAGGTGCATGGAGTTGCATGTGACATGGGCCCAGGTTGTTGCCCGCATGGAGCGGATTTTGAGGATATCGAGGCCAATTTAGACGCGAAACAGGTTTGACGCCGACCGACTGCCAGTAAGAGAGCAAGTATAAGGCATAATGATCGTGAAGATCCTCAAGTCCGGAGCAAAAGCTTTGGAGAGTGGGTGCAAGTGAAAGGAACAATGATAAAACCATTTAATTCAAGAAGACTTTTGCCAAGCAAGTGTACTATGAGATTGTGAGAAAGGAGCCCCAGAAATTATGCCAAGAGAAAGTGGAAACAAGGAAGTTTAAATGGTAGCAAAGAAGAGAGTGAAGCTCATGGACGATTCTCGAAAAGCGCCTTGGTGATGAGCCCGTGACTATAACCTATTTGCTCCAAGATGCCATAAAACTTTTTAGATGTGGCGGGGGTAGCAAAGCAGGTGCAAAGTGATGGATGAGGTAGATCCAAGGCTCAGTTAGAGAATGAAAGAAGTCGAAACCTCACTCGTCGAGGAAAACTTGGCTTTTAAAAGATCGTGCAAATGCTCATGACAAGATGGTCGCAGTAATTACTAGACACGAAGAATCAACTAGGTGCACATCTAAAGCCTTTGGGTAGGGAAAATACGATTGTTGAGAGTAGACAATGAGCATATGCGCACAATATCAAGAGTCTTAGATTCTGATCCCCTTAGAGTCTCCAAGGAGCAGGGTATTGCATACCTCCCTCCCGAATACCTATATGACAGTCAGTGGGATGATGTAAAGAACGGGGACTTTAGATATTGTCAAGTGTGTGCGGACAATCTAACCCAAGTTGGTTGGTATGCCTTAGGGTGTGGACATCGTCTGCATTTGAGGTGTTTGTTGGATTGGATGATGGGCGTGGGTTCTGGTCCAGCGAGAGGATGGATATATTATACCAGAGTGCCAGTATGCAATGCTCAACTTGCAATCACGCATGCCTCCCTTGCCACCTCTGATTGCTCGCAGGAGGGATGGAATGGCTCATGCGTTCCAATCCCAACGTGAAATGGACCTTTGGAGGGGGGTAGAAGAACCGCGTGAAGGTGAAGAGGTACCAGACATTAATCAGTACCTGCCGCCCGCTCCTGGGCCAGCAGGTGATTGTGGTGCGAACGTGGATGCAGACGATTACTTTAACCCATGAGCTATCTACATTATTTTTTTGATAATTTTCCCTAAGATCTCAGATGCACATGAATGAACCAACGTTCGTTGACGAGGATTTCTTTGTTTTAATAAAATTTTGGGGGTTGGGTTGCCTTGAGTTGTTTGTGTAATAGTTAAGTAAAGTAAATATGTGACTGAGCCAAAACATCTGTGAGTGAGCACCCTATTTGACATCTGGACCTCATGTCAGGCCTTCTTTTCTTTGAACGTCATAGTTGATAAAACCATAGTTGATAATCTTTCATCCTGGCTTAGTCTCTTTTTGTTTGTCTGTTTGATGTGTCTAATTTGCCCCTAGGATGAGGTTGCTCACTCATTTTAGGTGGCTTAATTAGATACATCAAGCGAGAAACTTCTAAAAAGGGAGTAAGCCCGAGCCGACCCTCTTGAATGGTTGTCAACTCACCAGGCTTGATGTTCTCCGTGGCAAACAATATAGACTTCTCGAAATTCTTGTTACCTCCTTTAGAAAGAGCGAGCTTTGCTCTCACTCTTTTGGGTGTCTCTGTGTCAATGTATCTTAGATACTTTGCTAGGTTGTATTACACAAAGACGCCCAAATGGGGGTCGGAGCAGAAATCGTTCGTTCTAGAGGAGGTTACAAGGATTTTGAGTACTCTATTTTTATTGTGGCCGCGGATGATATCAGCCTAGTGGTTGCTTGCGATTCCGTGGGGTCATTAGATGTTAGTGATTGATGAGTTCAAGCATCGAGACTTCCCAATCTTTCTTTCCCCTCCTCTTTGGGCAATGTAGCTTAGTTTACATGCTAAGTTCCATCGTCCAAAGAGGGGTGAAAGCAAGGCTTGGGAAGTCTCGATGCTTGCACTCAGGTCGATTTGGGAATCCGCGATGCTTTGATTCTTGAATTCAAGCATCGAGACTTCCCCGTTTTTCTTTCCCCCGCCTCTTTGGGCAATATAGCTTAGTTTACATGCTAAGTTCCATTGTCCATATGAGGCGGGTGAAAGTAAAGATTGGGACGTCTCGATGCTTTGGACCTAGGTCTTTGGGGGTAAGTCTCTTTTGCTTGTCCTGTTTATTGTATCTAAAGTGCCCCCTGGGATGATTTCGCTCGCTCATTTTAGGGGGCACTTTAGATATATATAAACAGGAACATCGAAAAGAGAGTAAAAAGCCTGGAGCGTGACCCTCTTGAATGGTTGTCAACTCACCAGGCTTGATATTGTTCGCTGCAAACAATATAGACTTCTCGAAATTCTTGTTACCTCCTTTAGAAAGAGCGAGCTTTGCTCTGGCTCTCTTGTGTAGTCTCTCTGTGTCAATGTAGCTTAGTCACTTTGCTAGGTTATATTACACAATGAGGCTCACAATGGGGGCCGGAGCAAAAATCGTTCGTTCTAGAGGTAGAAGTTGCTATGACGTCAGAGGTGAGAGCGCACTCTAATTTCAAGCCAAAGTGATGCCTGGGCGTTGTCCATCTATATAGCGGCTGTTAGGCACCAAGTCATGGAACATCCTAACTCCTGCTATTGATGGCGAACCTTGAGCATCACTATGACTTGAAATTAGAGGACGCATCCCCTTTGGCGTGGTGGTGGATTGTACATCGACGTAGGTAACAAGGATTTTGAGTACTCTATTTTTATTGTGGCAGCGGATGATATCAGCCTAGTGGTTGCTTGCGATTCTGTGGGTTCATTTGAGATTACTGACTTTGATATCCGGT